>CM021770.1:23906707-24067591 GCA_011076525.1 Nettapus auritus
TCCCCAGCCCTGCCTCCGTTCCCCAGCCCTGCCTCCGTTCCCCAGCCTCACGAGCTACCAAGGCGGGTAGGAGGCACTGCGCAAGGACTCGCCTCCCTTGCAGACTGGGCAAAACTGGGAGAGTGGAAGCCCACCGGGACCAGCAGCAGAGGTCTGACCCATTTGTGTTTGCAGAGCTCCCAAGCACAGGGTGGGTTACCAGCCCTGCCGGGGGGCTCGGAGCCTCGCGCCTGTTTTTTGTGGCACACGCAGCTGGAGATCACGGCTCAGAAACCAAATCACTGGGCAGACACCCGGATGCCAAAGGCATTGAGGCTGAAAACCCAGATACTCGAGCGCACGTCCCTGGGCCACCGGGAAGCCGTGAACAAGCAGTTCTCTGCAACCGGTGGGCTCCGGAACCAAACCTCTCTCCTGCATCAGGGCCTTCCCAAAACCTGGGGCTGGGCAGGGCTGTGCAGCTCCTGGCTCCATTAGCACGCCCTCTGTGTCCCCCCTGCCCCCAGCTCTGTGCTCCCCCGCGGCGCTGCGTCTGGCCCCCTCCACTGCCCGCCCGAGGGCTCAGCCCGCGTGTGTCGCCCGCCGCCTCTGGTCGCTGCCAGCTGTATGATACTGTACATGACGTCGGGTTCCCGGGGTTGTAGTGTTCTGACTGCAGCACTTCCTTCTGTGTACATAAACCTGAGTAAGCACAACTGAGATCATGAATGGCGCGTGTACGTTTCATATACTGATTGTCATACGAACGGATTTTATAATTATTCAAATTTTGTTGTAGATTTCCAATCTTTCCTATTTATTTTGTACCAGATTTATTTGTATATTTTGTGATTTTGTTTAAAAGCATTTTGTTTATTTCTATTCTTTTTAGATAAATGATTTTTTTTTCTGTTGGACATTCCGGTTTATGCCTTTTTCCCTCCTCCACGCTCCCCCCTCCTTGCAAAGGGACGGCTTTCGGCACGCGGGTGGTGGGGCCGATGCCGATGGTCCTGGACCCAACGCTCCGCAGACCACGAGTCGCCGTTGGCGCTTGGGCAGCCTTCAGCCAACCTCCTCTGCAGTTGTCGAGAGCCACGGCGAGGCCGGACCCCGTTCCCCGCAGAGCCAGGTCTTGCTCTTTGCGCCGGTGGGTTTGGGCCCGTGACTCCTGCGGCCAGGGGTCCTCACTGGTGGCTGGGAGCTGGGGAGGTGGTGGCAGTGGCAAGCAGCTGACGTCCTTCCTGGAGTGCTCCCTCAAGGGCGATGGCCTTGTTCCACGAATAAACAGCCCTTCTTTACACCCTGCTCGCCCTACAGCACGTTTGTTTCTCGGGAGGCGTGCATGCCGTCTGTCTGCCCACGCACGCGTTGTGTCCTGGTGGTGTGCGGCTCCTGGGGTCAGCAGTGAGGGACGTGGCTGGGGACAGTGTCTGTGCCGCTGGATGGTGGCCGCTGGAGCAGCGAGCTGGGTGTTGTGCTGCGTGGCACGGCCGTCCTGCTCCTCTCTTGGTGTTTTCTTGTTGTGGCCGTCGCAGGACGGGCCGAGCGGTGTAAGGCTGGGCAGGGAGCGGTGCCCGGGCATCCGTCCGTCGGGCTCTGCCCGCTGCTTTCCCACCAGTGAGCGAGGGTCAAATATTTTCCATTGCTGCCGCCTCGCAGAGTCCTCGCTGGGAGCCGGGCAGCGAGCTATTTGTGGGAGCGTGGAGGCAGCAGGAATGCGCGGAGCTCCCCGCACCGCCCTCCCCGCAGCCTCCCAGCTGCTGAGCTAGAGCTCGAAAAATGCAGGCGGCTGTACTTGGCAAAAGGACGGGTCAACTTAGCAAATCCCAGCATGGCCTTCAGCCAGAGGGCTCGGGCATGGCTCCCGCAAACCCCTCCTGCAGCCGGGCCAGGTGGCTGAGTTGGCCCAGCTGAGGCTGGTCACTGCAATCCAGCCCCCAAAATCAAGGGGCCGGGCAGCCAGTGCTGGATTTGGGGCTTTTAGCAATCACCGAAGTGTTACTGGCTCTGAACTGTTGGCCATTCTCTGTGGCCACGTATTGCTGCTTGTCTGGTTGGTCCCTGGGTACCAACTTCCCTTCTCGTGGCCCCAGTGCCGGGGACACCCGGCTTACAGGAGCGGGCTGAGGGCAGCAGCGTGCCGACCACAGCCGTTAGCGGTGTGCTGCTGCCCACCTGGTGCCCCAGCTGTGCCAGCTCTGATTTTCCCCAGGTTTTTCCCTGTGTTTAATCAGGTCTGCACAGCCTCCCACCCCCCCTGCGCAGCTGATGGGGGTAACACCACCCTTATTCCCTCCCGTCCTTCCTGCCCGCCTGCAAGCTGGGGACCAGACCAACCCCTGCGGCCAGGCTCGCTGCCACTTCCCGGGGAGGTTTTTTGTTTTATTTCCTCCCCTCCCGGCTCTCCCTGCCACCTCCCGCCCAGCCCTCGGCGCGCCACAAAGCGCCCAACGCTTCTTAGAAACATCAAGATTTATTGACTTGAAAACTGCCACTTCAGCAGCAGCATTTCCTGCTCAGATGGTGGTGTGTATTTTATTTTCTCCTAAGGTACTTTAAAATGGAAAAAAAAAAAAAAAAATCAATGCATTTATGGTACTGAAACAACAGTCGAATCCGTTACAAGAGGGCCCCCGCTGTAATCCCTTCAGACGCGAACGGCGCAGGCTGGAGCAAGGGAGGCTGCACCAAGACACGGAGGAAAGCGACCGGGCGCTGCTGCCCGGCCATGCCCTGTCCCCGCGCCGTCCCCGGGCTTCTGCACCAGGTAAAAGGCAAAGGCAGCTGCCTGCGGGACGGGAGCGTCCCAGCTCGTGCCATGGGGCTGGCCCTGCGGTGAGTGCTCGCTCCTGGTTTAGGGCAGACACGCGTGGCCCGAAGCACCCTGGTAAACAGGCCCTTTCGCTCCAGATGGTGGCTGGTTTTGTCTTTGGGATGCTTCGCTTTCTTAAAGCTGAGCAGACAGGAAGGGCAGTAACAGGCAGTGAGGAAAACGAGCTAACGTAACGCTAACGCGGGAGCTTCGAGCTGCTGGGTTATTTACTGGTGAAACTACAGAACGAGTTGAGGACAGCGTGCGGCTCAGCTGCTGGAGAAACGCGCTGGAGGTCATGCATCACATGCCAATGATGAAAAAAAGCTCTGAAACACGGGGAGGGGACAACAAGCGCCTACAAGCCGAAACGTGTACAGCTGCAACGGTGCAAGAGCCGGAGTCCCACCGCTGTGACGGACGGAGGAATCGAACCACTTACACGGAGAAACTCACACCAAGCAGAGGGTGAACTGAGCTGGAAGGCACAGCAGCGCCGTGGCCAAGAGGAGGGTGGTGGTTGTAACACAGAAGAAGAGAGGTAAGGGCAGCAGCCCCAGGGGCAGGAGGATTGGGATCGTTTTGTCTCCTGCTGGGCCCAGCACTTCCCTTCCTCCTTCACAGTGAATGTAACAAATGGCAAAAACCGTTTACAGGACACCGTTCAAACGAAAATCAAATGGAACACATCGTGGGAGAGGGAAAAACATGCAGCATCCCCAAAGGTAATGGGAGCAGCACTACAGCGCAGGCAGGCAGGCCGATCTGAATGCACCACCCAGGCAGAATCCTTCGGCTTTTTGAACCGTCTGCAAAACTGAAAACAAGGGTCTCCTCCTGATTAGTGTTAATTTGTTAAAAGTTTCCGGACACTTTCAAAATGTGCCTTTTGCAAGAATCACACCCCCCCCAAACCCATCACCCCAAGGGCCCCCACATAGGAATCTGCTCCTGATCACTGCGAGAGTCATGGTTTGTCTTCAGAGATGCTTTGCTTTTTCCTTCTTATTCCTCTTCCTCCTCTTCTTCCTCCTCCTCCTCTTCCTCGTCGTCATCTTCATCGTGGCAGTGTGTGATTTCCTGAGGTGCCTGGGGGAAGAGGTTGGGCGGTTTGATCTCACTGATGGAGCGGGTCAGTTGATGCCGCTTGTAGTCGGAATCTTTAAAATCCACTGAGGTGCGATTGCGCGTGGCCATCGGCGACTCCTTCTCGTTGATGTCAACGTGCGTGTGCTCCACCGTGGACTCGTGCGGCATCTAAACACGTAGGAGAGGAGCTGGTAAGGGAAATCCCTGTCCGAGGGCGTCTCCCTGAAAACACCCAGAGAGCAAACCCCAGGACATGCCCCAGCCCATCAAACACCACCCAGCCCTCCAGGTGCCTTCCCCTGGCTCGGGGAAGTGCTCGGGCGCACGATGCAGGCACCGCGGGGATGCCCCGGCTCTGCCACTCACCAGGACGTGTGCGGCTCTGAAGAGGTAGCTGAAGGGGTAGTAGAGGAGGTTGATGAAGGAGGCTGCGTAGAGGTCGGCGTAGCGCATCACCTGGCTGGCAAACAACGTCTGCCGCGAGCCGCTGCGGAAGAGGCTGCCCATCATCCCGTAGCACATGTCCATGTCGTGGGTCACTTTCTACGAGCAAAGGGCAGGTGAGATCCCGAGCGGGCGCGCAGCAGCGCAGAGCCGACCCAGCCACAACGAGACCGAGGGCTGGGGGCTGGGTGAGATCTGCAAGGATCTCCCAGCGAGGCTTCCCGTGCTCTCATCCCGAGGCCTAAGAGCACGGCCCCAGCTAACAGAGGGGGAGGCAGACGCGGAATCAGAGCCAGCCCCTGCCCCAGGCTGTGACCCCGTACGCAGGGCTGGCTGGACCGGAGGCTACGGCCCCTCCACGCCTGTTTTTCTCTTCGCCCCGCTCTGCGGCACCGAGCACCGTCAGCGGGTGCTACGTACATGAGGAAGGAGACCATGTTCCAGACCAGGCTGCCTTTCAGGAGTGCCAGTGACACCAGTGAGCTGGGAAGCTCCTCCGTTTGCGTCCACAGACAGAATGGCTTTGCCAAGCCTGCCGTGCCCACCCGAAGGCAGAGCAAAGCATTTCAGGGCTGAGCAGTGGGTCGGGTTGTCAAGCCCTTTTAGGATCCAAAAGGACGAAAAGGGATTTTTATGGTTGGTACCTTAATGCGTCTCTGGATGGAGCTGATGTCAGGGCGTTCATTGCTGCTACTGTCCAGATGCCTAGTTACAGGCGAGAAGGTAAATACAGGGTGTGAAAAGCCTTTCAGAACCAGATGTTGTGGGATGGGGGCTCGGGGGAGGGAGGCTGGTCTGGAGGGGAAGGTTGGTCTCACGGGAAGAACCCAGGCCTGAGCCAAAGCCCCGGCAGCAGCGCCGCCAACCCAACCCCAAGGGTTCGTCACAGCCGCTCCTTAGCTGTCGCTAGGCTGGGAGAGGCAGCAGGAAAGTTGTCAGTTTGAGCACTCACTTGTATAACTCGGCCAAGAAAATGTCCAGGCTCTGCAGCTCTTCAAAAAGGGCTGGATAATCCGGAAAAGAAAGGGGGAAAAGGTAAGTTTAAATCGCTGACATTGAATTGCCGAAGGGCTGCAAGCGAACCCGCCATCCTGCCGCTCCCCTGGCACGGCTGTGGTGGGGAGCTCCATCAAGGACCGTGGCGTGTCGGAGCCACCACGCAGGGAGAGGGTTCAGTCGTGCTCTGTGCCACCAGCACAGCTTTGAGCTTGGTTTCTGGTTGCTGCTTTTGTTTTTGAGGTTGGACATTCACAGCCCTGACACAAACCTCCCAACTAGCCACGGGGCAGCCTGCACAACCCCCAGACCTACCTACACGCCAACGGGCAAACCCGGGAGAAAAGCAGCAGTGCTGGAGGACGGGAAGCACACAGTGCTTTGGCAGCACAGAAAGTGGGAGGGAGGAAAAGGAAGCAGCTGGTGAGCAGGGATTCCCTGCAGATGGGGGAGCAGTCACGGCTTGGGCATTGCAGGGACAATAACTCGGGTGTCTTGCTCAGCAAGGACAGAGGGAGAGGAGTTTTTGGGGTTATGGATGAGGAAAGCTCAACCCCACCCAGCAGCAGCTTCTCCCCCAGCCAAGGCTTGGCTGCTGATGGGCAAGAGACCCGGGATGGAGCATGGGAGAGGCCTGGGACCCTGCTGGCAGCTCACGGGGAGCTGCTCAGCTCCTGACACCAACAGCCCACCCCTGGGAGAAGGTCCGAGGGGACAGACAAGTGTGGGAGAGAGGCGGCGAGCTGGGGTGATCGCTCCCCTGCCCGATTGCTGACCGCTTTTGTCGGTCCAGACGTGCAGCTCCTGTGCCAGCTCGGGGATCACCAGGAAGGTCCTCCAGCCCTGGCGCTTCTTGGATTTGAGGATGTCCCCAAAGATGTGGTCTCCGATGTACAAGATGTCCTTCCCTTTGGCCCCCAGCAGGTCACAGACTGTGTCTGAGGAGCCTGAGAGACGAAGAACACGGTGACTCAGAACAGGGATCCACAAAAATGTGTGGCTCATTTCAGAGGACCGGGGTTAGGGAGGCACACTGCCCACCCACCCGGGAGTTCACCCAGGGCAGTTTTGCCCTTGCAGGGATATACAGCAGCAGATACACGTGCTGCCTCCCACCCTGTGTCACAGTGATGGACCCCTGGGCATCACAGACAGCCCTGAGCACCCATCTGCTGCCCTTCTTGCTCCAGGAGCTGTCTGACAGCTGCTAGGGCACATCAGAGCCATTTCACAAGACAAGAAGTGTCCTTGCCTCACCTCCAGAGTACACGATGCCATGCTGCAGTGGGCCAGTGTAGGTACCAATCTTCAGCTTCCCGGTCACCTGGGCAAGGAGACACTGCCTTAGTAAGGAACAGCTGGTGCTCTGGGTCTTTTGTGTCCCACCATTTCTTTACTCTCTCCCTCTCTTTCTCACTCCCAGGCAGCCTAGTGGTGGTTTTCCACATTTGTTCCCTCTTGACATCTGCATTAGGGAAAGCAGCAAAGCCTCAAGCCCTGCTCTGTCCTAAGTGGTGGGGTTGCTTAGGAATTACAAAGAAAAGATGCCAGCCCAGCATTTCTAGGGCAAGTCCAGCCCGTTCCCACTCAGAGAGCCCACACGAGCCCTCCCAGCCACAGAGGTACCCTCCGTGTGGTGCTCACCGTGTCCACCTGCCGCAGCACGGTGCCCTCCCCAAAGAAGAGGGGTTTTCGGGCATCCACCAGGATCAGGTCGAAGTAGGACTGCCACGGCCGGTGGGCGCTCCCAGGCTGCAAAGGCAAAAACAGAACTCAGAATCACGCCCAACATAAACAACCACAGGGAATTTAACTGGAGTGTCACTGCCCCCAGCCACAACCTCATTACACTGCTGGTCCACCAGATGCTCTGATTCCCCCCGTTCATGCCTCTGTGGCAGGACACTGGCTGCCATCCCCTAAAGGAATCCCCTTTTGTGGCAAACCCAGCCCAACGCAGCAGTGAAGACTGAGGCCACGGTGTGAGAAACGACACTGGGCATTCGTGAGTCTTTTTTGCTCCATGCTTCCTCTCCTGATATCAAGACCACAGCAAGGAGCCTTGTCAGGTATCAGCTGTGATTTTCCATGTTCTGTAAATTTTTTCTGTAGTCTTCTATCTTCAAAGCACAGCGTGGAAATACATCTTTTGAATATGAGATGGGCTCCCGCTGAGACGCTGAGAAAGCAGTCGAACTTCAGCTCATAAGCCTCTCTCCAAAAGTTTCAGGGCTGAGTTTTGATGTCAGAGAACCAGGAAAAGCAAGACGTACTTTTGGAACTACCGTAGTTGAGGCACACAATTAGGCCTGAAGTGTTTCTGCTGTTTTATAAAACTCCTTTCTATCACAATTTTTTTTAACAACCTCTAAAACATTGTGCGAGGTCAATAAGAAATCTGGCTGTAATATGCCACAGTTAAAATGTGTTAACACTAAAATAATGTTATCATTAACGCAGATTATTGTTTGAGACCAGATGATGCCTCTTTTCTCTGTTATGTTGTATTTGCTTTGATCCTATTCAGATAGGACACCAAACAGCAAGCGTATTTTAACCAGATTAAAGCAACTAATCCCATGCAGCTGATGAAGCAGGATTAAAAAGCTTCCCAGCTACACAGATAATTAGGCACATCAATTCCTATTGGAACTGCAGGCTAGAAATCACATACCTTTGGTCCATGTGGAAAGTCAAACAAGTAAGTCATAATTTTCTGAAAGACAGAAAGAAAATACTCAAAGATGTGGTTTTATGCAGCTTATAAAAACATACTTCTCTGCTTTTAGCTTTATTTTCAGGATTTGCAGGAAAGTCAGCATAGGGTTTGGTGACAAAATGAACGGATGGACCTTCCAGTGAAGGGAATTAAAGCCGTTTTTATACTCAATGTATTTGCCTCAGGAATCTGCACATTGCTTCAGATGCACCTTGCAGTACTTTATAATGGCATAATTCTTTGGTTTAGCAGCGTTGCAGCATCCTGACATTTGCCAGGAGTCTAAGGAACACCCTTGATGCCAGCAGCGCACCAGACTTCCCTTAGTGGCTCTTGGAGCTCTCCGGGATCACAGGTTAGGTGACCTCTCTGCACTCACTACTGTCTCGCTTGAAAAAGAAGTTGTGCATTTTAAATCCCATGCTAGGTCCGTAAGGGAAGCAGGGCTGTAAAAGACAAGTCTCGAGACCTGATCTGCATTCACCACCAGACCATCCTTGCTCAGAAAGCACCCAATTCCCCACCAGAAGATGTCCTCCCAAAACCCACACAGTGAATAGCTGGCTTTAGTTTACTCCATTATATCCCAACACCCCAATCCAAGTAGCACTCACATCTGTGTATTTGTAGTCGCTGTTTGTGACCAGGAACACCTTTCCGACCTCATTCATGCGGCTGAGCAGCAGTGGCAGCTTCCCCTGCAAGCCAGGAGGCAGAGCAGTCAGACACAGATACATCACAGGCACAACACCGCTCACCGATCCCACCACACAAAGCAAGGCAAATCAAATCAACAAGCACAGAAACCCACATGTTTTGCGCTGGCCAGAGAGCCAGGAAAGCTGCTGGTCCACAGAATGCCTGCAGGGCACGGCCCAGGGGAGGGAGGGAAGGGGAAATGGCTTGGCAGGGCTGCGGTGCCTTTGCTGTGGCAGTGGCAGGCACCCCGTGCTGCTGCTGCTGCCAGCACTCTGCAGCCGCCCCTCCAGCCCCAAGTCCCGTCCTGAAACAGGCCCAGAGGCAGGTGAAATCTGAGCTCCCACGAGCCACAAGTTGAAGTATATTGTGATTCTGACCTCAAATTAGGGAGAATTTATTTCTGGAGCTATTTTTATTGAATCATAAATCTCAGTCTGTTTTCAGAGCGGCTGATTACCTCACAGGACGGTTTCCTAAGAATTTTGCAGGCATGTAACTGGGAACAAGGTTAACTGCTTGAAAGTGAAATTCTACCACCGCAGGAGGAGCCCACAGAGATCATTTAAACTAAAGAATAATTATAACATAACTGGCCCAGAGGGGCCCTGTGCACTGCAGAGAGGGCAAGAGTAAGGGAACCGCAGGAGCTCGTTCAGTTAGATGTGCTGAGCACACGTTTGGGAGTTTCAGGAGACCGGGCTCTGGTGAGACTCTCAGGGTCTTTCCCTCGATCCTTCATTATAAAACGTGTGTGACACTTTTGCTGGATGGCTGAGGAGTACTTCTGTCTAAAAGATGCTCCTCTGTTACTTTTTAAAAAGAGGTCTGCAGCAGAGGATTGCCTAGGCAGGGAAAACACGGGCAGGGAACACAGCTGCTTTCACCGTCAAAAGAAACAACATGAGCCTTGCCAGCATATTCACCTGTGTCCCAGATAACGTTCCCTCTGCCTTTTCTATTTTACGTAAAAACGCGCGCGTGAGTACGAAATCACGTGGATCACTGGCTCAGAATAAAGGCTGCGTCCGAACCTTCCACGTTGTCGTTGGTTATTACAATAGAAGTCACCGCGTTATCTGTTTTGTGACTTAGTAAAGCAAATCAGCGTATTTATTTCTTGCCTGCTCGCTCAGTACAGAGTGTCACGTAGCACAAGTAAAGGAACTTCGCACTTACATCTTTCACCACGTACTTCTCCAGATTCTCAAGGGTCTTTTCCTTGAGCGATCCCTGAAATAGAAACAACAGAGCCCAGTGAGGTGACGGAAACATATGATGTAAGAGACATCAAAGCAATGCCAACTTTCACACTTCAAAATGCTGTGAAAGTACAAACCAGGGCGAATCTGAACCAGTGACTCTAGAGATGAGAGGCTTTGAGTAGCAGGGACCATCACAAACTCTGTGATCCATCGATTCCCTCACCATGGTAAATAATCCACTTCAACAGCATTTTAACCCTTTCAGAAGGGAATACAATAGAAACAAACAAAAAATAGATTTGCCATACCAAACAAGACAGTCAACGACCTGTCTCCACCACTGACCATAATGCTTTACTCAAAGGCCAACTCCAACATGTATCACACAACACTGCATAAGGAAAGAAGAATAGATTCCCGACGTCTGCATGACTCAAACAACCCCCACAAGTACAACTGTGAGCACAACTCTCCTGTGACGGCTCTCCATCCCACCCCAACATTCCTCTTGGACGAGGAAGAACAACAAAACCGGCTCTTTAATGAGGTGATCATGCTCCCCAGATCTATATTCTAACTTTCTGCACGAGTGTGCTGAAAAGGTGAATTCCTCTCTGCTGAATTCTGTTTCATGCAGGTGCCTTTCAGACAACATATGATAGTACCCATGTAATTATTTACAGGAAAATTGCTATTTTGAAAAATTACAACAACGTACAAGTTGTGGGCTGTAAGTTCAAATATCCTCATGGCACCACGTTCTAAAACCCACAAATTACAGTAAAGAAACAGAATCTGGGCACAATAAAAGGAATAGAAGGCAGCACAGACATCCTCCAGTGCCAAAGATCTCGACTTACTCACATAAAACTGCTATTTATTATTCGCTCACTAGGTGGCAAAGCAGGGCTCTTGCCCAAAACTGGATTAACGCATCTTAACTGAAGAGTTACAAACCAGTCCCTCTGACTCATTTAAGACTACAGATGTCTCAAGTTCTTGCAATCACCTTGTAATGAACCCAGTCAACAGCATCTCTGACATCTTGGAACATACTCCTGAAGGACATGAAGAGGTCTCCATCTTTAAACCCTGTTTCACAGCTGTGGGGAGAAAGGAGAGGTTGTAGCGGCCAGTTGGAGCAGGTGAGAAACCAGTGGTGTGGGAGCCAGGAACACGCCAAGGAGAGACAGGATTCAAAATGCTGATCGAAGCTTGCATTTTCAGCTTACCATAATGGTTTCGTATCGACTCATTTACTGCAGCTCAGACTTGAAAGAGGGTACAAACCAGAGTTTTTACCAGGATCTGCATGTTACCCAATAATGCTTGTTTAAAATTTTAGTATGTGAGCTTTTAAGTACTGGCCTGTGACTTCACAGCAATAATACAGTTTTCTACAACAGCAACTCCCACAGTATTACAAGAAGAAAAAAGAATAATTAAATGTATGAACCATTTCCATTTTAACAGAGTGAAAGACCGGCAGTGTGCAGTTTGCAGCAGTTAACAAAAGACAAATGGCACAGAGAAAGTAAGCAGAGTTTTTGCTTTTTCTCCCACTTTCCAACAGCAAAAAAGGGTGTGCCACAGAAGTCAACTAAATGTAATAGTGCTGAGTGGAGGAACTGCTGGTTTGTTAAACAGTCTGAGTTAACATGAGAAATTTCCTCTGCGAGACACCAGGGAGGCTGAGAGTTTCCATCAGAAGGAATCAAGGAGGATTAAACAGTGCTGTATTTATTACGAGAGCAGTCATATCCTGTATGATTAATATAATAGATATGCATATAATCAATACCTATCCCAAGATAGGACGCTTCACCTGATGGACAGCTGGTATAAGCAATTTTTCTGCTCCCAGGTAAAATCCCCTTCGACCTTTACCTTCCAGTCACCCAAATGCAGAGATCACCTACCCCAAGTCAGAAGCACAGCAGCACTCAGACTTGCCACTTCAAACTGCAGCTTGTTTATGCTCGTACTTATTTGAAAGCCAGGAAAATACTTGTGTTGTACAAACAGCCTTTTAAGCTACACTGTGTCTGAACATTTCGCTTCGGATTGAACAAAATCCTCGATTATGACATTTGGCCTTTCAGTTACCTGCTCAAACATGGATCCAAAGGACACAGGTTGAAATGAGCTGTCTGGTGGCTGTAATCACCCTTTGATACATATGTGGTCTTAGGGGCTGCCCCAAATACCAGTGTCAGGCAGTAGAGTGACACAGGTATGCCCTATGAAGGAGACCCTCGTAACCAGTCTCTGCTGTACACACAGAGCATCTCATCAGCACTAAATTCTCTTAATATCAAAAGAGTAAGAGGCCTGAACCCCACTGAAACCACTTGAAAGGCCTCCAGTGATATTAACAGCAGTTGCATCTGTGTTGTGCTGTATTGCATTTTATAATAGCAATCGTACTGCATTAGCAGCACATCAAAGCAGAGGGGACACATACCTCGTGTACCGGTCACAGTTAGTAAAGAAATCCACTAGGCAAGCCAAAAGGTAGGTCTCTGCAAAGAAAGGAAACAAAGACTTTAAAACGAGGATAACACCAAGTATCCAGCTAAATCTGGGCCCTGCGCCTGAATAAAAAAAAAAAAATATTGCAAAAAAATAAAATAAAATATCCAAAGAGTTGAGAAGACATTAGGAAAGCTTTACTGGCTTCAAGGATACAGGAACAGTCACATGGGACTCACCTGGTAGATTGAACAACGTGTTCAGAATGTAAAACCTGTCTGTGTCATCCCTCTGGATAAATTTGTTTGGGTATTGTTCCCGTGTTTCAGGCCTGAGAATAGATAAGGTGGAGAAGAATGAAAAAAATACGGAGGATAAGAGACGCTGCCCTGCACAATATGCGTGTAGCAGGGTCCATTAACCGGAGTCTGCTGTGCTTTGATCAACACCCCGCTTTCAGATGTGTGCTTAGCGGTGTAAGAGCAAAACTGCACCCTCCGTGTGTTGCTGGCTCCAGCAGAGCCGGGCACAAAGCCCTCACTGCTGAGTCAGCAAACGAGCCGAGCACAGGGAAACCGAGTGGTCGGGAGGCCACGACTCGACCTTAAGCCCCATGCTGCTGCCTATGGGTATGCCTTACATCATCTGCACTTTCATTGTTTGCTTATCTTAAACTTTCCCCCACTTTCTATGCGTTGTTTAGCACCCCCCCCACAGCAGCTTTCCACAGGGGACCGCAGGGCTGCGCTGCGGGAGGCTTGCCTGGGGCCCTCTGCAATTAATCAGCAGGGTGGCAATGACTAAAGTCACTCAGTTATTCTTGTTTCCTTCATTTCTGAAGCTTCTGAAGATCTCCTGTGACTCAGGGAGGAACTCG
This sequence comes from Nettapus auritus, assembly GCA_011076525.1. Taxonomy (NCBI): domain Eukaryota; kingdom Metazoa; phylum Chordata; class Aves; order Anseriformes; family Anatidae; genus Nettapus; species Nettapus auritus. The sequence continues at coordinate 23,920,000 of CM021770.1, forward strand.
GGAGAGTACGTAAGGGCTTTTTTTCTAAATTTTGGCTTCCTGCAGCGGGGACTCACAGGCCTGCAATGACAAGGCTTGTCACCTTGGGGCCCCTGAGCTGGGCTGGCCTGTGCTTGCCTTCCATTCCCTTCACAGCAGGGATCGGAGGGGATTTGCTGGGACACATCAGGCATGCAGCACTGCTATCCTCTCTGCCTCCTAAAGCACCTTCTCCGGGGCACAAGGAATGCAGGCAGCCAGGGAAGGTTGCAGGAAATGGCACGCAGTGCCTTACTTCTGACTACCTGAGGTCAGAAACAATAAGGGGTAGAGCAAGCTTGTTCCTTCCTTAAGCAAACTCAGGCCCTCGAGCTTTCTTAGCCATGGCTGTGGAGCTGAATGGCCTCACCTCATACAGGTCCCACCTGCTGCCCAGAACCCTTGCTCAAGGACTGTCTTAACTAACAAGCTGCCCCTGTCAAACCATGCCAGGATAAGTAAAAATCCCCCCTATTTCCCCACAGCACATTTTCTTCTCTTCCCAGCACACTGCAGATGTAGCTGTGCTGGCACAGAACTGTTCTCTAGGAACACCCTGGGCTGTTGCTGTGTCTGGGACCTCAACACAACCCCAGTAAATCCCGGATCTGTAAGAAACCAGCACAGCATCTGAAGTCCTCGCAGCTCCTTACACAATGGGTTCCCCACGGACCAGTGACACAAAAGAGCATAGGAAGTGAAAAAGGACAGCCAAGAGCCAGCACTCACCCTCTGAGGAAATTAAAGCCATGTGCACACACCAGGAGGTTTCCATAGGCATCAACTTTCAGCAGGTTTCCATAGTGGGTATCAAACACCAGGCCTCTGTTAAGAAAGCGATGAAAGACATGAAGGAGCGAGCATTTTAAGCGGTGGCCATTTCAATAGCAGTTCTTCCCAAATCAGCTTGCTTACTTGGCGTGGGGCACCAGACCAGAGTTGCTGTTTTTGTGCAGCTGGGGTGCTTGCTGTACCTTTTACCTGCTGCAGGCGTGCGACAACACAGACCTGCACCGACAGGTTAAAAGGTAGAGCTGATCTGCTCTCCGTGGACTTGAAAGCGGAGACGTTTAACCCAGCAGAGGCTTCGCTGTGCGTTTACCAGGGAAGACACGGACCTCTTCTGCAGGGTCACGAATCTGACACCTCTGTTTGTGGTCACTGACAGCCCTGCTGGGCTGCAAGGAAGCAAAAGCTGGGATAAGGGAATTTCTCCCCTCCTTTTCATCTCTCTGTCACACGCAGAGTCAGATGGGGCACGTAAACACTGTACAAAATGCTTCAGGTACTTTTTCAAGTCCAGCAAAACTCTGTCTCGCTTAGCTAGTAGTTTGCACCTGGAGAAAGCGGCCTTCCCCCAGAGACATCCCTTCTGTCTCCTCCTGGGATGAAGAGGGTGGATTTAACGGTGTCTTCATCCCAGGTTCGTGAAGGGCTACCCTGTTCTTACAGGCATGGGAGCACACAGCGAGTCTCAGGGTAAATGAGGCTGAGAGCAGGGAAGGGAGGAGGCTGCCAGCCTGCAAACTGGAGCACAAAGCCTCTGGTCCGGTCTTTTGTAAAGAAGCTCCAAAGAGCCAAGAAAGCAAAATCCAGCAAAGGCACAAGTGGAAATGACTTAAAGGTACAGGCTTAGATCAAAAGCTGTGTTTAAAACAAGCTTTTTACTTCTGCTACGGAAAGACAAAATGCAAGAACTCAAAAACTTAGCACCATTAACTTTGCTGTTGGCATTTGATTCATCTAGACACATGAACTGGATTGGCCTCGCTTTTATTGCTGCTTACAGTCAGCTTAATTTTCAGGATGTCTTGTGCACCAGGGCAGTGGTGTGTCTGGTTTGACAACACCGGAGGAAAACATATTAATTAAAAGCATTAAAGAAAAATGTTCCGAGACTTCCTAGCGGCCTCGTGGACATTAGCGGCTCTTTCTCCCCAGGCCTTGACTCTGACTTAGCTCCCAGTCCCATTGTGTCTCTGCTGTTTTTGCTTTGAAGGGTTATTTTTGGACCATGACTTCAGCAGGCCTCGTTCCCTGCCCTCGGCCTCCTTCATAGCAAGGTCTGCAGTGTGTAAAGGCCCCCCGTGTGTCAGAGCGGTCCGCTCCCTTCCCCACGGCCTGTGGAAAACCACGGGCTTCAAAGGCAAAATTCGGAAGACCTGGCCTCACGTTGTCACCTGGGAACTTTACAGAACAAATATTCAAGGCCTCGAGCAGGCTGGGTTGGTAACTGTTAGTCATTTACCTGGTAGGGAATGCAGGATCATACACAAAATTGAGCAGCTCATGAGGGTATCCAATGGAAACTAATCTTTCTACGGTCAGGTCAAATCCAAGAGATTCGTATTCAGGGGATTTATACACTGTACCAAGATGAGATTCCAGTTAGAAAATTTGAAAACAGCTAGGGGGTTAAACAAGAAGGCAGTTAAAAGTAATGTCCCCGTTCGCCCTCCTCCCTCCTCCGCATCACGCTCTCCCTTCAGTGCTCCTGCCCTTGGCCGCCCCGCTCAGGCCCGGAGCCGCAGAGGCGTTTGCTCTGCTCCAGGACCAGGGCCAAACGGGGCCCCAGCGGGGTGCCAGCCCCACAGAGCACCAGATGAAGCCCCCAGCGGCCTGTGGCAGCTCTCTGCATCAGGAGAAGTGATCTCAGACGGCAGCCCCTCTCCCTGCAGTGCTGTTACGCAGATGCATAAAGGCTCCCTCCCTCTTCCACCTGCTCGGCCCGGGTTTTGTTTTGCTGTGCTTTCTCAAAGCTGGCGAAGAAACCAATAAATCCTGGGAGCGCACGTATTCATGGTGAGAAAGCCTGAAATTCATTGCTGCTGTGCTACTGTTACTGCTCTGGATACGATCCCAAAGATTAGTATTGTCTCCAGATTTCATCTCGGGGGAATTTATGTTTGCTGCAGACCGAGTTAGCTCGAAGGTAGAGCTGTCAAGTTAACATACGATTTGTTTGTTAATAATACCATATGGTACTGTAAAAATCTGTTAGCTATTACCCTTGTGCATCAAAATGCTACTCTTTTAAGCAGGCTTACTGTTGCCACATTTCAGAGGAGCTGCTCTGTGACACACAGCGCAAAACAAATGGACTTGTTCAAACAAGCCGTTCCTGTCTTCGGGGCCGTCTTCTTCCTGCAAACGGCCTTCCCGTGCACTGGAAATATCACTACTTAATTGGGTCATTAAACGAACATTTAGAAGGAAATCAGTGTGCTTCTATGACAGATGGAAATCAGTGTCTTTCTGTGGCTGTGTGCTGACATTTGCTGCACGTCGCTGTCTTAACTTGGTCCTTAGATCCAACAAGGTCAAATGCAGCCCTGGACTTCAGGGAAGGTTACTGGGGGTTCACTGGGCCCGGCTGCCTCAACACTTGAGTGTTTCAAACTTAGCTGAGTAAAATACAGAGATGTATAAGAAAGCTCTTTAGAAGACAGACCACTTTCCCTGAGATGCTAGCACACCTGGGGGCATCATGATATATATATGAACACACACTGTCTGTACTGCCCAGGCAATCGCTGCTGTATATGCTCCATGGAACACAGAAAATCAGTCTGAGAGGAGAAAACAGATCTGTAAAATACTACAAAAATACTAAAAAGGGAAGGACTGTAGAAGAAATGGGACTGTCAAAAGACTCAGCTCACGGTAACCACGCGAGAGGGCTCTCCTATCTTTAACAATCCAAAAAGCGCCAGAATTCTTGGAGTTAATTTTCCCATTAAATGAAATGCCGTTAAAATGTAAAAAGCAAACCTGTAATCTTCTTGAGCAGATAACTAAAAGCAATCAAACAGTCATGAAGGTCTTCAGGCATTATTATACCAGTGGCAAACATCGATAACACGATACAACATTCAGCGCACGTAGCCCTGCCTGTCTTTTAGGAAAGGAAGGGTTGATTGAGCTATAGATAGGAAGAAGCAATCAAAAACCACAGCTAAAGAAGAAAGCAGTGACTGACAAGGCAATCCTGGGGAGTGAGCTGGAGTTGGAGGGAGCAAAAGGCAGTTAGGTGATGACCATTGTGAGAGTGACACCGGAGCATCATCTGGAAAAATGAGTTCCTTTGATGCAGGACAGCAACGGCACTTCCCAGGGAGAACAGTGATAAACACATCCATCCGCACGTGCTCTCAGGGGTGAGAGCACTGCAAAGCTCCCCCAGGTGTGAAGCAGCCTCCGGTTCTCCATCCTGTCCATGCAGCCGCTGCACTCCTCATCAGCTTCCTGGGACTTGGACACATTTATGCAGAAAACATCCCTCCCAAACAGCGTCTCCGCCAAAAACCCTGCCCTTTCTCAACTCACCGTCCACGGTGATGCTGTCAGACATGAAGAACCTCTGGGTGCACTGCTGGCACCTCCCCTGGACAAACAGAAGTGGTGTGTGAACAGCTCCGGCTGAACCCTTCCAGGGAAACCACGGGGCTTTCTGTCAACCAGCCTGGGCACCTTGGTGATGCTCTGCCAGGAAGAGCTGTGGGGGATGCTCACAAAACGCCCTCACTCAACTTCTTCCCTTCTGTATTTTGCTCTCAGTCTTAGATTTATCACTACAAACCTCTGAGCCTAAAGAAACAAGGCGAAACACCAGCAGGGAAAAGGCTGAGCAGGTATCCGTCCCAGCCCTCGTCACCCAGGTCTGCTGAGGCAGCACTGCAACATGGGTAATCTGATTTTTTTTCTGTCTGGGGGAGGCATTTACTCCCCTTTGCCTCTCAAACTGTAAATTTTGTTTCCCTGACTCCTCTTTGAATAAAGTTAACCCACTAGCTCATTCAGACCTCCGGTCCCTTCCCTTTTTTCCTATCACACACCACAATCCCCGGAAAATGAAAGCTTTCTCCTCGTCACACAAACTAGACAGAGACACTGGCTCCTGCAGACTGGGAAGGGGCAATAAAGGTTCTCCAGTTACCACGATAATCACTGCCCAAGACAAACTTTCCTTTAATTAGACACACGGCTGGGAACAGGCTGAGAGCTCACCGAGCCCACCTTGCCAGCACCTACCCCGCAGCACATGCTGCCCCAGCTGCTTCGAGCCACGGCCCACTGACATTTCTCATAAGCCTTGCGGACGCCTGTTTCGGTAACACGAGCTTCCAGGCAAACAAAAAACGATCCACCTCCCCGAGACCAAGCAGGAACAGGCTAACACCGCTGTAATGACAGCAGCACAGTCGGGGGAGATGCCCCGGCTGTATGTATTAATAGATCATTTATCCTGGACAAAAAATGTATTTTAATATTGTGCTCGGGGCTGGTCACTCTCGTTTTCAGGCATCGTTGGAGGAAGAGAGTGGAGAGGACACGGCAATGTTTTCTTCTGCAGTTGGATGATGAAAAAAAAAATAGTTCAAAGCTTCCTGGAAGACCCCAGCCCTGGTTGCTGAGCCCACAACTGGAGATGATTTTTAGGACGTGGCGCTGCACGGATTCAGACGTGTGCCATGCAGTGCCTCCTGTGCTCAGCTCTTCCCACCAGCCGAGAAGAGCCCAGCTTCGAGCTCCCCCACCTCTGGGACAAGGGGGCCAGGCAGAGCCACGAGCCCACCGCCACCCCCGGCGCCGTGCCCTCGCCTTTTCCCTTGGCACACGGGAAGAGAGCAAAATCGAAGCGCATGGTGCAACCCACTCCCATTTCTTTTTTGCTTTCTTACTGCTTGATGGCCGTGTCTCTGCCACCGTGCCAAGTCCCTGGCTCCAAAGGAAAAGTTATTTTAATAATCCGCGTTTCAGCACAGACAGATGCTTCAGTGGCTCAGGGCAATCGGCACCCCGTGCTTGCGGATTACGTAACCAGGCTCAAAAAGAAAACAACCGAGTCTTTAAAAACCAGAAGCCAGCTGACAGCACTTCAGCTTCCCCTTAACACTGTCACTTGCCTTCGAATTACTCTACTGAAAGTTAAAAAGCAGTACCCAGGAGTGAGCGTCACAAGCCTTCGGTCTGTGAGGAGCGCAGGCATCCCTGACACGGTACGTGCTAGGTGGGGAGCCGAGCTGGAAGGAGCAGGGGTTGTGCAGTAAGGGATGCAATTCTCATGCACTTCTGTGGTTTTTACCTGTGCTGTCAACACACACACAGTAACAATTCTATAGCTTTCCTGAAAAGGAGAAAAAAAAAAACACAAAAATCTCTACAGAGGCTCCAGCTTATGCAAAATGCTGCTGCCAGGATTTGAACTCACATGAGGCAGATGCAGATTCAGAGTGTCACTCCAGTCTTGACGGAGTTACACTGGGCTCCCCTGTCAAAGAAAAAAATCAGACTGATTTTAAAACTGCAACAGCTCTGTGCCATGCGGGACGGTGTCTGCTGGAGCTCTGTCCTCGGGTAAGCTCGGAAGTCGGCCTGGCAGTGATTCCAAATATACTTACAGCTGATTTATAGAGGAGGCACAGTTGGTAATCGTGCGTCCTGCAGGCAAAGTTCTGTCCTCGTATCCACAAAGCAGCCTTAGATCATCAGCTCGGTGGTAATTAGGAGGAAGAAGCTACACGTGCATCACCCAAGTGACACAAACTCTTCAAGTTTTTCTCAGACACACACTGAGACTCAAGAAAGGGTCTGGTGCTCTTCCTGGCGCTCTGCCGTTATTGTCCATCCCTCTGTTGGTGACAGATTACGCCTGCACTTGGTTTCACGGCACACAACACCTGCACATGCCAGTGCAGGAGACTCAGGAGACTGAGTCAGGAGCTACTCCGGGAACTTGAGAATTTTGCCCTACATCTGAAGGCGCTTCCAGCAAGAGCCTCAAACACAGAGCCCGTCTGGTGCAGCACATCTAAATTCCATCGTATACTTCAACACTTAAGCTGAAGTTTGGGCTTTCGTGTGCAAAGCACTGCGGGATGAACCAGAACCAATCCTGCACACGGTGCTGCATCGTACTGCAGGGCACTGGTTTGCAAGCACACGCAGTAAGAAGACCTATCCTGCAACTTCCAGGGATGCACAGAGTCATGGCAAATACCTTGGAGATCACATTTGCGTACATGCAAGCTGAGTGAGTTGGAAAGCTGTTACTAAAAGGACCCCCAGAAGTATGCAGAGCTCCTGGAAGGCTTCTCTGAAAATAAGCTTTTAAAGCCTGTTTTGTTTTAGAACGCATAGCTGGGGAAGGCAGTAGTGGGTTTGATGGCTCTGTTCAAGCTGTGGGGAGGAGGAAGCCCTTCAAGGGCTGCCCATTTCTTTCCTTGTTCCTGCTCCCCACACACGTTTCCAATTCAGGCAGGGCAGCTTCTCACTGAAGATTTAACATGGTTTCTTCTAGGGCTTGTCGACCCTTCTTACAAGTTGTTCACGGATCACAGGAGAGAACAGGTGCTAAAGGTACAAAACCCATGGGCTTCTGTACTGTTTCAGCCAAATCTTCAAAAATTTTACCCACTATCTGGGTTCTCCGGAGATCACACAAAGACAGATAAGCCAAAAGGTGAACAGATGACGTGAAGGGTTTAGCCTCGATTCTGAAGCACAGGAAATGCAGCCCAATTACTTTGTGTTAAGTCTTGAAGAAATGAAAGTGAAATAACTAGAAACAGATTGTTTCAGTTGCTGCTTATTCCCCAGGGACCAAGGCATGCAAACCTGGTAGTTAGGACCTACAACATGGCCAGGTGGGCAGCAGTAGCCAGGTTTCTGCACTTCTCAGGGACAACGTGTGTGACTGAGCTTGTACAAACACACTTCTGAAATTCCACACACCTCGCTTAAAGAGCTGCTGATTTGAAAAAGTGCTGCTGATTTGAAATGCTGATCCATATTCTGAATTGCATCACCAATAAATAATACAAGTACATATTAGAAATACGTTTATATCAATGTCATGCTGATAAAAAGTGCTTAGTGAAAGCCTTGAGAATTGAGATCCCCTTCTATACCCTCAACCCCTGTAACAGTGCAAGTATCTACATATCCTGCCCTACCGTGTCTATCAAATGGGATCTTGGACGGGCATCCCAGACCAGGACGGATCTATTCCCACAGTTCTCCTCCACTCTGTGAGCATTTTCTCTGCACATAGCCCTGAAGCTGGGCACTTGGTGCTGCCAGGACGTCTGCGGCACAGTCACCTCTCCACTACCACGAATCCTGAGGGAACAGTGAGCAACCAGTCCCAAGTGTTTTTGGGACAGGGGATTTCATTAGAAAGCAAACCCCACTGAAGCAACAATCCCAATTAAACAGATTATTAAGTGCTGGGCAGACATTTCACATCCTGCCACAGTTGGAGGAAAGCCTGTCTCAGCTGCAGGCTCCCCAGAAGTAACTGGTTAATGATCTTCATTTATATACCAAAACTCTTTCAGGGAATCTATTATCTTCATAATCCATCACAGAGCAATGCCAGTTTTCATATGCAATTAGAAAAGAACAGGATTTATGCTCATCAGTTTCTGTGTTGTGGGGTCTCCTCTAACCAGGGTAGATGTTCTCAGGTGCCTTCACTGAAACACCAAGTCTGAGCGCACGGCATTACTCCTGCCACAGCAAATGCAGGCATTTCGCCTCACAGCATCCTCACCAAATGCAGAGGGAAGCACAGACACTGCTGCAGAAAGCCTTGGCCGTGTAGAGCACTGGTTTCGGGTCACCTCTGCCCAGCACAGCATGTGAAGATGTGCCTGCTCTGCGTCTCGCTGTGCTTGGGGCAGCGGAGTCGCTCACGTTTGCGCTGTGCTGACCTGGGAGCTCGGAGCCTGCAAACAGACTGACAAAGCGGTAAACGTGCCTGGTTGTAACAGCGAGAAACCCCAAGGGACTACTCAGATGTTTTAAGTTAGGAACATGGTGAATCACTTTTGTTTATGGACTTGGCTGAACTGTGACCATAAGGGATCCGTCTAAGGTCAAAACAAGTTGAAAAACAGCCAGGAATAGAAGCCAGTTTTCTTCAACCTTCACTTTTGATTTTAACTGCTAGACCATAAATAAAACCACGCTGTAATATGCAAAACAAAATTGTAGTATTTCAGCCTCTGTTTGAGTTCTCATAGCACCGAACAAACAACATGGGTGGTAACTGTATGCTTTGCTCCTTTGGATTCAGTCAATTTTTCGATCTGAGCCGAGAGGAAACCGCTGCCGCACCTATCAATAATTTTCATTTACCCAAAGAAACCTTTTCAAACGCAGAACTGTTCAGTCAGCAGGACAAAGCTGAGCTTTAAGCACACTTCACTACTTACTGCACCTTTTCTATTTCACTACAAACTCCGTATTTGAGGCAATCAGCAAACAAGGCCTGGACAAAGCCTGCAGGTGTCCTGGGGTATTTTCATACGCCTGACACACGAGCTGCTCTGCCGTGCATGGACAGCCACGTTCTGCACTGAGCCTCTTGCAGCCACAGATGTTTTTGACAGTGAATCCAATAACAGGAAGCAAGGCAAGAATCACCGATCATCGGAGGCTGAAAATTTTGGGTCCTGTGCATCCGAGCTTCAGCGGCTCCCCAGCACCTTTCCCTGACAGCGCCCAGTGCTGGTTTCTGGGAGGGAACCAGCACACACCTCTATGGAAGAACAAAGACTGCAGTCCCCAGCTGCAGCAGTGCCCAAAAAAGCAGCCAAGCACCCACTGTGCAGCCTAGGAGCGCTGGAAAATTCCTTCCCTCTAACGCTCCTGCAAGCATCCCCATGTGCACACAGCCTTTGGCTCTAAAACCTCGGACCTGGAGCTGTATCAGCTGCTCTGCTCCCACTCTGCGCGCCCAAAGGATCTGCAAAGGCTGGATGTGGTGTTGTTCCGAGGACTGACACAGCACTGCATGTTCAGCTTGGCTCTGGACTGCTGGATGTGTATGCTTCAGGTTGTTTTTAGTGCTGCCTTTCTACATGTTTAATATTAAAAAAAAAGTGTTGCCAAGTATCATCAGCTTTAACTCTTTTCAAAGCAGGCTTATTAGTGCTCTCGTTGGTAAATGCTAGATATTTTTAGCTCCCTGCTGCTGCATTTTGTTTGCCTTCGATGTAACGAAGATTTGGGCTGTTTGGATATGCCTCAGAGGCTGGCAAAACAGAGCTTAACGTTGGCAGGATTTCTTGTACTGAATAAAAATGCACGGCTTGAGGTAACAACAGCAGCACTGAGGTGACATTCTGCATGTTGAGAGAAGCAATTCAGGCGGACGCTGCATTTCAAGGAAAGTTCAGTTTGTCTCTTTTAATAGTTGGCATAACATTCCTTCGCTCCGGAATAATATTTTAAAGATGACTACACGGTCACCTGTTCTTTTATGGGGATGTTTTACAGTTTCCCTGACACAAGAGAATCTTTTCTGTGCTTAACAAGTGCCCTTCAGAATTTACCTCTCTCAGATGCAGCCACTGGGAGTCATAATCCCGTAATGGAAATCGCCCTCCATTTCCATGGAAACAAACCGCCGTGCCAAAATACGGGCTTACTTCTTCAATAAAGACTTCCTGAACGGGGAAGAAATAGTTGTCTGGGCTTCGCATTGAAACATAATTTGGTAGCATCTAGAAATAAAACGGCTTAAAGGCACAGCAGCCATTCATACTCTCTATCTAAGGCATAAATCAGGTGTATCAGCACCCAAACAGATCTTGCTTGTTATTTCTTTCCATATTGTTTCTGTTAATGACCCTGGTCACCTTCCCTTTGGACTTCTGATTTTTAAAGCAGAAGGAAAGGAAACTTGTGGTTGATAGAGGAATGATGAAGTCAGAAGTCTTCCACTCTCCCCCAGCTCTGCCAGGTTCACTGTCTTACCATTTGCACTTAAGAGAGGGGTCCTCAAAAGCTACACGTCCGATTTGTTTAAGAGCTTGCACCTGGGCACATATGCAGCCCAAATGCCCATGCTGTTAATAAGCCACATACACGAGCTTTTAGTCCACTAGAAGAAGGCATTCACAAAGCAACAGCACACATGGGATCTCAGAGTTAAATCCTTCTGTCCTCTCTGCTTTGGTTCCTCCTACAGAGTAAGCTGTCTGCTTCAACACAGGGGCATTTGCAACTTAATAGCACTTGTATTGTGGCATTAGATTACTAGATAAGGGCATCTATTAGATTGAAAATACCTCCACATCTCTATCCCCCTGGCAAAGACGTGAACTGTTGACCCAGCTAGTGTTATTCCCGTGTTCCTGACAGCCAGAGAGCAGAGCATGGCAGCTTTTAAAACCCTCCTGACGCTGCGAGGACTTGTTCTTCCCACACCTTCTGTTTAACGCTCCAATTCTTCAAGAATTCACGGACAGCAGATTAACAGTTTGTCAGCTGGTGATTTACTGGGACGGAGCGAGCGACGCGTGCTTCTTCCTCTCCTCATTTCCACTGCCAGCACACTGAAAAACCACGGCTCCAGCCTTCGGTTTGCTGCAGCACGCAGCTTTGAATGGCCAAGCTCCTGAGAGCAGCCACCCAAACGGAGCAGGGACGGCAGCCACTCCAGCACCGCGCTGGTATGTGAAAAACCATCCAGCTCAAAGCATACTAGGAACAGCTCGGCTTCTCCATCTGCCTTCAGCTTTAAAACGCTAATGGCCAAAACAGCCTTGGAAATTTGCAAAATCTGCACCTGTTAAACTTGAAACGTGCAAACGCGAAAATGGAGACAGCAGATGTGCACCAGTCAAAGCATCTCTCAATTTCTGCTGGGACAGCTCGAATGCTGCTGCTGTCAAACCTACCAGTTCCTCTCTCTAGCCACCGAGCTACTTCTACACGGCACAAAGAGCTGCATTATCCAGAGACACGGGATAAAAGCAGAACTGCTCAGCGTCACCTCAAAAGAACCTCAAAGCTTGGAGTCCTTACACTGTGATGAAACCAAAGACAAACCTTTAACCTAAGCTAAGAGCCCCGTTAGAACATTTGTGTTTGAGTTACCAATAAACATACCCTAACAACATCTGAACAGGACAAACATTTCTTTGTAGTTGCTTACGTTATGAGCTTTGGTAAGTGTTCGCGTCAACCTTTCATGTATAAAACACCCACGTTTCTGCTTTGCTTTTCATCTGTGTAATCCAGAAAACCTTATCCAAAGTACAAATTCTTTAATCCCATTGCTCACTTTTGGAAACCGAACCAGACAGAAGTGATACAACTTGCCTGATGTACCAATAGCAGGTACACTGAAGAACCAGTTCTCAGCCCAGCTGCCACCTTGTCTCCCAGCTCACAAGCAGCAACAAGCCAACGCTGCCGCCCGTTTGAGTACATCTTCTCCAGAGCCAGCAGGTAAAGACAAATGTTTCAAAAATAACACGTGGGTGTTTAAAGTTTCCCTCTCCCCCAAACTGCAGGGACGGCTTAGACACAAACGCCTACTTGAGGAAGGGGCAAAACCTGTTTATGCACGTTGTATTTTGGAGCGAGTTGGAGAGGCAGCCACAAACTGAAGCTTTCCCTTTCTTTTCCCGTGTGCTCAGAAGGGACGTGCTGCAGCTGAAAGCATAAGCAATTTGGCCATAAAATGTTTGCAGTGCACCAAATCTTGGCATGACGTTGGCAGTGTTTCTAGGACACAAGCTATATTCCAATCAGATTATGCTGTATTAATCATATTTGCACACAATAAGCCCAGTATTTTTCAAGCTTCATTTCCCCTTCTTTTTTATTGAAACAGTTTGCAGCCGCTAGTGATGATTTTATTACTGGTAGCTGGAGAACATGGAAGCAGCAGTGATTTAAGCACAGAGAAGGCCTTCCAAAGGAAAGCATCCTGCTTACTGATCTCAGACCTTACCTAACTCAGAGAGGAAAGACAAAACTTGCAGCCTGGCCATAACTTTTGGAGAAGGACGGTGGTCACAGAAGAATGTTTTCAAGCACAGTCCTGCTTGCAATTCTTACCAACTCCCTCTCCATCTGCCCATGGCCTGGTGTGAAATTACAGCCAGTTTGAAAGCCTCGCTGTGCCTGTCAAGGGACATCTATCTGTCCATAACCTCATTGTGCAACCCGTCCCATGTGAGTCCAAGTAATGCCTCATGCATTACTGGAGCCAGACCTAGTAATTACAATTGTAGCTCACCCTGAGAAGGAAGCAGTCAAATAAAATCCTCTCTGAAAGCTAACCCTCTCAGTTGTTTTTCCAAAGGGCCACACCAACCCCTAGTCTCAGGTGAGTGTTGCGCTGAAGACTCCACAAGCACACCTTTATCTTTATCCCTGCAGCTCTCAGTAAACACAAAAGAGAGGGCTATGAATCTTTGGGAGTATGTGCAGCATTCTCCTTTACCAAATCACAGGTGATTTTGACAGTACTAGCAAAACAAGAAAGCAGACGGGAAGTATTACTGACTACTGGTCTTTGAGTCTGTCAGCATGAATAAGCAAAGGTGAATCACTCAGACACCAAAATAAACTACTATTTAACAAACAAAAATGTGCTACAAAAGGACCCTCACACTGAAGGGTTTAAAAGAAGCTGTCTCAAACTCTTCCTCTTGCCCTGGCAGTGGAAGGCAGCGCTTCCCAGCTATCTGCACTGCTGGTGCTGTCCTTCTGCAGTCTCCTGTGGAAGATGGGAACTCTGCTGGACCAGGGCACCGGCCTCGCTGCCTGCCCGAGGGGCAGAAAGGTCAGAAGCACAGAACAAGGGGCTGCTGGCTCACATCTCAGAAACCCGTCCTACCCTCTGCTCAGGTGAGGAGTCTCACTTGCATCAGGCCCTCCAAGATCCAAAGCCGCAGCTATTTGGCAATGCGCACATGCCCCAGGAAAACCCTGCTGTTCTTCTCACTCCTTCCACTCCCCTCTCAGTAACACCTAGCTTAAAACAAACATTGCGTATTGATTGTGATTCACTGCCACAAGCAAAACAAGCAGACTGAATGGGAGGGCGACAGACAGCTCCATGTCCAACATAACACAACATCTCGAGGTCTTGGGAGTTCCTATATGTGTAGGAGACTTCTTTCACTCCGTGAGAACTCAACAACCATCCTTGAAGGGAAAAGGAGGAATCTAAAACCTTAAAGAGTCATCTCAACTTGCCTTCATTTTATTTTGAGCTCTTAGCAGCCAAATTAATTCTAGCTGTTACCACAGAGAGTAAAAATGCAGCAATTTAATGTCCATAATTTCTCAGAAGAGAAGGCTAAAACCTTCGGGCTCTTCTCTTCAAGAAAAAAAAAAGATTGTTTGCCTAATCCGCCTCTATTAACAGTATTTCTCAACCCTATGCAAGGAAAGAGACAAACACAATGAGAGAACATAGAAGTTGTTAAGAAGAATCCAAAGCTTAGCCTAATTTTGACTTGGGAGCACACCAAATCATTGTGGCAGTGCTGTATTAGGCAGCCTTGCAATGTTCATTTTCAAGATAAGTAGCTCTTTAATTTAATAATAAGGTTGAGAAATACTACCCTATAAAACAAACATCTGGAATCATATTTTATGTGCAATGTAACATGATGATCAAACCTGCTGTCAGCTGGCAATCTGACGTTCTCATGCAAGTAGTGGAACGCATGGTCACTGCAGCATGTGTGTAAGTAGGTGTTACAATATGCTTGCAAATGGAAATGCCATGTGCCAAAATTAGTTTATTCTACACAGAAAACAGTGTTATTGTAAGCAGGTTTGTCCCCTTAAACTCAAAAAGTACAAGAACAATTGTCTCAAGCTTCTGCACTTCAAGATGAGTCAAGTGATTGTGACTTCTCTGTTACTGAACCACCTCCCAAATAAGTCTTCGGTGCTACCAGTGGCCAGAGATTTGGGAAGAAGAATAAGAGCAGTGGGACTGTGTATTTTCTATCACTGACACCACCGCTTCCTCTTCATGAAATGGGCAATTCAGGGTGTTAAACAAAAATCAACCTGCTCCTTAGCTGTCAAAACATTTGACTGTCAGCCATGGGATGAATGTTACAATTTATAGATGATGTGAAAGATCATGACAGAGAATGGGGAAAGGATGTGGCACACTTTTGGGCAGGTCTAATGGCTCTGACTGCCTTCAACCACTGAATATGAAGATTGTGGCATACTTGAAAACAACTTCACAGAAAAGTGACTTAGCAGCATCTGGAAGTACAAATGCAGAAAACTAGAGGAGGAACTGATGACACTGGAGGTGCTTCCATTCTTCCTCCTTGGTCTATTTACACAAGTCTTAAACAGCCTCCAGAAGGCATCTGCTCACCATACATCATCTGGTATGCAGACGCCATTTCCAGATGTTGAATTGCAGATAAACTATCTTTATACATCTATCTATGTATATAGATACAGATAGAGACACATATATCTATATGCATCACATAGATAGATAATTTTTCAAATCTGGACAGAAAGCATGTCCATGTGAAAGAGTGTGTAATGGTAACTTGCCCAGAAAGCAAGATAAGAAAACACGATAGGGTCTTACGAATACACTACAACACATTAATGTAATACCTCACTTGCCTTACTTCTTTTCATTTCCCAAATAATTATAGCAATATTTTAACACTGTGTTCTTTAAAGCTCCTGCAATGAATAACTATTTTTTCTTGTGTGCCACAGTTACATATAGCAAATAATGGTCAAATAATGAAAGCCCCCATGGAGAAGAAAGGATGACTGTGAGACAATAAGATGACAAACAGGTAATTGTTAGTTCCCAGATGATTCAAAAAAACAGAAATAGCACTTACCAGGCATAACACTTTTCATCTGCAAAAGGCTTTCCAGCCTAATTACATTCTTACAACTCCCTGTGAAATGATCTGTAACTATTATCCTGTTGTACCACAGGAGAAGTCAGAGGCCAGCAGCTTACCCAAGAGCAGTCCAGATTTCCAGCCTTCTGCTCAGACCCCATCTCGTTTCTTTTCCTGCACCACACCCTGTCACTCAACTCCCCTGAATGCACCAGCTTTGCCTGCTTAATGGTATCACCACGACCTTGCAGCCTCGGGAGCCCCACATTTCCATATCCCAGGGAACTGTACAAGCATGCTTGAAACACTCACATTTTTCCTCTCATCAAGCTAAGCGTCATTTTGTGGATAACAACACATTTGCTCTGTGTTTACAGGAACATGCAACACTTGAGTAAAATGAACAGTCGGAGGAGTGAGGATAGTGCTGAAATTCTCCTTCTGTCAGTTAGCAACACACTTCTTGTTCCATGCCAGCCTGACTGGGATCACCCGAATCCTTGGAAATGCCATCAGTTGTGAAAGGCAAGGAAGTTCTTCCGTTACCAAAGCGAAAACCACTTTTTGTTGTTTTTTTTGTTGTTGTTTGTTTTTTTTTTTTTTTAAGCATTTGTTCTTGAACTGTTCTGCACTCCTTAAAAGTCCTAAAAGCACAGCCACAAGGCTGTCACAGCTGGGAAACGCAAACACCTAAAGCATGTGCCTGCAGTCACAGATTAACTATGATACATTTTATGACTTAAAAAGTGGCAGGAACTTGAAACAGATTTGTAAATAAGGTGGTGAATAACCAACCCTTTTATATAGATAACTGGCGCCTCATTCATAACTACATAAAAGAAGAAAAGAAAGCGATGGAAATACAAACTGCAATTACCTGCCACAGACTCCCAAATTGCTTTTTGTCGAATTGTGTTGAGCCGTGAGCATGCGGAGTCTTTCCTGACCTTTGCTTAGCCACTGACCCCTCAGGCTGTCCGTAGAATCTCTCATTTCTTCTCAGTGGTCATAATGAACAGATGATCGTACTTGATACACTGCATTAACCTATTGTTAGGTGACCTTGGTGCTCTACCTCACGTTTCTTAGTTTATATTCACAACTCTAAGTTGAGTATCAGGAGCAATAGAAACTTCCTATCCACAACCTTGGAAGTGGCAGCAAGAAAGAAGGTAGAATTTTATGTGACATCTTTAGTTACAGCCTGACTGGCACTACAGCCCAGGAAAGTGGAAGTGGGCTTTTAATCTTTTCCTTCCTTAAAATGCACAGCATCATGTAAGTTTGATTACTTAGAAAACCATAACTTTACCCCTCCTCCAGCAGAAGTCTCAGAGAACTTGCCTGTCGAGTGTTTGAAAAATGGAGAAGTCATGCAGAAAATTTTATGAAACTAAAAGGTCTTATGCAACCTCCCAAAGACTATCTGCCATAAAGAATGGGCAGAGCTTTCTGAATAACTTGTTCAGCTGACTCACAATGCTCCCCCTGCCTTGCTGCTTCTCACAAAGGAGTCACTGATGTGACCAAGTGAGGAGTGGGAATGAGGAAAACCTATTCAAAAATGACCCTCCCAGGACACAAGAAGACCTGTTGGCTGAAGGTGTAGCCCACCATATGCATCAAGGGAAAAAAAAAACATCACCTTGTTATTCAAAGCCAAGCTTTCATCAGGGCCAATATCAAAGCACAGTGGAATTTAAGGAAGTAATCATACTTTTAAAGCTTCAGTTTCCTTGAAACTGTACTAGAGCAATGTGGTTTATGACCAAATACAACTTCCAGATAACAAAAATAAAGAGAAACACCTGACATGAAAGTGTAATGAACAGCGAGTAACATATCTACTAACAGAGGAAGCACCTGCTAACTGGAGCAGCCCAACCAGTTACCGGTTTTCTTGAAACAAGAGGCAATATTCCACACTAAGTCAGTGACAAAGAAATCAAGAAGATACTCACCGGCAAGCGTATAATCCATATCAAACCCAAAGCACTTTATCTTTTCCATGGCTAAACTTCTGTTTACAAAGACCCTGTAAGGAAAGAAGAAACAAAGCCATAGGTATGAGCATTTTCAACATAATCATATTTTAGAACAAAGGTATTCTGCTTCATAGCAGGATGCCTTTTAGCTCAAAATCAGAATATACCTGAAAACAGAGGAAAGTTTCTGTTTTTGCCCTGGGTGCTCCTGAAGCAAAGCCATCACTTTTGCAGGGTTATTCTAATTATTGGTATGCTGTCTAAAGACATCCACGCATGCATGCACACACATGGCGTTGCATGTGACCTGCAAAAATTCCTAAGAATAGAAGTGTAAAAGCTCCTGAAGCAGAATTCAGAGTTCAAGTGGAAGCAGAGGATGGAAAGCAATGCAATTTGCCTGATTAAAATAAAATATTACGAAGAGATAACAAGGAAAGGGGAAAAAAAAACTACACATTTCTTTGAATAAACTCAGCTTTTCGACACTCCTTGGAATTATATCTAGAAACTCAAAGCAAAAACCCATTACCACATTTATATCGATATAATGAATAAACATTTAATACAGCTCCAAAAAAACATTTTTTCACCCACAGAAATACATTATTTCTATTATGAAAAATGTTATTTCTATTTGTACTAAAAACTGCAGCCCTCCCCCCCAAAATACTATTCATTTAATTCTGTTTTTACTGTTAATGCTTATTGCAATGAGAATGTAAGCTGCATGCTGCCAGGCTCCTTTTGATTACAACATTTTAATACGCTATATTCAATTTAGTTCAAGTAAATAACGCGGCAAAGAAATAGGTCAGGGAATCCAACAAAAGCCTGCTCCAACTACTGCAGGAACTAAGCTGCTTATGTTTCCCCAGAACTTTAAACCCTACAGTGGGTCTGTAATTCTGCGGGACTTCTCCCACCGGCTGTCCTGTCTGAACCCTGCGAATCCGAGTCCCAACGGCACAGCCACGAGCTCGGCTGCGGGACAGGAGCTGAGCTTCTCAACGCTGAGCTCAGCCAGAAATCCCTCGCGCTGCTCGAGCCGTGACGCCGAGGCAAAAATCTCCTGTGTGCGAAAAGGCAGGAGTCCCACAGCCTCCACCTGTACCCTGATTTCAGCACGTGGAAATTCTGCAAATACTGAGTATCTCCATTGCTCTCAGCGGGGTAATTAGAAACCCAAATCAGCGAGGCTTCCTTGGAGGAGGAGTGACACGGAGGGGCACGAGCAATGGAGACGGTAAGTGCAAAACCAAGTCCTCGGATATTCTGCAAAGCCCTCAGAAAGCCCCGGCCGTGCTTGGGGGCAGGTGGCCGGCACGCCGTGCCCCTTCCACCACCCGTGCCAGGCTGCTGAAGCTCGCGTTTTAGCAGCAAACTGCTCCCATCTAACTCTCACGCTCCTATGTGAGCCGTCTTACCTCATCTCTCACCGATGTGCTCCTTGTTTAGTTTGCAGCAGTCTGATTCATCTACCAGTCTGAATCATGTTACACAATTCCTTAAAAGCTTGCCTAGTACAGATGCAGTTTTGCTTGGATCTGATTTGACTTCAGATGATCATCGTGCCTGAACCAAGCCTTAAAGCACTGTATATCTTCTTGGACAGTGCTATAGAAAACACATCTGTGGCTAATTTAACTAGTCACTGGATATCGTTGTTGTTCCACACAAATCCACTTGGAATAGTTTCTCTGGCAATAGCCTGCTTTACCCCTAACCTTGCACACTCTCTCTGGGAGTCACAGTTTCCTGGCAAATTGCCTGCCTCCGACAATGGGGCTTGTCGCCGAGGGGCCAGGGAGGTTAGCGATGACTATCTTTTCTGATAGATTTATGGATTACCTAAACAAGACAAAATTATGGGAAAAAAAAAAAAACAACAACTGCAAACCAGTAAAGAAAAGCCTTTTGGAAATGAGAGATGGGCTCATAAATCACTAAAATTCGCTCTTGAAATCGCTGGCTTTTGAGTAGGTGGAGCAAATTATCCGAATCTGCAGTTTGAATTAGTGATTGTTTGTCTTAACATCTCGATAGCTCTGATTTAGAAGCAGCCAACACAAAATCTTATTTAGCACTACACGCAGTCCCGTACTTTGTCTAATGAAGATGATTACATTCTATTGCTGCTGATGCCAGGAAGCACAATTTATTATCTAATTCCAGCACATCATTTCTGATCTAACGCTTGTGCAGTTCGTTTCGGAAAGAGAAATTGAAGAAGGAGTAACATACCTCTGGGAAATGCTAGCAATATTTTTTGTCCAACCTGGGGGGTCCAATTTTGTTCTTTCCTTTAGGCTCAGCCCCTGGAGCATAGTTATCCTTCAAAGCAAAACGCCCAGGCTGCCTGTCCCCTCTGAACGGGACGGGAATAGGAAGGGAAATTTCAAGAAGCTCAGGAGCCTGGAGAGCGATTCAGAATTGCAACATTTGGGAACGGTTTCCCAAATGAGGACAAAAAACAAGCACTGCTAAGACAGAGCTGAATGCGCTTATAAAAAGGGTAATACGGCGGTGCCTGGGAAAGGCGAAAACAAGGGAGCTGTGACCCAAGCTTCCAGTCCAGCGTGCCTATGTTTAGATGATGACGACACCAAACTGACCAAAACCATGAAAAGATCTCTAAGCCTCAGACGTTTTTTCATCACTTTACTCTCAGCGTATTTACAAGCTGAACCCTGGGAGTAAAAAAAAACAAATAAACAAAACAAACCAGCACATGTTTGATACTGAAGATCTGGAAAAGTTTCCTGAAGGCAATGAAACAAACAACATCCATTAGCATGTTTTTATTCCAGGACAGGTCTTATGACTAAAACATGAAAATTGCTATACCAGCCCTGTCTTGGTAACAGCTGGGGAAGATTGCTCTTTCTCCATCAACTTGTAAATATTGCCTGTGACCTAGAAACTGTATGTGGCAAGGTCTCATCATGCCCCGGCAGTCCGCAGGGCCTGGCAGACTTCAAGGCATCCACCGAGTGATTTGACAGGGCAATTACTTCACCCACCAGTGCTAGAGTGAAACTGAGCAAATATTAACAAAAAAAATAAAATAAAATAAACAGGGCTATTGCACAACGTGTTCAGGACAGGAAATGAGAACACTTGAATCGATTTAAACTTGGATATGCAAAGGCAGATTAAATGGCAGACTAAACAGGGGCATGGCAATTGGAACCAATGTCACTGATCTCGTGCGGGCCCAGCCAGGTATTTGGTTACCTGTAGGTGCTCAGGACCTCATCGGCTTAACTTAATTCTGGGGGCTTACTCAAAGTAGTAAATATCTGCAGAATCCTAGAAACTAAGGATAAAAGTTGAAGTTTAATCACCAGGAAAGTTTCTGAGAAGGGGAAGGTGCTTGGCCCCCTCTGTTTCAAGAGGATCCCACCTGAAGGGAGGCTCGGCCTGATTTCGGGAACACTGCTCTGACGTGTCCATTGGCTAAAAAATGTCACATTTCCACAGGAGACTCGGTACGGAAAGAAGTGACAGGAATTCCTAAAGCCTGAATATTAATAAAAGGTCTAGGGAAAGAGTCAGAATAAGAAGAAAACTAAAAACTAAAACTAAAATTAGGCACGGAAGTTTTAAGGAATCATTTTTCCACTCGTCACAATCAGAAATCGCACTTCCCTTGATTTTGTTCTTTTCCATTCAGAAAACAATCATTTTAAGTAGGAGCACTGGAGTTAAAAATTAAGCCAATCTGACCACTTAACAGCACCGGGCAACACGACAAACCAACCGGGGGCACGGCACGGAAACGCCTCCTGCAGCCCCCGCAGAGCTTGGTGGTGGGCCCAGCTCCACACCTGCCTGCCTGCAGAGCATCTCCTCTGCCAGGGCATTGCTTTTCTCTTGCCTTCACCTGTCCTTTCCCGATTAAAAAGCAAGTTTTAATGTGGCAGGAGACAGAACCCTGGGTCGGGGTGGCTGAGCCCAGCACAGACCTGCACCTTTAGAAAAAATGAACTTCAGGAGCTATCTAAGGGAAACCGTGAGGCTAACTTGCTCCCTGAGCTCTTTCTCAAATATTAAACCCTGCAGCTTGGCCACAGCAGAAGGCTCTCAGTGATGACAGTATTTATTTTCTTTTAAGCTCTGAGAATTGTGCTGAATAAGAGAAAAATGCGTTGTATGGCAAAGAAGGAACTGCTGAGCACGCATAAAGGGAGTCACAGAGCCCTGATCTCCTGAGCACTGCAATTCAGTCCTTTATATTTTTCCAAGCGAACTGATCTCGGTTTTGTTACTGTTCTTGTCAATCAATTGCGAGGCAGGAACCTAAATCCCAGCCCTTCTCAAGTAACACAGGAGAGGAGCACATGCAGAGAGGGAGAAATGTTTTTATTTTGTTTGTGCAAAATCTCAAAAGCATGCCGTGCCCCGAATGCAATTTCCATGCATAACGGGCGGTAACGTGACCGACAAAATAAACAAAATGCACCAAAATTATACAACTCCGGAGGACCTTTGGCACATGGCTCGCAAACTCCTCATGGGCAAGGTTTCTGGAACAGAGCACTTTACAGGGATTTCATATAAAATGTGTCCAGAGAGACCTCGCAGCAAAAAGCTTTCTTTGTCAGGGGAGTACATTTCACTGGAAATTAAATAAATACAAAAGAAACTCGCAGCAGTGCTGAGGGGAAGGGCAAATGCAATGGGAGCTGGCTACACTTCATTTACATTTGTGCTTAAAAAAAAAAAAAATAGTGGTGGACAGTTGGCCTCGAGCCAGCCATGAAATGGGGACTAGCCAGAAGGCTCCGATTCCTGCTTCCTCAAAGTTTAGGCACTTCAGTTAATCTTCACTTTATGGACAACTTCCGTGTTTTAATAAGCAAGAAGAGTTAAAAAGAAACAAGAGGGAACTAAAATGGATTAGCTTTTAATAGCCTCCCATAGCCAAGTTCCCCACAGCCTCTTTAAAAAGGCTAATAACATAAAATAAATAAATAAATAAATAAAGATCACACCACTGCTAAGACAACTGGAGGTTCCCTGTTACTGGTTAGTCCCAAGACACACGGTCGGAGGAGACGTCCCACTGCATGACACTATGGCTCTGATCGCAGGTGTCCTCCAGCAGCAGCAGACAACTCGGATGAATCCCTCACTGACTCAACCCATCTGGAGCAAACTTTGTGAGCTGCCTTCAGGAGGACACTAAGACAGATCAAACCTTCGGGTGCTGGATGCTTTGGGGCCTGTCTTAGAGGGATAAAAAAATAAAATGCCTTAAACTGCTAAAAACAATGGGATTGTTCTTTTGCTGAGTCTTGCCTCTTTAGGCAGGTACTGACCGTTCCATGTATTATTATTTATCATAGCATTTTGGGGTTTTTATTTATGTTAGATCTTTAGAGTTCTCCTTTATTCCTTCAGCCGAAGAGGAATATTCTGACAGGTCAGTAATTGGATTAAGAACTAGTCTTCGGGCCTGAAATTTATTTAGCCAGATGAAACAGTATCAGATAATGGACAGAGAAAAAGAACATCAAAGGTTCATGCCCACTTCTAGTAACATTTCCAGCATACTGCCCAGCAATTTCTCAAGACTAACGAACCGTCCTTGCACAACTGTAGTGACATAAAAGTGGAAAATCAGGTTACGACTGGAACTTAAGAGTCTGATGAGGCTGTATCCAGAAACATGACTATGACCACTTCCCTCTGAAATTCAGCAGGAATCAGATGGAAGGAGATAGCCGTGGCCATTTCTGTTTCCATTGTTTGGGTTTTCTTCCCAGGCAACAGCAAAGTGCCAAGAAGCTCACATATGGATTCCATCCCAAAATAACACCCGTCTGCTCCGTGAAGCTATTAAAGCTGGGGATCACGGGACATTTTCAATGTAATTTCTTTATTATTAATTTGGCAAGTGTTCTGCTTTCTCATAAGCTCGCCCATTCTGCCGCCTTAACACCCCCTCTCCCTCCTCCCTCTGATGTTCAAAGCACTAAAGCAAAATAAATAGAGGCACATGCTGCCCACAGCTCCGCACATGCCCTGCACGAGCCCACAGAGGCTGCACAAAGACATTTGAGGACAGAGCGCAGCCGGCACTGCCTACAGAGCTGCGTCATTTAAAGTCGGATGGAAATACATCACCTAGCGGAATGCATCTGATGAGAGAAGTACACAGTGTTTTCAGACCAGTAACCATGATTTTTTCCTCACTTGCCAGCTGAATCAACTGGTATTATACAGAGACTTTATATATAGCTACCCAAACAGATAAAGTTTCAAGCCTCTTACCCTAGTCTAGATAACATTTCCAGCTGTTTGCAATCACCGACAATCCAGCATCAGTAAAATGAAGAAACAAGATTAACAGTGAACATCCCAGAGTTTACAAATTCCAACAAACTAAAACGTACCTTAAATACATATTTAAGCCTAGAAATCAAACCAACTGACTGCTAATCCTTTTGCTTTGTCGTTACTAAAGCACATATCACTGTTTTTAGCAAGTATCTCAGAGTACATTAACAGCTTAAATCGCTTAACTCATATTACCACCATAAGATGCTTTAAAAGCAAACTGAAGCATGTAAATATGAAGCAACATATCTGAGAGTCTATGAGCAGTCTGCAGAAGAATTAGGATTAAAAATGATGATGCCACATCCCCTGAGCCAGCAAGTAAACAACACTGCGAGAAAACAAAACTAAAACAACAGCAGAAACCCCACGTTCGGGATGAGAAGTCTCCAATTACTTTGATGCAAAATGGCAAAAGCATCCCCAAGTCGACATGTTTAACAAAAAGGCCATCTCAGCCTTGCTGGGCTGTTAAGCCAAAACCACCGAATAAAAGTAAATGCAAATACCTGTTTCCTGGATCTTGGTAACTGTCAGTAACAAGAGTGGATGGCACACCAACTTTTTCCATTATTTGCTTTAACTAGATGTGGTTGCTATTTAAACCCTAAAGAGCTATGTGAGATAATCCAGAGGGTGCCTAGAAGTGCTCACTCCGAGTTAAAAAATAGACACTAGGGCAATTTGGTGGCTCGGAGTCAACCTAGTTCTTGCCTAATTACAATCACGTTAAATGACAGTACTCCTCCAGAACAAATGACCTACTGATTATCCTCTACCCGGAAAAGTCAACAAGCACTGCACGAGGGAGGTGGCCTCACAACCACACACTCGTAGGAAAAGCCACCTACCAGCCACGCATCCCTTTTATTTCCGAATTAAAATGTATGTTGCCAATAGTGCAGCGATGCGGTATCCTCTTACCAACGACCTCTTCTAGAGAATGAATAACATCTAGCTTGTACATTAATTCATCTTTAGACCTCACCTCCTGCAGGCGCCAGCAGTGTTGTATAACTAGCTTTGTGGATGAGAGTAACACCAGCCAACTTAAAGTCTTAGTTAAGTGATCACAAATACCCTGGCAAGACTAAACCACCACTTCTCCTCCCCTAAAGATTCTTCTAATTCTTGATTTTGCTTATATGGTCCTTGAACTCTACAGCACAGCACTCGCATTTGTGTTCTCAAGCTATTTACTTCCTCAAGAACCTCAATGCTCTCATTTCTTAAGCAGCTATACAAATTGATCCAAACACCAAGAATAAACCTGGGGAGGAAGGCAGCTCTAAATATTGATTTTGAACATTCATGCCTATGGCATTCAGACATGATTCTGATATAGTCACTATCCTCTGAGTCACTACACCAGTTGAACCAGTCTCAACTGGGATTTCTGCCAACAGTGTTGAACATCCATCCATCAGGTATGATATAAGAAGTGCAACATGTGAAAAAAACAATAAAATATGACAACTAGAATGGCATCTTCTGAGCTCATTTTTTAAAAGTTTTTCAAAAGTTTAAAGCCCATGAAAGCATTTTCTTTAAGGTAAATAATTTTGCTTACATTGGAAACTTTTCCCTGTATTTTATGCTGCTTCGACATTTACAATTCAAGCATATCAAATCTGCTCTACTTCATGAGAACCAGAAAGTGAAATCGATTTGGTTTAAGCATCTCCACTGGTATTTAAGTAAGCATGAAGTAAACAATGACACAGTTTTTTACAATTTCACACTTCAGAAAACCAAGCATTACTACAGCAGCAGTTAGAAAATCCCAATGAATGACTTTGAGCCCAAGTGGGCCTCCATCATTGGTATCAAAAGCTAGCCCCAGTTATGCTTATCTGTAAATGTGGCACTGCTGCCGAGCCCTTACAGGCTTCCAAAATCACTGAAACCAGCTTAAAAGTTAAAAAATAAATAAATTGATTTAAATTCCATTATCTTTTTTGTTTGTTTGTGTTCCTAAGTCAGTTTGGATTCATGCTTTCAAGTTTTTTTTTTTAGCTGCTAGGATAATAAAAAAGAGAGAAAGACCGACAGAGACTGAAAGAGAAACAGAGAGAAAGAAAGAGGAAGAGAAATGAAGGATTCAAAAATTCACCTGATTCCAGCCACTGGTGCTTTACATCTAACAAACTAATGCAGGTCTGACAACAAAATTGAAAGATTTACTAGTAGTACACAAAAAGACTTACATATCTTGACACAATACCTTTTATCTTTTTAATAAAAATGACAGGTTTTCAACAATATCCAAGAATCAGAACAAACTGGGATCTTATTGAAACAACTTCATGTCATAGAAGTGATGGCTGTGACAAGCGTACACATTCTCCAAGTGAACAATTAATAAAACACTAAAAAATAAAATATAAAACGAGAGAAATAATTTCATCCTACTCTATCATGTTAAGTCTTCATTTGTTTTTTTAAGTAACAATACATCTGTTAACACTGAGATCACAAAAAAAAATACCAGAAATAGAAATCTGACAACACTGCCTCTGGAATGAGGTTGTTTCAGATTCTTACAATACTGGATTATCAAAATAACTCCCATGAAACTGGTACACCAAAGCCATTAATAGCCCAGATTTATACTACAGTCTTGGCATCAGGTTCTCTCATTCTCTCTCTCTTGATCCCTCCCTCCCTCTTTTAAAGAGGATAGTAACTTCAAAATGAAAACGTGCCTCCCCTTAATGCATTTCAAATGTGCTTTCCATTAGAATTTGAAGAGCTAGCAACATTTCTGCTCAATCTGTTTTGAATAAGACATTTCTGTGTGCTATGACAGTACATTTAAACTGTGAAAGAGGCTGATTTCAGACTATCAGATCTCAGCTCCTCTTGGGAAACCCTCCTTTATATGAATGCATTGTCATTTACCACGGGGAAAGTAAAGATTTCTTACGTAACGGTTAACACGATGAGGACTTCAATGTGTGAGCTCTTAAGGACAAGTACTGCTTCCCTTGGACTTTGTACTACATTTAGCAGACTGTCAGCACTTAACTATAATAAATGTTGAGAAAATATTTAGGAAATAGATTAAAAGGCCTTACTCTGACTTAATTCACATCAGTCCAAATCAGGAGTAACACTACTGAAGTCCTAGGTAAAATTATGACACAAAGGGAAACCCGTCAACGACTGCAACAAGGTTAAGATTTTTGCCAGGGAATGGTAGAATCTCTCTTTACATGCTATTTATAGCTGCATTCATTAGGAGTTTTCGTATCTTGACAAACCAGCTGACACAGAGAGACTCAAATAATGTCACCACTTCAGACATGCGCCCAAACATTATTCACTGGAAATTGGGAAGCTTCAGAAATGTATCACAGGATCCATTACTTAGCCTTAGACATCGCAACTTGCACAACCTGGCCTATCATATGATGCTCAGGCGTTTTTCTCTAATTAGAACCCATTTGGAGAATCAGAGATATCTAACACTTCCAAAACACTTCCTCAGAAATACCACCACGTATGAATCACAAATGCAACACGGCATTTAAGCGTGAGGTTCGGAAAGTTGACTTTTTCTATTTCTGTATCAGACTTGCATCTCCCCAGCTCCTGATGAACATACTCTGATTATCATAATGCATGACTTCTCAAATTAAACAAGCCAAACTTTGAAGATACACCTCCCACAAAGAGAACGTTGACAATTACTAGGTCCTGTTGTTTTCAATGCCACAACGGCCCAGACATCTGATGAGAACGCAGACGGCAACCATCTTACGCTGGAGGCCATGGGCCTTGGGAGATGTGGGCTGAATTCTTGGCTCAACCAAACATCCAACGTGAGCCTGTGAAAACAATCTCGTCTCTGTACTTTGATTCCAAAATGATAAAATGGCAGTGATAACCTTTCTTTTTTTCTGCGATCTTGTTTCAGACTGTAAGTTTTTTCACAGCAAAGGTGGTTTTAGGCACACCTACCAGAGCAAAGGAGGCTCAGATCTTATGTGCTACTGTGGTGCACACAATTAACCATGATAGATATAATTCTCAAACACTTAATTGCTGCTCCCATTTAATTTCTTACTTCTTTTTTTGGGTGTGCATTCCAGTGTCTAGGCTCATGCTCTCAGTTTGTAGTGGAATAATTACTGTAACGCATCTGCCACCTAGTCTTTCTTGACTTCAAAGTTTAATCTCAAGTTAAATTTTGGGATAGAAGCTTTCAACTGCATTAAGAAAGCACACCCTCACTTGCTCTGGCACACGTACCTCAACTCTCCTGTTTTTCATTCCTGCAGGCAAATACTGTACTATCTTTAAAAATATTTTCTAACACTTTTGCAAGGAAGGTGGGAATGACCTTTCTGTTTCTACCAGCAAGTAAGAAACAGCAAGAAATGTGGTTTTTATGTGTAGTTTATTTCCCTCTCTCTCAGCAGGTTAGCTGGGGAGTTACACGCAAGACTTACCGGTGATAGGCTTCCCGGCGGTACTTTTTCAGAGCATGCCCATCCATGTTTGCAGGGAGATCTGCTGCATTCTGGAGTCGGTCGCTCCACGAGGTTGTCATCTTTAAACACTTATTTATTTCTGAAAAAGTCAGAAGAGAAAACTTGCTTAAGTTCAAGATCTGTTTCACCAGCAAGTTGTGTGTTTCCTGGTGCTGAGACGCAACGCTACTCAGGAAGTCTTGCAATGTGCCCAGTGGGATGAGCTGTGTTTGCAGGTCAAGCAAGATGCCTTCCTCTGAGATACTAGATGAGATAGGGAGTCAAACCAGAGCAGGGAGGGCTTTTCCACATGGCTGGAACCGCTAAGACATTCCTATCCATTGTGGTGAAAATGCATTTTGAAAGAGAGACCTTGTTTACATTGCTGAAAAGGCATTTTCTTTACCTTAGAGTTACTAACATCCAGGAGGGAGAGCTGGTGGACAACCTACTCTTTACACACGAGATAAATCAGGCAAGGTAAACCCTACAAACCCCACTGTGACCGACCTTTACCACTGTGAAAACAAAGAGCCTTGTCTCTGGCTTTGTTTCTCTGATCTCTAGGCAAAGACAATGCTTCGGACTGATGCCAGTTTAGCAGAAGCAATCGGAAGGGAAGTAGATTATCCTTCAGCCTCTGCAGGTCAGCCCCATTCAGGCAGAGCAAGAACCTGCTGCAAAGCTGCCTTCACCAGCAGATCTTCAGCAACGCCCGCACCCCTTCACAAGAACCAGTTGTGAAAAATAAAGTGGCAGGCAGGTTTTCACTGCAGGAAGGCCCTGCAGTGGGGCAACACTCGGTGGGGTTCCTCTCCCACTGGTGCTCTGGGACGTCCTGCTCTTCCCCTCCATCCAGACACGCGTCCTGCTGTGCCCCTGGAACGGGGTCTTGTGATTAAGCAGCCCCATGGTGAGACCGAGCAGCCCAAATCCTCAGCCAACAACACTACACGACCAAAGCAAAGAGCCAGCCCCGCTCAGCCGTCCACAAGACCATCAGAGCCAGGGCAGAGAACGGGGTAGGAGACGCCTCCCACGGTTACCCCGAATTAGGTACAGCATGAAAAGTGCGGTCCTGCGCAACCCACGCAACTGCCAGACCGCAGGGCTTGCCTTGTTTGCTCTTCCTTAGAAGAAACAAAGCCACCCACAGGCTACACGGGTGATGATACCATTTCTAGACACCTTTAAAAGATGACTGCCCTTGTCCTACAGAGGGGAATGAGGTTGTTTCAGAGCGCAGAGCACAGTGCGTGTCCAAATTACTGTCGGCAGTCACCATGCTTGTGGCGGTCACAGGCGCGCTCGCTCTCCTAGAGGAAATCTGTATCATTTTTTAGTTTTAAATTTGATTAAAGACCAACAGTTGCGATTGCTAGAGCATCTGTCAGTGCACTCGCCTACTATTTGTTGGTCATAAAAATCAAACAGAAGGCAAATAGCTTGGCTGTAAAGAATATGTTCCTCCCTCCCCCTGCATTCTCTGCTCGTCTCCCAGTTACTAGAACCAACGTTTACAAACGCATCTGATGCCACATCCTAAAGGTCACCAAATTTAGGCCCTGGCAGGCAGCTGAAGGGGCTGCATTCCTCAGCCGAGAGCTCTCTGCGGCCGGTTCCCCGCGGCTCCCCGGGAGAGGAGGTCACCGCAGCCGGAGGGCCATGGGGCGGCTTCCACAACAGGGCATGCAGGGAGAAGCGGCTTTTAAAATAGCCCGGGCGCAGGCCACTAAGGGCTTACAAGTAATTACCAGCTATGTAAGCCATGCCCGAAGGCAGATGGAAGGCAGGCTGCAAGCACCAACCTGTTCCACTTGAAAGGCCGGGCACTGCGCCCGCGGCACGGCCCGGCGGGGGCACAACGGGCTGCAGTGGGCCTGCTGGAGGAGAGGATCAGGGAGCAATGTTGTGCACGAGGGCAGGCTCCAGGGCAGCACATGAGACAAAGCAGGGGTCTGTCGTGACTCCAAACTGCAGCCTCAGAAAGGGTTTGTGTCTGCAGGGGTGGAAAATTGGTTAACCTGTGAACTTCAGGATGGTCCCGATCATCAACCACCCTGGTGTTACCTGGAGCTGTTGTAAAGCTACTGCCTTTGAGCTGGGGATTCACGTCCCAAAGACACACATGTTCAAGTAGTGAAAAAAATGTGGCACGGTTGGTCATGAGTCCCTCAGACAGATCTGGATCTTGGTCTGCTCGCTGAAAGAAGCCTGGGCACAGCTACACGCCACGTAGCAGGGCTCCACTACATGCCTTACCCAGTCACACACATCTCAAGATTTGAAGTTTACACCCACAGCCAAAGGCAGAGCCTTGCCGTCACGCTAGCTGCTTCCCACTCCGTCTGCTTCCCATCACAGCACATTAAGCAGAGATTCTCGCACAGACACTGGGACAGGCCTGCACCCAACGTCCATCCGTGCCAGGCATCTGATAGTTCCCCGGCAGCACCTTGCAAAGCATCCTAAAATCCAGAGGGCAGAACTGCAGCAGGTTACCTTT
Organism: Nettapus auritus; assembly: GCA_011076525.1. Classification (NCBI taxonomy): domain Eukaryota; kingdom Metazoa; phylum Chordata; class Aves; order Anseriformes; family Anatidae; genus Nettapus; species Nettapus auritus. Next base: position 23,950,985 of record CM021770.1, read on the forward strand.
CATAGCATCGTTTCTAAAACAAGGAGTCGGTGAAGCAGTCTGGGCCTCGTGTGAAGAAACCCTTTTCTACCACCGGAGAAATCAGACAGCATGCTTGGAATCAAAAATCGGAGCCTTGAGGAAACCACAAAAATCTGAGTTTCCATAGTTAAGCAAGAAAGGCCCGAATTATTTTAATGTTCCCGCAGTATTTTGCTGTTGCTGTGATGGAGAGGGTTCAAAGGGAGGACAAGGTTTGTAGACAGAGGCAATGTCTTTTATTAGACCAACTGGTATGGCTGGAAAAAATAGACAAGCTCTTGGGCATACGAGCTTGTCTAAATTTTCAAACTCTATCAGTTGCTCTATTAAAAGATATTACCTCTGCCTTCAAGCTTTGCTGATTTATTTATTAAAAATGTTGTTTTAATGTCCGCATAGCCTAAAATAAGAGTCTAATGCTCAAGTTTTGTGTTACATAAACTCAAAGGCACTCTCACAGCTTAGCAGGCTCCACTGGCACTCCAACAACAGCTTCCTGCTCCGAAATAAAACACTAACAACTCACAAAAGGTATTGTGAGGCCTCTTCCCCACCCAGAAACCTTACTCACTGACTTGAATGAAATCCTTCCGGTGCTTCAGAGGTACATCGAGCCTACCTGAGCAGCTATGAGACATGGGACCTGATCCCTGAACGCAAATATTGCTCTTCACCACGGTGCCAAACACAGAGAAAAATAAGAAGGGCTGATTCACTACACACACTTGTAAGCCACTGGAATAAACATCTAAGAGAGCAGGCAGCCGGCCAGGCAAGATTCTCAGCTCCGAGCGACCGAAATACGATGCATCTTTCTTTAGTTACAAATCTATTTTTGAAATCAATAATCTGTAAATAGCCTCACGTAAAAATAGAAATCTTTACACAGATGAAGCATGTCAGAACACCTCCCCGTAATTTATTGCACACATGCGCCTTGCTAGTGCCGTCTTAATTAAACATCTGATAGCACTTAGGGTGCAGGGCTCGTTTTGAAGAGGAATTTAAAAACTCCGAGCTACAACGCGGCGCACATGCTTCTGTCCAAAAGAACGTGACATTTTTAACATACATTTTGTAATAAGTTCATTTGCTTATTATATGGATATTTATCCGTAGCGTATATTCTTCGTACACTCATACATGTAAGATGAGATGCTCAGGAGCATTTCCCTTCAAGAGCTTTATTAGATATTTTTCTTATCTGAGCTTTATTAGTTATTTTTCTTATCTCTTCTTGGCTAGCAGATAGTTAGAAATTTCTGCATCTGCTAATACCTCGTGCTCAGGTTAAATGCACCGCCCATATTTTTTTCTGAGTTTGTTTTTCACACTTTGGTGATGCAACGCCAAATCAGAGGCATACACTAAAACGCAGGGATAAACAAAGCAGCAGTGACAATCCCCCTTTTTCCAGGATACTGACCAAGAGCTCGCACAGCAGAAACCAAACCCATGGCTATAACCAGTCCCAAGGCACCGATCTGCCCTCTCCTCACACATTCTGCTTCAGGAATCCTTGCCAGCAGGACCCACACACCTACACACATGTGGGCACAGTGAGCGGAGACAGAAATGATCACATCTAAGGTTTGGTACCTAAACGCTCTGCGTCCAGCACGGGGCAGCGATGCCCAGACCTGGTGCCCTACCTCACCTGCCTGAGGGGTCCTTCCTGCATCTCCTTCGAGGGACTCGGGGCACCCAGGGAGGTGCAGAGCATTCGGAGGCCCAGCCGGCAGCACAGGGGAGGGAACAACTTCAAACGCTCCCTGAGCTCCAGCTCAGGGTGTCACAACCACACTGGAGCACGTGGCAAACTACCAAGGCATCCCGGGGCTGCTAGGAGGCAAGGTAACGAAGAATTTCTAGAACTGAAAATGCCAACTCAGAAGAAGAAAAAAATCCAGTAGGTGGTGGTTCTGAAACCCAGGGGAGCTATTCATGTGAGCCATGTACCGAAATCTCGACTCACGCTCTGCTTAGGAAGAACAATACAGAGAAATGGGTGGAGGACTCCCCAGAATGCATTTTAATGTTTCCGATAACCCAGAGCCACCGGGTCCCAGATGCACACAAGTCAGGGTGATCAGAGTCCAAGAGAGCCAACAAACCAAGCTCTGGACAACAGGATAAACCGCTCCTCTGGCTCCTGCCAGTACAGCGTAAAAAAAAAAGGAAAAAAAAAAAACCCTCTTGTGATAAAGCAATTAGCAAAATTTGGTGGAGAGCTTTTGGAGAGCTAAGGGCAATGTAAAGATGTTTTTTAAAAATATAATAGGGAGAAGAAAAATCCTACCAGTGGAGCAGAAGCATTACAGACCAGAGATGAGGAGTATTGTAGAAAGGGTAGAATTCTTCACGAGGTATTTCTAGTTTGCATTTAATAAAAAGGATAATAATGCCAGGCAGGCATTAAACCCTTAATGAGACAAAGTGCTTCCCATTCATTTTGCAAACAAAGAGAATATTAAACAATACACAACAGACACGAACATTTTTAACGAGCCGGTCTGATAAAATCTCCCCAGGAACCCTAAAATAATTAACTGAATGTATTTCAGGCTACGTCAGCTTTACCTGAAGCCAAACCTAGGAAATGGGAACTAAAGTGAAAATGGCACCGCTGGATTCAATTAATGAAGAATTAGAAGACAAAAAACAAATCGATTTCATCTGAGGTATTGATAGACTATGTATGTAGTTCAGATCTACACATTTGGGGGAATTGTATGTACCTGCAAACACCAAGGGTCCCAAAGCAGAGAATTCTGATGGCGTGGATGCCGAATGATGCTCCGGTCTGCTGCTGATCCGCAGCCCCACGCGCCAGCCCTAGCTGGGGTTCACACACACAGCTCCTTCTTCTTCCCCCTGGCTCTGGATGACAGTTCAAACCTCTCTGTGCTGCTGCCAGCACTGCTGCATAGCAGCCAGTGGCAAATTGTTTCCAAAAGGTGTTTTCAATTAGTGATGCTTTTGGAAAATTAGTATGTCCTCAACTTGAAATGTCTGGCAATGCTGGAAAGCCCTCGGTCTCCAAATATACGTAGTGATGCTTGTAAATGATCTAAGCCAGAAAATTCCCCTTTTTTTCCTCTCTGTGCCTAAAGATAAGTTCTTCGTTCGAAGAACGTCCACTTCTGGGTGGCCACCTCTCTGACACAGTGACTTCAGGTTCACGGTGGCAGGAAAGGACAAAATATTCTCTTCCTATCAGAATATTAATTATTTCCAAAAGAAACATCAAAATACTCTCAGCTTCTGATAATTATCCTTGAGGTTGGCTTTAAGCAGGATAATTCTGCACGGTAGGATATTACAGAGGTAGAGACCTGCTGTTAAGGACCTGTTAACGATACCTACAGATGCACGTACTGAATTCACAGCGGATCCCACCTGCAGTTCCTACAAACATCTATTATACCTCATTAGACTCATACCAGTTTGCTTGGAGGATTGTGCTGGTCCTTCCACCCCAGCTTGCCCTTTCAGACACCGGCTCTGGCAGGGGTATCTGCTTCCCTTGGGCCTCACCGCAGAGATGGCCTCAGCGAAGCTGCGTTTCCAAGAGATCTTTTAGTCAAATTGGTCAAGTATTTCCAGGCATACACTTATCTGAGGATAGTCTGACTGAGAGATGACAGTATCTCATGGGTTATTTCTGGGTGGGTAAGGTACAAGGAGGCAGAATGCTACTCGGGTGGCTTATTATAGGGTTTGATTTAATTTCAGGCTGAATTTTATCTGTGTGATGAAGCCAGATGTTAAAGAAATGGCTGTGTAACAAAGACATAAAATATGTTTAACAAAACTCTGCTTATGGGTGTTTTTATCATTTCTATTGGCAATCATATCCACAGAGTGGCTGTACGATGCCTAGAGCTGTAGCAATAACCCTGGGCCTGAAAATGCATTAGATGCCCTAATAAAACATGGAACAGATAAACTGGAAGGTTTTTAGGGTGATCATGCAAGGAGTCCTGTTCAGGTAAGGCCTTCAAGGAGCACTAGTTATTTAAAATATTAAATATGACTTAATTATCATCAATTTCATGGATGGTTAAAAAGGAGTTCGGAAAAACACTCTGAAATCCACAGTGCAACACTGCAAGGAGCAAACCTCAAATCTGACCCTCGCTGAGTACCGAGAGACCATCTCTTCTCCTCAATCATCTGTAATTGAGTTTACTGCCTTAAAATAGAAACCACAAATTCTCCAGTAAGCTAATGAGAATATTTTCCAGCTTCCATAGAGCCCGTGCTTCTCGGTATCTCCCGCAGAACTGCCATTTTAGTTAAGTCACTTCCAAAATGCTGCCTGTTACGCAAGCAGTTTGTCAGGGGGAGTGCTGATACCCCACTTCTCCAAGCCCAGTGTGGCCAGTACCGTCCCACCGCCAGAAAAAAGAAGGCAGACCATCCTTAAGGAATGTGAGACTCGATCCAGAAGAGCAAGAGCCATGCCCCGGAAAATAATCGGCTAACATGAGCTCTCGCAGAAATGCTGTGACTGCAGGTCAAATCTGATCCTTGCGTGTACAAGGCTACCAAGCAGGACTCTATGTGCCTGTCTGCCCTGCTCCAAATGCTGCTGGAGAACTGTCTTCAGTCACCTGTCCCCATTCAGGAGTGCCAGTGATTATTATACTGAGGAAGGAATAAAGCTATGAGAGAGAGTAAGCCCGGAGTGGAAGCTTGCCAGTTTGCGGAGAGCTGCTCTGCAGGTGATCTGAAAGTCTGGAAGCATTTGCACACAGGAAGGGCTCTTCAGTCCAGTGATGACAGGACATGGGCCTGTGACTGGAAATCAAATAAATCCACACAAAATATTAACAATGAGGATAATCAATTACAAAACAATTGTTTGAGGTAGTTTTTTTCCATCACCGTTGTGCTCTAAATGAAGAGGAGAGGATGTTCAAATCAGTCTTTTCTCACAGAGGCAAGAATTAACGCCAAAAATAAAGTCATAGCAGGTCAGTCAAGCAGAGTATTGTGCCTCAGGTGACTCTTCCTCACCTTATAAATGATGTATCAGCAAATAACAGGCTGAAGCACAAGCAGTCTTGGAGAGAAGAATGGAAGAAACTTCCTTTAGGAAAGGTTTTCTGCAGGAAAAGAGCACCGCAGCCTGCAGCAACCTCTGCTGCAGGATTCCCCAGCTGTTGTCCGATTGACCACCTGCCAAAAGCAAGCATGGACCTGGCTAATAACATAATGTTCTCACTGCTTCTCGTTTCCAGCTGTTAAATTCCAGTAAGAAACCTGTAAGATGCTTCAAATACTTTGCTCACCCTGTTTTTCCCATAAGCAATTGCTCTACTTACACAGGGTCTTAAAAGATTAAGAAGTAGGGGTGAATTTGATCTCTCTGCTGTGATGCAGTCCACCCTAAAGAAAATATTTAAGAATTCACATGTATTTGCTTTAGCTGAAAACCAGGGGGGAAGCTTTGATGCAAATGCCCACTAGAACTGGAATTTGCTGTTTGCTATCTGCAGATACTAATTCCACTGGTACGAAGAGGAAGCACAACAGCGCTGGCTGAGCTGCAGGTTAACACAAACAGCACAAAAGGCAGAAATGTCAGCATGGAAATGAACACACTGAATTCTGCAAATCGGAAAGGAAAGCCAGCATAAACTTTTCTATTCCACCCCTGCTGCTTTGCTTCAGAAAGAATGAAAACCTTTTTACGTGTTAATCTTTGGATTTGTTAGCAATGCTTTTTTTTAGCAAGCATTACCTCCAAGTAACACCCTCGGTGTTCAGACCTGCGCGAGGACCAGCTCACAACAGCGGAACACCTCTGTGCGAGTTACAAACTCGCAGAGAGCGAACAAGATGCAACGTGTCATCCCCGGAGAGCAAACTGGAAAGCCATCCCTCCGCATACCGATTTCCAACCAAGGAACTGCTGCCACTCCAACCTGCTATTAGGGATTATACAACAGTAGCTCCTTTGGCAGCGGATCCACGGTATTTCAAAACAATGACGCCTTTCATTAGATTCCACTGTGCTACAGGACGCAAACACAGACTTAACGGGCCCTTCCAGAAGCGTGGTGGTAACCGACAAAGCATTTGAGATGCGCAACTCCGATCTGGCACGCAGTCATCCAGGAAGCACGCAAGTGGGTCAGCTTGGATAACGCAAACAGCCCAAAGCCCTCTTTATCTTCTAAACACGGAAGGTAGGGACGACAACGTTTTATTGGCTTTCCTTGCTGTCAGTGCTTACCGGTAAAAAGAAATTATTTTCTCTGAGGATCGTGGTCCCTGAAAGTTAAAGGAAAGCTAAAGGAAAAATAAGGATGATTTTTTAAAAGACGCTTGAAACCTATTTGATGGTGGACAGAACCTCTCTACATACTTGCAGGCTGCAAAAAGAGATGTGACAGCAGAATCTGCAGCTGAGCCACCTCCACAGGCTGGAGAGATGAGTTCCCACCTCCCTGGGCTGAAAGCTGTCCCTGCTCAGCCCAGGTGCCGCCAGCTGGCCGGTCCTCACCTGTCCCAGGGGCATCTGGATGCAGCGCTCGCCGAGGGACGTGCTGCTGAGTGAAGCAGCCAGCATACTTTAACGAGGGAACGCCGACTCCTCCTTCCTAAGAAAGCTGCTGAAAATAAACACTGAGATCAACAGCTGAAGATGATCTGGTAATTCTGAGAGCTGCTCGGTCAAAACCAGTGAGAACTTTTTTTTTTCCTGCTAGGAGTTTTCTTTTGCAGCATCATCCCCTGCCTCGCCACCTTCTTTAAGGAAAAGCTTACCAAATGTTCACGTATTGACTTGGTCTCTCTCCCTTTGAGATCTCACCTATCAGTAACGGGCAGAGCAATCACGTCATTGACAAATGAGCCTGTTTTTCCAAAAGAAGGGGGAGTGGAGGAGTATAGAACTGAAGGGACAAAGGAGAGAAAGCCTTAATACCCAGCATGGCCACAGACTTCATACACAAAACCAGGCCACAAACACGCAGAGTGAAATGCTCAGCCAGGCCAGAAGGACAACACTTACCTTCCCTACGTTGCTCCCAGTCAGCAGCCACCCTTCACCCTCTTTCTCCCCACGCCAGCGGCTGGACACGCGCTCATCACTCACCGTGCGGATCAGAGAGGAGCTCACCCAAACCTTTTTTGCCCTCTGCTCCTGGCGAGCAGTCCCACGCAGCAGCTCTGCCTACGAGAAGAAAGCCCCGCAGCCAGACGTGCCGACCGAGCGGGCACGGGGATGAAACCCGGGTACCGTGAGGCCTGTGGGTGTTTCAAAGCGCTCGGAGCAGCGCGAACTTCCCTTCTGCATACACACAGCGCAACTCGTTCCTTTCCTGACCTGTTTTTTTAATCAGAGGCAAACATAGTAATTATAGTCTGCCTGATTACGAATGAAATTACAAACCTGTCCTTAGGGCACAATAGTGTCCCCACCTACATCTTATCTGCCCCCAGATCTCATTTAATCTTGACGGATGCGTAGTACTGAGGCACCGTTGCAGGAAACTCTTTGAGTAAATTAATTTGACGAGCACCTTTCTCTGCCGTACCCCACGCTCCTCCGAAAGACGGCTTATTCCTCCAGCATTCCTTACGCAGCCTACGTGACTCAATTCAGCAGTAAAAGAACCGAATGAACTAAGAACATCAACCTCTGATGACTTGGAGCTTTTGCTGGCTCTGGCTTCCCTTTGATAACCTAACTGTCTCGGCTTTATCAACTGATACCAAAGGCCTACATTATACCGTTTCCAGCAGTATCGACCTCTTTTCTTCAGAAACTTTTCGCAACCCAATCCACGCACAACACGAAGCTCGTTTGGGGAAAACAGAGTCAGCTTTGCATGGACCCTTCATTTCACGGCTTTTTAGTATTTTAAGTCAATCCTGCTGACGCAGGAGGTTGTGCCCTGGCAGGAGCGGAGCAGGGCACACAAGATGTTCTCCCTGTTCTTGTCCCAACAGAGGACACAGATGAAGTGACAGATCCACTGCTGCAGCTGGGACCTGGAAGCAGCCTTCCAGCCTGAAGGGTCAGAGAGCATAAAAAAGAACTAAGGCAGCACTGTCAGCAGGTCCCTGTTATCCCAAACTCAGAACCAAGAGTTCCTGACACCAAACCTTGCCGTTGGCCACAGCTTCTCTCTTCGGGGAACCTGAAGTGTCTCGTTAGTGTAGACCTGAAGACTCATTCAACAGCACAGCCGTGTGCTCCTGCTGCATATGAGCGAACAGCCAGAATCCCCTGCATCCTGAGACACCGTTAAAGAAGTCAGTCCAGGGCAGAGCATCGTGACAGCTCACTGAGAACAGCAGCACGTTACCTCACCCACTGTAGCTACTAAAAACAAGCCGACCGCACGCCCAGTCGGCACCGAGCCTCCAGTGTGGCCACAGAAATGCCTCCTCCTAACTGCTTCCTAACAGCACTTGGAAAAACCCCAGCCCGGCCCTGAACATCACAACACGGGTCTTTTGGAGGACACTTCTCTCCATGCCCTAACCTTGCCAATATTTGTTCTTGTCCCCACCAGAACACATCGATTTATGAGGCCTGAAAGTGCTTTTTATTACTGTTTTTGTTAATATCTACCTGCCACATGGCTGTGAAGAAAAATGAGTGGTAGATGAGTAAAACATTGTTGGTTTTTCATCATCCTTTCCCTCCTGATTGCTCAAGCCTAGCAAGCAGATTTTTTTGGCCTTGGCTTGTAAAACTGCCAAGTACGATTCTGCAAGAGAAGTTACAATCCATGTAAAAGAAGAGTTAAGAACCTACCTAATGTATTATTCGAGGTGAAAAAATAAAGAGGAATGGTTAGATCACATGCTTTTAATAAACTCTTAGAAAGGCCACAGCGTTACTGCCCTGGATCAGAACTAACAGAAATCCCCAAATTATTGAAGGCTACATACATGTTTCATCTCAGATCACAGCAAGGAAAGCTCTTGCCAAGCTGTACACAATTTGCTCACAAATATCACACACATCTGCTCATGATTCCAGCACTGGCAATTTTTTAACATCCTCACACTCTACAAAACCATTCCATTTCAACACTGCTCTGCGGAGGATATTAAGAAACACCAGAACACGTGAGCCACTCGTTCCGCCCAGCGTGCCTGCAGCCACCAAGTGATTAATGGTACTGGTAAGTCAAATTCACATTATTGACTAAAAAGGACTTAGCAGAAGATCTTCTGGTACGCCAGTCACTGCTCAGGTAGAGAGGGCATTTTGAAGAACAAATAGAGCAGAGGGATTTTATGTCTACTTACTTGAAACACTTACAGATTTTGTTAGCAAATGCTCATTCTTATAGTTTTTTCCCCAGAATTCAGATCACTGCTGCACCAACCGACTGATGCTTGCAACGTGAAGTGGCAAGTGAAATCTGACTCCTGCCCCAGTTTCCAGACAGCAAAACGAACGGGTGATTTACCAGGCTGGCTTGCTTCTATGTTAAATTCCTCCTTCCAGCTTCACTCAGCTGCTTGGATTACGACGACCGCAAAGCTACCAGAACTGAACTGGAGGAGAGTCTCCAGGGGCAGCCTGGAGCTAACAGGTGCTGAAATTCACCTGAAATTCACGTTCATCTCATCAGATTTCTTCAGGGACTGAACTCATCCTGATCTAAAAGCCCATACAGAGAATGACATTAAAAAAATGGAAATGAACAAGAAGCAATTACGCAGCTGCTATGGGTATCTGTTCTTAAAGGGTGTCAGGGAACGCTGCATGGGATGTCAGAAAGGCCGGGATTCATCTCAGGACCAGCTCTTGCAGCCATTTCCTGTGACTTCTATGGGCACCTATGTCTTTGCATAGGCTGGAGCTGAATTGCTCTGCAATATCCAAAAAGGTGAGCTGGAAACTTCAGAAAGCAACATGTGAAGTACCTTTGCCAATGTACACAGATCTTCCACTGGAGAAAAAGAAGAAAAGGATAAAAACCATCTCAGAGGGAGGTGGAAAAAAGAAAGGAAACCAACATCGAAAAAGATCATTATTAGTTTTTAATTGCAACTGGTTTCACTTACCAACTTCCCAAACTGCCTGCACTTTGGTTTACTGGCACTTACCCTTTGATGTTATTAATTGTAATCACTGTGTTATGTTTACAAAGCACTGGCATACATCTCACTCAGTGCTTCTTTGGGTTTCTTGAGGGCAGAACATTCACATGCTCTTCTCTGACCCCATGTTCCTAATTATTTCTCTGCATGCCTACGTACAGCTCACCACCAACCGAACTGACCCAAACACCAGCTGAATCCAGCTGGTCTAGAGATTTTGGTATGCTTTGTACTAAACCGTCCATCCGCTCTCCTTCAAATTTACCTGCTGTTCTAGGTTGTTTGAGAAGCTGATTAGAAAGTTTCTCTTGCCAAATGCCACGGCCAGATGTGCTACGTCTGATGCAAAAACCAGGAGGAACCCGGTCCAAGCAGTAATGTACGAGCTGACTGCCACCCACAGCTCCTGTCCTCCGAAGGTACCAAGGAATACCCGTTTGAGCCGCAGACCCGCTCCCTCCTGATCCCAGCACACACAGATGGGATGCAGCTGGGGCTACCGCAGCAGCGCCGGCAGCAGCTGCTGCCTGGGGAAAGGCAGCAGCTCGCCCCAAAAAAGGAGCAACCCGCCCCAAAAAAGGGGCAACCCGCCCCAAAAAAGGGGCAACCCGCCCCAAAAAAGGGGCAACCCGCCCTGAAGGTGCCTCAACCCACAGCCGCCTGCCGCAACTGCAGGGCTGGACCACCCGGGTTGGAAAGTATTTTTTGGAAGTGTACCTTCACGGAGGGTTCGGCGAGGATTTGCTTCCTGAAACTGCAGCAATAATGCATCTTAAGTGTTTCATGTGTTATGCCAACGATAACACGGAGAAGTACAAGGCCTGGGTCAAAGCCAGTTAATCCAAAGGGCTGTTCTTAAGTAAACAGTGGAAAACCATTCTGCTTGGGAGCCTCCCGCAGAAACCCGGACAGGAAGTCTCTGTTTTCTCCTTTCCACTGAACCAATTGTGCCAAGTACGGTTCCAGGATAATCTGGTAGTAAGCATATATGCAAAATAGCACGCCTTTGTTTGAAAGGAGCTGGAACGCAGCTGGGAGCGGTGAATATTCTCTAACTTAATTAAGCTAAGTTTGGACTGCGTAATGACTTCAACGAACCTTTGTTTTCAAATAAATCAAGTGGTAGGATGAGCCAGAATGGGAATTTTGGGCACCGAAACAGTCTTCCCATTTCAGTTTGAGTACAAAACAAGCAGTGCTAGGGCACATTGTCCCCACGCATCTGTTTCCACTAACTCACTTCACACCTTGGTGCCACCTTCAAATCCCAGAAGGATCTCGTCTGCTTGGGCCTCCCCTTCTCCTTCCACGTACCTGGAGAAGCCGTGCCCACACCTCCTTCATTTTCAAAAAGGAAACCAACAGATTGCCCGTGTACCAACATCACTGCGACTCCTGCTCTCACATTTAATGCGCTCACACCTTTGCAGAATTTAAAGCAGTTTTAGGCGGTGAGACGCACGAGGTAAGAACCAGCTTGCTTCCTCTGCTTGCATGTTAACAGAAGGCAGCCTACAGATAAGCACAGCGGGGTTTGCAACCTCCCCAGCTCGGTCAACGCTCTCTCTCTGATGAAACTACCAAAAGACGGCTGGCGGTGCCGGTAAATCCGGCAGCAGGTATTCATGCCCAGAGGATGATAAGCGAAGGTCAGCAGCAAGCAACAAGCTTAGCCTCCACCCTCAAAGCGACAGGCCTGAGAGGGCTGGCACGCAGCCACTCGCTGCTCCTCCACGTGGGGACCCAGGCGTCCAGGAAGTCGGGGCAGATGTGCTCCTGACCTCACAGCGAGGTGCACACGCTGCCGTTACACACCGAGGCGGCGGGCAGATGCAGCAGGCAGCACACACAGACTGCTGTGGGTTTTCGGGCTGAATCATTCAGGCTCCTTTCTCGATCTCACGCTGTCATATACAAAAATTATTTTCCCTACCGTCGCTTTGCACAGCCAGCTCTCCCAGGCACCTTTTTAGCCCTGCAAACACGTGTGTGAGACTCAATAACTACCCTTACGCAGCCAGGTTTGGATTGCCAATTGCTTACAGTGGCTACCTTAAATACCTGCGCAATATTTTCCAGATGTTGCTTAACATCTATTTACTGTACATTAAGTTCTATTTATTGTGCACACCGGATCGTCTCTGCGGTTGTGCTAAGAAAGCAGAGTCATGTTATACATGCCGTCTATGCAGAGTACACAGTCCAAGGTTTTAGGAACCATTCCAGTTAACGAGTCATGATTAAAAAGCAAAATACAGATGACTGCTACATGCATCATAGCTGTGACACATAGTAACTTCTTTAGTGGCATAAAACAGACGTTTTACAGCAAGAAATATTTGTATGAATGTGCACTTTGCAAATACTCAAACAATAAGATATGCTGAAGCATGGAATAGCCAACATTTAGAGACTCAGACCACGGCCATATCAAGCATCATTCTCAAATGATGCTTGTGCTGCTGACACAATGAATAAAATGTATAAAATAGATGCCATACAGACAGTAAGTGAAGAATTCCCATGCGCTGAGCTAGTAACATGTCTCGTCCCGAACGCATCCCGAGGAGCGAGACAAGGCTTCCACTCCCGGGCACACTCTGTTCGCTTTTCCATCCCATTATTCTCACCGCTAAAAAAGCCACAGCTGGTTTATGTCAGGACAGCCAGTGTTTGTGAGCCACCCCGAGGCAAGGGCACGGCGCAGAGCAGGCACTGTGAACTCATCCCAAGGTACATCATCGCCCAGGCTGTCCTCTGGTGACGTGCAGCGCTGTCCTCAGCTTCCCTTGGGGCCGAGCCGAAGTGCCTGGCCCTCTTCATGGGTTTGTGCTGGACAGCATACGAGCGGTTCTTATCCCGAGGTGATTAGTTACGGAGGTGTGCTTTCAAACGAGTGAAGACAAGGCACGGCCCTGCCAAACAGCAAGCCAGTTCCTATGACAACTTTCCACTGCAGCCTGGCTGGAGCCCATTAACGCACCTTCCCCAGGCCAAGCGGCTTCTGCATGGTTCTTCAGGCTCTGTAGGACTGACCCCATCAGTGGTGAGCAACTGGTTGCACTGTACTGGATCACCCAGATCCCACAGCGCTCCCCCTTTTCAAATTTATACAGCAGAAGGGGCTCTCGGAGCCCACAGGGCACGTGGGACTCAAAGGCTGCGGATCACCTCTGTTTGCCTCAAGGAACCGTGGCCAGCCCCGGGCCATCCCCAGATAACAGCTCCCTGCAACCTAACCACCCACGTGTCATTTTTAAGCGAAGCATTTTATTAAGCTGACCTGCAAGTAACAGGTATGAGATGAGCCAATAAACCTATCTGCTTTTTCAATGACCATCGGTTAAAGCCCGTATTTTAATAGCTTGTTTCCCTTTTACTTTAGATGCAAAAATACCATACCTGTAGTTTGCTGAAGGAAACAGAACATTCCTTTCCACGTTTCCCTGAAGAGTACAATACCACGGTGCTTACCAGTAAACACCAAACTAAGGTTTCTGTTTTTTTACAAACATTCCCCTTGAAGTGAAAAACAAAAAGCCTGGGATAAAGCGTGTTTTTACGAAGGTTTTATAAACTTCCATTTCACAGCTAATATTAGGATTCACACATGACAAAGAGTAACCACTGACGGTATTTTTGTTATTAAAAATTGCCTATAAGCTGGGAATTTGCCTGGGGAAATTTCAGCTTGCATCTGACTTTTGCTGGTGTATATCCTAGAAACAGTGTATATAACACTAATGCTACCAAAGCAAACATACTAACGGGCTCTAAATTTCAAACCTCAGCTGAAAACATTTCTCCCATTCTTACAATTTTTCTCCCATTTATCTCTGCAATTGTACTTCATTCAGTGGAGCGTTTTAGATGTAATTCGGTGGTGCATTTTGCAATACAATTTGCTTGAATGAAGCTATACAGAGTAAAGGTTGTATTGTACTATATAATGAAACGACGTCCATGCTTGAACAAACTCCAACTGCCGTTAATCAAACCAGCAAGTTCCTGAATGATCTTTTGGAGTCAGGACTAATGGCAATAGGTTATTTTAAATAGGAGTTCCACTCTAAAATATGTTTAGGCTGACAAGGGCTGTGACAGACTTCCGCAGTAAAGCGGATGAGCTTGCAAGTGAGACGTTACGGTTTTTCCTTGTTGCTGGAACCACAAACTCAGCCTGCGAACTGGAGATCGAAATGCAGTTTTGAGTTTTGATTCTGGCTTTCAGCAAAGCCGTGCGGCACCTGCAAAGACCCGCAACCCTTCCTATTCTCAATTCGTTCACTGATCATTACGTCCTTGTTCCCAAAGCAAAGCGGTGTCCGGATCGACACCGCGTCTCGGCTGGTGGCAAGATGTTGTACTAAACCGACACAGGTAAGGAGGAGACGTTTTTATGTAGTCACTTAGAAAGCGTATTGCGATCTTTGAGGTTCAAATGGTAAATCTCCCAGAGCTATCAATAAACAAATAATTAATAAAACTCCTTTAAAAAGTAAGTTATAATCGTGCCTTGGGAGGAACGACCCCGAGACCACGTCTGAGAGGATCCTCAGCATCCAGCCTGGCAAACTAGCGCTGGAGGAAACTTGCAGATTTCATCATCTCGCTGGTTCCAGGAATTTTTAACAACAGCCTGTGCTACAAGAAACTGCACTGCCCTGCGAAGTCACGCAGTCTATCAGAAACCCGTGTGGGATTGTTTCCGTCATGTATTTTGCAACAGTATTTTTGGCACAAAAGGAAAGATTTGTTTTTTTAAGAAAGGCATAAGCAAATGAGAGGAAAGCGGCTGTGTGTTGTCTTATTTTATTTTTTAACTGTTACTTGGAGCCTGGCTCCTGGCTTTTAGCTCCAGCCTGACACAGACCAAGAGCACCCCAACCACCACAGCGGTGACAGGGAACTTGGGAGAGGGGGGCGCCCTGCTGGGGAGGGAACCGGAAAGCAGCAGCGGGGGCTGCAGGGGTCCTCCCCGCACCGCCTGACGGGGAAAAGCCGGGGACGAGCCCCCGGGAGCTCCACACGCCCCCCGCTCCCCCCCTCGCCTCCCGCCGGGCCGCGGCCATAGCCCCCCGGGGCGGCTGAGGGGAGCTCCCCACTCCCTCCCTCCCTCCCCCTCCCCTTTCCCCAACGGTCCCCTCCAACGGTCGCCGCCACGCGCCCGGCGCGCGCACGCGCAAAACCCGCGCGCGCACTGCCCCCGCGCGCCCGGGCCGCTCTCACCTCCTTGCCGCGCTCGGAAGAAGTGCCCCGCACGACTGCCGCAGCGCCCCGGCGGCGGCAATGCGCAGGCGCGGCCCGCGCCCCGCCCCCTCCTCCTCCCCCTCCCTCCCCCAGGGAGCGGGGAGAATGTGCGAGGCCGGCGGCTGGCCGCAAGGGAGCGTCGGCGAAGTGCCGACCTGAGGAGCAGCCGCACGGAGGCTCCCCTTGTCCCCCCCCCCCCGGGTGTTGTCCCCGCAGGAAGATTGGGTTCTGCACCCTCGGCTGCCCGTGCTTCCCTTCAGCTGATGGGGGAACCCGATATTTCATTAAAATAAAGCAATTCATTGCTAATTGTGGCTGAGCGTGGTTGTAGAGAGGGATGGGGAGAGCTGAGGGGGCATGTGGGAGATGTGGGGTCTCACACCATGAGCCCCCATTTTCACAGAATCATAGACTCACATTAAGGTTGGAAGAGACCCCAGGGTCATCTGGTCCAACCATCCCCCTGCCACCAATGTCTCCCACTAAAGCACGGCCCTAAATAGATGTAGAGAATCATTAAGGCTGGAAAAAGACCTCAAAGAAAGGAGGAAAAAAGGAAGGAAAGGAAGGAAAGGAAGGAAAGGAAGGAAAGGAACGACAGACCTCCCTTTCCAGCTATTCTCCTTGAGCACAGAGAAGGCTGCAGCCCCAGAAGGGTCCTGGCCACCTTGGTGCCACCAAAATGGCACTGGGGTGGCCCCAAAGGGCACCAGGCTTCAGCAACCCAGGGCCCTGACAGCTCCCAAACCCCACACTCGTGTCGCTCTCTCCTGTCGCCATCCAGCTCCCACACACCTCCCTCCTCCAGCATGGCTTTTCCAGCCCTGCTCCCCTTGTACCCATGAGATCGCTTCCCCTCGGGCTGCCCTCCACTCCTCTCAGGTTGACAGTGACACTGAGCCGCCCTCATGCTGTTCAGCCGTGCTGCGGGGCTGGATGCAGACCTCATGGCCCTCACAGCCCCCAGACTCCATCACCCTGTCCAAGAGGGGCTGGAGGGGATGCTCCTGACAGCACAGGCCTGGAACCTTCACCATTAATTTTGGCTAAAGCCAAAAAGTTCAGTTGTCACACAGCCACAGCAAGGGGGGTGTCACACTGGTGGGAAGCTCAGCCTGTGGGCACTGCACACGTCTTGCACCTCCATGTGCCCTGGTTTTATCTTTGGGTGCCTCATCTGGGCACCAAAGTGAGTGGCTTTACCTGGAGATGTGTCCTCCTAGATTTGGGAGCTCATTTCCACACATCCTTGTGGCTGTGCCATCCTGCAGTGTGTAGGGTTGTGTATCTTTCCAATACATACCCACAGGAGACATGCCAAAGCCAGCAAGGATGATAAAAGGCATTAAATTGTTTTCCTATGAAGGGAAATTAAATAGATTAAAATCTTTCAGCCTAGGAAAGAGACCAAGGAGGATAAGGCAGAGATCTGCAAAATCATAGATGGGGTGGGGAAGGTGGCAGGAACAAACTTTCGCAGCGGTGTCACTGTCTCAAAACCAGGGGCATTAAATGAAATCAGTTGGCAGCAACTTTGAAGTGCAAAGATGATGTTTTTTTCACAAGGCATATAATCGAACTGCAGATTACAAAGCATGGTGGCATCCAGGACATGACCTTATGCTGATTAGATAAGGGCTGGCAAATGCAGGGACGTGACCACTGCTCAGGGAGCTCCAAAGCCACAGATGGCCAGAACTGGAGAAGCTGCACCAAGGAAGCTTCAGTGCTGCTTCTCTGCTCTTTGCCTAGAAATCTCCCACTGTCCCAGACAAACTCCTGAGTTACTCCTGAATTAGAGGGAGACAGTACAGCTATTTTTACATTTGCATTAGTGGTTTTGTGTCTGCATGATTCAGCGAATAAATCCTTGTTTCTGTCTCCCAAAGGGGGCCAGACCTGCCTGTTCTGTGAGGTCTGGCAACAGACTCCTGACGAACACTTTGGATCCAACTTTTTCCCTCACTTTCCCTCAGTTCAGCAGCTGGGAAGCATTTCCCTCCAAGGCCACTGCTGCAGTGAATTCTAGGTGGTAAAACACATACCCAGAGCATGAGTTTAATGGACTGTGCTGGAAACAGGACAGAAGATGTGATTCCCATTTGCTGTGTGTGCACAGCTGAAAGGACAGCTCTTTCCCTTTAATCACAACCCCAGGCTAAATGCAGCTCCTGAGATAAATTGTTGAATGAGCCCCATCAGCAGGTGGGCGCTGTGCAAAGTCACAAAGTTTTAGGGTATCCTCCTGCTGTCTACTGCTTGCCATAGGTTTGCACTTGCACTTGCTGGAGCCTGAAGTGCATACACACCCCTTTTGACAAGGGATTGGATTCTCAAAGCATTTCTCTGTGCATTAGACAACAAAACATGATGTACAGAACCACACAATATATTGCAATGATACCCCTCTCCCTTCCTCTTTCTTCTGGCAAGTTTTGGGGACTGGGGTCTGTGTCATCTGAGGACATCCTCCCAGTCTGCCAGGACACAGCTCCTTCTTGAAGACATGGCCACACTGCTGCTCTTCCCCTCATTGAGAATGTACAGCTCACAGGTTTGTTTGCCAAGTCAACCCCTGAGACCTGTGCCAGGTGCTAAAAGGAGCTCACAAGGGGGTTGTGTTTGGGTGCCAACCACCTGGGATGGGTTTAGGTTCAATTTACAGCTCATGCAGAGGTGGATCCCAAAATCTCAGCCACCCTTTTACTCTGAAAGAAGCAGTGCTCCCATGGGCTGCAGCTGCACCCCGTTCTGCATGAGAGTAGCGGTTACTATCATTTATTGACTCAAATTCCTTTGAGTCAATAAATTCAGCTACACAGTCAGCAGTCCTGAGCCAGCAGTCACGCTGGCAGCTGGCTCAGGTCCCACCTGTTTCAAGCAGTCTGGCTCCTTCCAGCTCCAGAAAACCTTGTCCATTCAGAGGCAAAGGGTTCCAGCCCCACACTGTGTATCCCAGTCCTTGCAGAAGCCCTTGTATTTTTTTTTTAATTATTATTATTTTTTATTATTATTTTAATTTTATTTATTTATTTATTTTCTGCAGGAGAGTGTGACAATCCTACCTCTGCTCTTAGATCACATCCATATGTCAGCGTAAGTGGGGAGGCCACTTTGCTTTTCCAAGACAAGACAGAACCAAAGCAACCTTCATGATCAATAGTAATCACCTTAGCAAAGTCATCGAAACAATGCCACATAACTAAGCAGAGCTGGTGACTTCCCTGTTCCTCGATCAGTTACTACGGGTAGCAGAAACCTCAGTTAGGATATAGTAATGCAAAGCAACAGGTGTTGAGGAAGTGGTTAAACATGCTTTTTGTGTGAGAAGTATGTGAAAGACCTGAAAAGAGACATCACAGAGTTCAGGGAGGATTTCTGCAGCAGCAGTGTGAGCCCAGCAGCCTAGGCCAGGCTGATGCTGAGGGACTGGGAAGGCTGCAGACCTATATCCTGAGCACTTGCATCACAGAATCACAGAATGGGTTGGGCTGGAGGGGACCTTAAAGGACACCTAGATCCAACCCACTGCCACAGACATCCAGGAGTAAGGAGGGATTTATACACGTGTGTTTGTGTGCAGCAGGAGATCTGCTGGCACATGTCTTCATGTTCCTCACACATGGATCACAGTCATTTTAAGCTGTTTTCCCCTCTAATGGCCACATTTTGTGATGTTGCTGCCAGCGACCAGCCACTTCCCTTGGTCTCTTGGCAGCTCCTGTCACAGGGCCCTTCCCAGGCATGTCCCTATCCTTGCACCCCCCTGTGCTCCAACTGCCCACGGCCCCATCCCACTGAGACCCCAAGCTGCTGGGTGGACCCCAGTCCCCAGTGGTGGAGAGGAGCTGGGACCAGCTCCTGGGGCACCTTCACCAGGCATGGCACGGGGCGGGTTCCCTTGAGTTATCAACGGGGATGAGCGCTTTGTCTGTGCATGTGTGTGTGTGCAGCATGTGTGTGTGTGTGCAGTGTCCCTGTATATGTGCCTGCTTCCATCTGCATTTCTGCCTCTCCTCGTGTGCACATCTTTTCGTACCTCTCCACGTCAGTTCATTTTTTTGGCTGATCCAAAAAAATAACGTGTGTGTGTGTGGACGGGCCTGTCCCTTTGGCGTGCCCACCTGTCTCTTTGTGTTTGTGTGACCTTGTCCCTCCGTCCCTCCCGCCCTCCATCCTTTTCTCCATCCCTCCATCCTTTTCTCTGTCCTCCTATCCCTCCCTCTATCATTTAGGTTGGATACTAGGAAGAACTTTTTTACTGAAAGGGTTGTTAGGCACTGGAATAGGCTGCCCAGGGAAGTGGCTGAGTCACCATCCCTGGAGGTCTTTAAAAGACATTTAGATGTAGAGCTTAGGGATATGGTTTAGTGGAGGACCTGTTAGTGTTAGATTGGAGGTTGGACACGGTGATCTTGGAGGTCTCTTCCAACCTAGATGATTCTGTGATCCTCTTCTCCATCCCTCCATCCTTTTCTCCATCCCTCCCTATATCCCTTCCTCCATCTTTTTCTCCATCCCTCCCTCCACCCTTTTCTCTGTCCCTCCATCCTTTTCTCCATCCCTCCGCCCCTCCCTCCATCCTTTTCTCCATCCCTCCACCCCTCCCTCTATCCCTCCTCATCCCTCCATCCTTTTCTTCATCCTTTTCCCCATCCTTTTCCCCATCCCTCCATCCCTTCATCCTTTTCTCTATCCCTCCGTCTCTCCATCCTATTCTCCATCCTTCCATCCCTCCCTCCATCCTTTTCTCCCTCCCTCCACCCTTTTCTCCATCCCTCCACTCCCCCCGTCCCTCTCTCCTTTTCTCCCTCCCTCCCTCCCTCCCCCCGCCCTCCTTTTGCCCCTCCTTCTGCCTCTCCCTCCCTCTCCCCCTCCCTCCTTTCCCCTCCGCCCCGTTCAGCACGGCGGCTGTGGGACAGCTCCCTCCTCTCCCCGCCATGAGCTCGGGCAGCACCGAGCCGCCGGCTCCGGCCGCCTCCTCCCGCCGCCTCCTCCTCCCTCCGGGCCCGATGCCGCTCCCGACGCCTCGCCCCAGCGAGAAGGAGCAGCTGCGGGACCTCAACGAGCGCTTCGCCGGCTACATCGAGCGGGTGCGGGCCCTGGAGGAGCGCAACCGGGCGCTGGCCGCCGAGCTGGCCGAGCTGCGCCGGCGACCCCCGGAGCCCCGGCGGCTGGGGCAGGCGCTGGGCGGGGAGCTGCGGGCCCTGCGAGCCCGTTTGGAGGAGGCTCACGGCGAACGGGCTCAGGCGGCGCTGGAGCGAGCCCGGCTGGCCGAGGAGACGCAGCGCCTGCGGGCTCGCTGCGAGGAGGAAGCCCGGGGCCGCGCCGAGGCGGAGCAGGCGCTGCGAGCCCGGCAGCGGGCGGCCGAGGGGGCTGCCCGGGCCCGCTCCGACCTGGAGCGGAGAGCCGAGGCTCTGCGGGAGGAGCTGGAGGCGCTGCGGAGGGCTCACGGCGAGCAGCTGGCGCAGCTCGGGGCCGAGCTCCGGGCCGCCGCTCCCCAGGCTCCGGCTCCCGGTTCGGCCGCCCGGCCCGAGCTGGCGGCGGCTCTGCGGGAGCTGCGAGCCCAGTACGAGGCGCTGCCGGCCCGCAACCTGCAGGCGGCCGAGGACTGGTACCGGGCTCGCTGCGCGGGGCTCCACGAAAGGGCGGCTCGCAGCCAGGAGGCCGTCCGGGCCAGCCGCAGGGAGGTGGGCGAGTGCCGGAGGCAGCTGCAAGCCCGAGCCGTGGAGATGGAGAGCCTGCGGGGAGCACACGAGTCCCTCGAGAGGCAGCTGCAGGAGCTGGAGGAGCGACACAGCGCCGAGGCCGCCGGGCTGCAGGTGAGACGGGTGCCGCCCTCCTCCCCCGGGAGCATCCTGCAGCCCTCACCCCCCCCAACCCCGGTTGCTGCAGCAGCTCGTTGCTTTCACCCCTTATTCACCGCCCTAGGGAGCGGGGAGAGCCTTGGGAGGGGTGCAGGAAGGCTGGGACACCCCTATGCGACCCCTTTCCCGCAGGTCTCACAGCCTGGGGCATGGCCCCCTTCCCACCCCGTCCCTAAAATCGGCCCTGGAGTTGCCCACGCGTTGCCCAGCGCCGTGGGTAATTCCTCGAAACTGTCTGTTCAGGCTTGGCCCCTCGCCTCGTGGCCTGGCCCTTGGCACAAACACTGCAGAAATTGGAGCTCTGCACATACGAAGGCTGAATTTGCAGCCAGATCCCAGCATCTCTGATGCCCTTGGAAAGATGTGCGGCACAGACCAAGCGCTCCATCTCTCTTACTCCATGAACACAATACTACCACATTTTCTTGCTCCAGGGAGAACATCCATGATTAAAAATAATCCTGAGAGTGTTCTATTACATGGCTACTAAGAGATCTTTTCTAAATAATTTTCCTTCTAAATAATGAAACAACTGCCTTACGTCACACCCAAAGGCCGCTGCTGTTTCGCAGCCAAGTAATGCCTTGTCATGGAGGCCAGATCTTGCCAGGCTGTCTAGGAAGCTGGGGCCATAGATCCAAGCTGCTTGCAATCTTGCTGAGTAGTTGGGATCCTCAACAAATATTGTGGAAGTAGGCAATGTGCCCTGTAGTGGATGACAGGATTACACATCATAATCTTCTTAAATAGCCTTGATGCCATGTGAAAAGAGGGATTCCAGGAACCAATCAATTGGAAAAAAAATGCAGCTGGATTAAGCAGCACCATAATTCAGATTGATTTAGCTGCAGAACTCAATCAGCTTCCCACTACGTGACCCTCAGGATCTGCTGCGTGTGGCAATACTTGGGAGAACACAGGGAACAATGTGCCTGAGTAGGAGCTAAATAATTCCCCTGAAACTGATGGAGAAGGGTGGAAGTCTGTCTTAAAAGTGAAAATTCCTGTTGTATGAGCTTTTATTTTATTTTTATTTTTTTTCTATCAGCTGTTTAAGCAGGGATGTGTCTCCTTATTATATCCTTAGGCTATCCTAGGAGGATACAAGGGAGGTGTTGCAGGACACGAAGGAGGGGACAGGCAGGGATGAGGACAGGGACAGGGTGGGGATGGTGTGGCAGGACAATTCTCATTCCCTGCAGTGGCAGAGCAGGAGGCGAGGGAAAGGGCTGGCTGTGGGAGTGGGCGCCGGGGAGCTGATGTTCGCAGTGGCCACTGCAGGGCTTTGCAGGCAGGGCTGCACGGCGCTAGCTACAAACTGCTTACTCATTGCCCACGCCCCGGCGGCTGTGACAGGGAACCATTTGGTCTGGGAAGATCCCCCGTGGGAGTGGGTTTTACTGCTTTCAGGCCAGCAGCCCCTAGGCTTAGGTATTTGAGGGCATCTGGGGTAAAAAATAAATAAATAAAATAAAAATCAGGGGCTGGGGCCCTGATCACCAACTGCAGCCCTTCTTCAGGCCACCTGCTGCACCCCTAGCACCCTGGCTGGTCCTATAAACCCCCACACCTGCTTTGATGGTGTTTAAACCCACAGCATCCCATCTCTCTGCAGCACCTGCCTTGTCCTTGCCAGACTGGGCTCCCCCACAGACCTCCCATCTCACAGCCCCTGAAGCAGACAGCAAAATACAGAAAAACATCAATGTTTAAAGCCCCCTCAACTGCTCACACTCACAAGCTACACCCAGGTGCTCTGCCTGCTTTTCCATCCCTGTTAGTGTGAGATTTTGTGATCATAAGCTCCTGGTTGGGATGTCCAGAGGGGAAAACCAATAGGAAAATAAAAGAAAAAAGAAAAAAAAAAAAAAAAAAAAGAAAACCAACAAACACTGCAAAATTCAGCCCCAAGCACCCCTGCCTTTGCCTCCCTGCAGGACACCATCGGGCAGCTGGAGGATGACCTGCGCAACACCAAAACCGAGATGGCCCGGCACCTGAGGGAGTACCAAGACCTGCTGAATGTCAAGATGGCCCTGGATATCGAGATAGCTGCCTACAGGTAGGGCTGCTCGGGTCCCGCTCCTCCAAGCCACTGCTCTGCTAGGCAGTGGTTTTTAATAGGCACCATTACATGTCCCCATTGCAAAGTCCACCTCAGTGCAAAAGGCCGAGTCCCTCTGTGCTTCAGAGTTTTATTTTCCTGGGGTTTCTGAAGGGAGAGGAGGGAGCTGGTCTCACAAGTGCTCCAAAAATGATTG
The DNA here is from genome assembly GCA_011076525.1 of Nettapus auritus. Lineage (NCBI taxonomy): Eukaryota > Metazoa > Chordata > Aves > Anseriformes > Anatidae > Nettapus > Nettapus auritus. The sequence goes on from CM021770.1 coordinate 23,974,464, forward strand.
GCAGAAGCATATTATTTTGAACCAGCTCCATGGCGCTGAACTCTGTATTGCACCCAGGGGACAAATACTGGGAGAAGGGGCCTTTCCTGCCCCTCCCTGGTACTGCAGAGATACAGAGGAGGAGCACGGTTGCTGGGTAGCTCACAACATGGTCAGTCAGTTTCCAGCACAGGCTTGGGTGATGGTGGGAAGTGCTCAGGCTTGTCACACCCTCAGGTGCGGCTGATGCTTTATGCCTGAGCCTCAGGTCCAGGCAACCGTGCCCCACATAACCAAACATGTGTTGAAATCGGACCTGGGTCTGTTTTCATCCAAACCAGCTGCATCCCAGTGCCATGAAAGTGTCTCATGAGGTGTCCCCAGCCTAACTCCTTCCCTTCTGCTGTGATTGCAGGAAGCTGCTGGAGGGAGAGGAGACCCTCTTCAGCACAGGAAGCGTGGGCCTTTCAGCACTGAACCCTTTCCCCAACCCCACTTACTCTTTCCAGCCCCAAGGCTTTCGTTCCTCCACTCCATCCTTCAAGAAAGAGGAGCAAGGAGAGGTTGTTAAAACAACCTCCAAGATATCATCCGGTCGGGCTGGAATGCTTGACGGGACCACAACCGCTGCCAAGAGAACAGAGAGATTAAACCTGCGTGGAGGAATCGCTGCAAATGCAAAAGTGTAATGGTGGGGACCCTGTCCCTTTTGCATTTGAGGGGGAGCAATCTCCACTCGGCTTTTTAATTGCCCATGGGGATCCAGGCTGCACCAAAGATCCCCCTACGCTCCCAGCAAGGCAAAGGCCGAGCTTGGCACATTGCTTCCTCTCAAATGAGGTGCGGCCATGCTCTGCAGGTCGCTGGGTGCATGCTGGTGGGTTTTGTGCACGGGGACTTATGTTGGGGGGCGAGGGGATCCCGCTGCCCAAGCTGCAATTTGGGGAGGGGGTGGCAAGGGCAATGAGACTCAGCTACAACTAGGGTTAAGGCTACAGACCTTCACTTCCTATCCAAATCCATGTATAGCTAAAATGTTTCCTCTTCCTTAAAGCTGTAGCCATCCACTTTTAATCCCAGAAGCACAGAAATAGCCATAAACACACCTTGCTTCTGGTCTAGGAGCCACTTAACATTTTAAATGATAAGGAACATTTTTGTGTGTGTTTGTGTCCTGATGACTGTTTCTCAGTAGTGCTAGTCCAGCCACGTGTGCAGGGTTTGTTGGTCAGGAGCCTTGGTCAGGAGCCAGCATGTCGGGCACAGCACTGGTGCTGCCGAGACCCCGGTGCCAGCCCCCAAAAAGCCCCACGAGTGGCAGGGAGAGCTGGGCACCACAGCGGCTCTGGCGAGGCAGCACTAACAGCACCGCTCTCTGCCAAACATCGCATCCACGCCTCCGCTCCAGCCTTCCAACGTGTGCCAAATCTGATGTAGGATTTACAACCGTAGGTTTCCTTCAATGCCTTAAAATTGCCAGTGATCGCTTTTGCAAGAGCCGGAGACCACGTGTGCTGTGTGTCAGTGCCCTGGCGAGGCTGCCATCACGAGACCTTACTGTCCTCTCGGTGGTGCCAGAGTAGTTCCTGGAACCAGCAAATCGTTTGCTCACACTCTTTCCTCTTCTATTGTAAGGCACAAGTTAATAATTAAAAAGAAAGAAATAGTTACGTGAACCAAACCGAGCTCTTCTGTCTTTTTTTCCTGTGGTTTTACTCTGTGTCCTTCACCCTGTCTTCACCTGTGTCCTGTCCATGATGATTCCAGTGATGGACCCCACTGTCTGGGTCAGCCCAGCTTTCATGAGGCTGGCAGACAAGAACAAACCTTTTGGCAGGGCAAAAACTCCAGAGAGCTGGGGACAGCTGCCACACTGTTCCTGGGGCTGCAGGCAGGGCTGGCCCTGCTAGAGGCAGTGGGGCACGTTTAGGTCTCACCCCCAAGGTGCCCATGGTGGTGCCCCTGCTTTGTGGGAGGGCTCATGGCTGCCCAGTCAGGGAGCAAGGCCTTGCATGGCCGCTGTCGTCCTCATTTGCCCACAAAATGAACTCCAAGGCTGTGTTGGGTATCCCAAAATGGCTGCCGTGCCTCCTCCACATGCTCAGGGATTAAAACTGGGTTTTGTTGGCACCCCAGAGTGAAGGTGAAGTGATCTACATGTGGGGACAGTTAACACAGGAGAAGGGGGTGCTCCTGCCCTCCCAAGTAAATCCAGCAGGCAGCACTGGCTGTGGAGCTGGCTTATCCTCAGAAGATGCCCACGCTCTGCCTGAGGTGTGCCCTCAGTGCAGGAGTTCCCATGTTCCCCACAAGCAGCCAGTTGGTGTGAGGTGACACGGTGGTGGCACATCCCTGTGAGGCCATCAACAGAGCCCTGCAGCTGGCAGCACAGGAGGGCACACAACCCCTGTGCTGGTGGCCTGCCCCAAAATGATGTCCTATGGCCTTCCTCTCCCTGCCACCTCACCACAACCTGCCCCAGTGTCCTGGGGACACGGTGTGACGATCATCAGCCTCCCTGCCCTGCCTGCGGCCCACCGCAGCATGGCCGGTCCCCGTCACCGAAGCAAACCTGTGGAGTTTCTCTCAGAGCACGCATTTGGAGAAGATAAGGCAGATGGGACTGTGCAGCTGATGTAATACATTGCGAACCTCAGATACCCTCCAGCACTGCTTTGTTTCTGTCCCTTGAATATAAACAGCCTGACGTGTCCTTTATTCCCAGCACAAGCCTTGGTCACACTTCCTGCCTGCTCAGCTGGTTGGATGCTCCTAACGAAGCTGGGATTTTACTTCAGCGATAATGATCTGGAGGGGCTGTATTCACACAGGAGAACAAAGGAGCTGGCGGAGGATGTATGTTTTTGGAATGAGATGCAGCTCTTTGTAAGGGACCACTCCAGAGATTTCCTGCATTTCCAGAGCTCTGGGAAGGCCACGGGGTTTGGTGCTGCACCAGGCTGGACAGGGCAGTATGTCCTCTGTTGTAGCCCTGTTTTTCTTACCGGGTTAAACACTGAGGCTGCCAGAGGAAAGGAGCGAGTCACGCTTGAGCTGCTTAAAGATTTATATCTCTGCAGAGCTGCGACCTCCCAGCTAAAAGGCAGCTGCAGACACTGCACTACGAACCTGGGAAGAAGCAGGGAGCGGCCATTCTCCATCGTGCTGCCTTGCCTTAATTTTTTGCTGAGGAAAAAGCCAGCCCCCATGCAGGGGTGCGAGCTCACATCATTTTTAATCCTGCATGGAGATGCTAGGCCATGCAGGCGTGCTCTGTGGCTGCCTGACTCTGTACATTTTGTTGTTACAAGGATGAGATAGGACAGCCCACACAGCCTGGGATGGGCCTGGGTCACATTCCTGCTGCTCCAGTGACGGAAGAGATGGTTTCCTTCATGGTCCTGGTTCCAAGTGTCCTTTGGCACCACTGGAGGTTCCTGCAGTAACTGTGCTGAGATGTACAGTTCCTTAAAAGCTGGGAGTCGCTGCACAGTTTTGCTGTTGACACTTGCCCGGATGCTGGAACTCATTAAGAAGTAAGCCAAAAAAAAAGCAGCCAAAGAACCCCCCCCGCCCCCCACCCCAAAAAAAAAAAAAAAAAGTCTGCATTCCTGCCAAAGGAAAACATCTCCTTTTCCAGACTTGGGAAGAACCCTGGTAATCAGGGAGGAGGAATCAATAGGCAATTCAGAGAAAAGCCTCTTCCTGCTCCTTGGGCTGGATCCATCCAGCTCTCTTCTTGCCAGCTCTTTGCAGAGATACCTCCCCAAGAAGGTCTTCATCCTCAAGTGAGTGACCCATGCACAGCCCTAATGCCAGCAGACAAACAGATGGACCTGAGCAATTAAATGTCCACGTCACTGGGAACTGACACTTCACATTGAAGTTTATACTGAAATAGTATGAGCACTGCAAACCCATTCATGCAAATCTCATTCGTGCGACTCTTTACAGGCATATGGGAATAAGGAACACTTGGCAAATGTAGCATAACAAGCAGACAGGGCACTGCTTGGGGTGGTGAGAGAATCTGACCCTTGGAGTCCCAGTCTAAGTAGGATTAGGATAAAAGGGGAAAAGAGGTGGAAAAAAGCCTCTTGCCACAGCAGAATAGCCGGCAGCCCCAACATTTAGCATACTGCAGCACGCTGTGCTCCAGGGATGTGTTCCAACAGTGGTGACTGTGAGAGGGGCCAGCTGTCAGTATGGGTGCTTTAATGCCTATTTATCCTGTTCCATCCCAGGGGACTCCAGCTGAGCAAAAAGAGCTGCAGATGAAAGGTCTGCAATTATGGGATGGGAGGGAAGGCACTCCTACAGCCTGTGCAGGGGTCTTCATCCCAAACCCTGCAATTCAGCCAGCTAAAACAGAGAGGGCCCTGCAATTCTGCAGCAAACATTTATATCCTTGTTAAGGCAGTATTCACCACAAAGAGACAACTCCCCAGAACTGACAGCTCAGCTGTGTCCACCATAACACCAAGAAGGAGCAGTCCTCATGCTTTGGTAATAGGTACAGTTACCAGTCCTGTTATAACCCCATTAATGAAGGGGACCTCAGTAATACCCTGCTAATTGCCTGGCCTTCCATACCCAGTAGTAGCATGGAGTTTTTTTCCATTCATAGCACTCTGTGTGCTTTACAGAAGTTATTGCACTAGATGGACACAGCTGAGAAGTGAGGAATTCTGTTCAAGGTCATACAGTAAGTCAGGGAAAGAAATGAATAGAGAATGCTGGCATCCCAGAGCTCAGCTTACCCACTCAGAAGCTTCCTCACGCAGGTTCAACCACCACCATTTTTGGTCTGTAGGTCATGGCACATAAAGCATCTGTTATTGCTAACAGCAGGTGAAATGTTCTCCCATGTCCCAGGAGGAAGTTGTAGGTCGCAGGTTCTTGCCAATGGCATTAGGCTCCTCACTCAGGGAATTCTTACCTTTCAGTCCCAGCTTTAGATGTGTAGATGAGAAAGGACACGCTGGTCCTTTACATAACACAGCATCTTCCTTCATCACCACCTACAGAAAAGTACACTGCAAGCAGCCAGCTCTGAGCACACCGTAGTGTCTTGGAATGATGGGTTGCCTCCCGGCACCGTGCAAGAAGGGTTCCAGAGCAATTCCCCCAGGAACACCCTATTTTCTACCCTAATCTCTGCCAAATCCCCACCACCCACTTTTCTACTGTTACTGTTTCCCTTGGAAGAAAACAGACATCTTACAGCTTCATTTCCAAATAGCTTATTTTATCAAGCAAAAAGAAAATATAAGCTCTCTTCCACATTTTTTTTTAGATAGATCACTGTTGCTTTAACACAAATATATCATTATATCACATCAACATCCAGTAAAAATGGCGATACAGTTTCAGCAAGAATTCTGCAGCTGCAGGGCAACCAAACAATATCACATTTCACCTCAGATGGGATTACCATTCATCTCCCAAAAACAAAATTGGACCTGTTCAGTGGTTAAACCTGCATCTATGGCAATTTTCTGAAACCTCAGCAAACCTAAGTATCTGTTAACTCATTCAGCTGTGGTCTCAAAAATGACATGGGCAAAATTCAACTTACCCTTGCTTTGCTTCTCTTTGTGCTGAAACACAAATGTGGACAACTTATCTTCCCTTTAAAACAAGATAATACATAAAAACCTCCTATGCCGGTTAATAGCTCTTCTCTCAACTGCTGGAGTGAATCAGTGTCTGGATGGAGCACAGATTGCAGAACGGCACACCACACTGAAGAAAAAAAGCCCCCCAAAAAAAAGCCTGGGGTGTAATTTTGATTTGCTAGCAATTGATATCACACGTTAACATAAATCACTGCACATAAGAGCTTGATGATTCCCTGAAAAGAAATTCAACAGAATAGCATCAGACAGCTTGAGAGATTCTTCAGTGAAACTCGTCGGTTGTTTCACATCTACGGAAGTGTTAAGGGTTCTCCTGGCTTGTGCATCTCTGTCTGGTGGTAATACAGATCAAGGCTGGGTGCAATAGCAGCATTCAGAAAATATTATTTATACATTGCCATCACAGTGCCCCTCCATTTTAAGAACAGCTCAGCTGCACATTTCACTAGTCTCTTGAACCATATCTTTTTACACTAGATCTAGATAAAACAAAAGCCAGAACATAACCAACATGACTCAATGCTCAGGACTTGATGGTAGCTTGATTCTGCATTTCTGAGAACTCCTGACACTCGGGTTCATGGTCTCCTCTTGCTGGGAGTTAGTAGATCCATAAAGCAACTCAGAATTACTCTGCAGTACAAACAGTAGTTAATTAGGTTCTGTCTTAGCTATGCCATTGATAAGTAGGCAACCAGAAAATGAAACCAGAGTTATTTCATTAAGTGAGGAAACGATATAGCATCTGTAAGCTAACAAGTCCAAGCACACCTTCCTCTCGCTTCCTGAGCATGAAGCTGGCTCATCTCCCATGAGGACAGAGATGCCATCCCATAGACGGTCTGCTGTTACAGCTCTTCTATCATCAGAACCAGAAGTGACTGGAGGAAAGCCAAGGTTAAAAGGAGACCAACAGAAATAAACAGCAGCAGGAGAGCTGAAAGAAGATTGGCACATTTTAAAGCAAGCAGGCTGATTATCTTTATGCAGGAAACTGCACAGCCCACATTTCAGCCTTGGCAATTGGCAAAGGTCACCCCCGCTGCATGCTGATGTGCCAAGCAGAGCCCCACGGGGTGCAGCAGGAGCTGGAGAGCAGATAAAGCATCAGCACCTTGAGGGTAATGCTTTAGGGTAGAAGAAAGCAGGATGTTCAGCCAGAAGGCTAAGCTAAGAAAATGCTTTCTGAAGGCAACTGAGGAAGAAAAGAGAAGTGAACAAATGTGAAATAAAAGAGGTCACTAAGGGCTCATAATAAAACATCCTGGGTAACAAAATAGCATCGAAGCTTTAATTGACCTCTCATTAAGCCACTGGAAGAGTGAAAAAAGAAGTCTTGATCATCTGCATTTTTACTAACATTTGATTTACCCCCCAGATAAACTGCAAAGGTATTTCAGAAACAGTAGCTAACAATTTAGCAGACAGTTTACCTAGATTGATCGGTCATTATTTTTTATTTATTAAAACAGAGACTGACATTCACCTCAGAGGCAGTGGCAATGTTATCATCTTGAAGCTATGCAGAAGTTAGTTAATTCAAATTTATGTCCTTCTACAATAACAACATCAGCTTCTATATAGCTGGTTAGCTCTGGAAATAAGCCCTTCGGTAGGCATGAAGTTCAAGCCAGGACTAGGAGAGAATTTGCAATGTAAAATGTGACTATACTGCTATTTTTTTTTAAGCATAGAGCTATATATAAACAAGACCGTAAGTAGTGATGAAACAAGAAGAGACAGTACTGTCAAGCCACATACCTTGTATAAAGCCAGGACAATCAGAATGGCAGAGAAAAACCTGGTTCACAGGGGACTTTACAACAACCAGAAACACGAACAAAAATAATTTAGTGGCTTTGACAAAGAGGATGTCTGCATTAAGTAGTTTACATCCAGTAGTTTCAATATTAAATTGCTTCAATTTCAAGGCTGGCAGAGGTAGCATGGAATAGAAATATGAGAGCTCAATTTAAAATTGGCTAAAATAAACTTTATTTTACTGTTACAATATATAATCTCTTATCAACACAACTCACAAAGTGTTTACAAAATAATCCCATTTTCTGCTGCATTTTAAACACTAATTTTGTACAAACTTTGAAAGTAAAATAGGAAACCGTAGTTATAAACATTTGTTAATTTTTTTAGAAGCATCACAGGAATTACTTCAACTAAGACTATCTCATGGTGTCATCTTCAAAGGCAAAACTGAACATTTATTGTAAAGACCTGAGGAAGGACTCATGAAAGCTTTCTTTAGACAAAAGATCCCAGTATTTCCCAGTTTGACAGCATAGCAGTGAATATGACAGGGAGCAAATGCATTTGAGCTAACTCGGGCACTCTGAAATGCCTTACCAAAGCAATCTCCACCCCCCTCACTACATTGACCATCAAGGGAGCCTGGTACCTTACAGCAGCTTTCACAAATCTCTCCCATCTTTATGACTGAAAGCGCAGCAAGACTGTAACATACAAAGCCCTGATCCTTAATGCTGCACAAGAAACAATGAAAATCTTAAACAGAACTTGAGATATCATAATTATCACAAAACCCTAGCATTTTTATGTCACATTCTTAAAAAAAAAAAAAAGATATCTATTGTCCTCTGGGAATCTGGTAGTAGTAATAGGCACGTATTATGTTATTTAGCATCCTCAAACCTGGTCTGCACTAATACACATTAGAAAGAGTGGAAAAAGCTACTATTTTTCACTGCTACTAGAAAGATGTGTGCTAAGATTAAAGAATCTGTATTCCTGCTAGTCAAGTCATTTGACAGATTTTACGTGACAGCAGAATCAAGCTGACAATGATTATTGTAAATACAGCAAGCAGGTAGAAAGAGGTGCTACTTTTTTTTTTTTTTTTTTTTTTTTTTCTCCATGCATAGTTTAAACAGCTTACAGCCAGCTCATCTCCATTGAGAGTAGAGATGAACAATCCACCATTTGGTATAAGTCAACCTACCAGCAAATCTATCTCCAGTGCAAACAGAATTGTTTTTCTTGAAGAAAAACAAGTAAATTTAATGCTACTTCTGAAAAAAAATGTTTGTGATACATTATTTTCTGCCTATTTTGGTCTGTATTTCAAGAGCTCCCTTCTCCCTAAATCACATCTGAAGACAAATGATCGCCATTCACTTTTTTGCGCCAAATGACCATCTCCTCCTCAGAATACATTATATTGCCCACTGAAGATCATCCCTGAGAGCACTGTTCCAGCTAGACACTTAGAAAGTAAGCAAAATCCCATAGCTTAGAGGAAAAGGGCTGCTCACCCTGTGAGATCTTGTGGTTTTAGGAAGTATTTAAAGAAATGCAGCAACTGAGCATTTTAAGTCCCTGAGCTGAGTGAAATTTTAAGACAGTCATTTTTAACACAAAGCATAGCTTAGCAACATCCACAGCTGTACCTACAGAAGCTTTTTTTTTTTTTTTTACAGTGATAAAGTCAGATGTTAAATTACAAGCATACAGCAGTTCGCAGTGGTTCCTTTTACTTGCTTCCTGTCACAGAAATACGATGGCCTTCTTTGGTGAGAAACAGCAGTGAAGAAGCTTGATGACTTTGGATTCTTTCACCTTCTGATGTATTAGCAATCTAAGTTATGTTTAGCGGAGACACCACAAGGCCATAGTGCAGTACAAGTAAGCCATCCTAGAGAGAAGAGAGATAAGCTGTGTTATCATACCACTTCACCTTCTCCATAAGGCATTTCCATCACAGCCCGGTATGACACTTGTGGGGCAGAACTGCAGCTTCAACCTCTCTCATTTCAGAGCATTCCCCTTCCATAAGAGGAATGCAATTTTTACGTGTTATAATGGAATCGTCTCATTTTCATATAATAGGCTCCCTTTACAACTTATATCGCTTTCCACATGATACTACAAGGCAGAATAAATCACTTAAATAGCTCTAGAAGGAGCTGCCAAAATCTGGTCATTAACTCAGGACACCGAAAGTCAAAAAGATACAGAAAGAGAATGCAGGAAAAGAGGGAGGAAACACACAGTTGTCTGAGCATGGAACTCAAGATTCCAATTTCCAGTGTTAATTTTATTAAGCTCACTGGTGGCTCTACCTTACTTTTTGCAGCTCTATTACATTTAACAACTGGGATAACTAAGATAGAAAGACAATAAAACAGATCATATAAAAAGTAAAACTTATATATTTTTAAATAGGAAAGCATTGTTTACATCTCTACAAGTTAGCCAGAGTCTTGAATATGTCAGTAACACATTTAATATAATTGTCAGTTTTTTCCTTATGCAGAAATAGTTAGAGACTTATGCTGCCAGCTTACTATTTCTTCCTAATTCTAGATGCACAACTAAACACTTCTTAAATCCCCGTGCTTTGACTGAAGTTAACAAAAGAACCTTTCACCTGTGAGATGGGATACTTCCTGACTCATTAATGTCTTCCTTACATCACTTAACGCACGCGCACAGCTGGTGAAAGGTCTAGCAGTTAGTCTGCTTCCACCTCTGAAACCTGTTCCCGCTACTGATCCCCTGGGAATCTGACTTGTCACGTTAGACCTATTTATATGGACAGGCTTTAATAAATGTTTTCTTTTGAAGAGAGAAATGCATTAATCACAACTGACATGTTAGAATTTCTACCGTATTTTGTTTTTGATGTTTTATCTATTAACATTAGGACCTGAAATATATTCCACAGAAGTTACACAGTTCTGTGTGAAGGGGCACATTAAAAAAAACAACAACTTTATAGTGACTTGCTTAGTCGCTTTTGAATCCACAGACTTTGGCATCTGCAAGACAAATCCAAGGGAAATAACATCCAAACACTTTGTTCTGATCCTCAATCTTGATCATATGACTGATATCATTGTGTCCAATTATGCAAAGGGATTAAAATGCAGACACTGAGAAAACTGAGTCAAAGTATTCTTTTTTATGAACCATCAAAAATGACATTTACTCCATGCCTAACAAAGTGGGATGACTACACTGCAAGGTCTTGATAGGAGTTGCTTGTCTTTACTTCTAGTTATGTGGAACAACTACTTGGAAGTTACTTGCCAACCTCTTGGCACAGAGTATGTTGCTATACATTCACAAAGCCATATTTATACTCATTGTGCCTGCTGGCTACTTCCATAGAAAAAAAATAAAGCATATTCAAAATTCCTTTCAGACAATGGTGATTAAAACAATTTTCCTCTATGAAAAAGTTGCTTAAAGAAAAAAAATTTCTGCAAGAAAAAATGCTACAGTGTATTCTTTGATTAATGAGTTTTCAAATGGACCTATCTGGCAATAGGACGTTTAAAGAAGTTAGCTATTTAAACAGGAAATATCTTTCTTAAACCAAAGGCCAAGCCAAATGCAATTACTTCTGTACAAAGAGAGGCTGAGATGTAATCCAGTACTGGTGTTGCTTACTCTGTAATTGGTCTCTTTTCAGATATTATACATTTTTATGTCTGTTCAGCTGCTTTCTCTTGATACTATTCTGAAAAGGAAATCCAAAATGAAAATGAGATCTCACTGCTTATTACAGATCTCAAATCAGAATAACTTATACGTGCCCAAAGAAAAATGAATTACAAACCTTTCTTACAGCAATCCCCCACCCCCAGGGTGTTTTTGCCACCAGCTTGTAGAACTGGCCTAAAATGGAAAAGATCCTGCCCGTTAAACCCTAATATAAACTTTAAAATGGAGCTGAATGACAGCAACATCATCACATATGCAATTTTTGATGTTTTAAGAGCAGCAGTGACAAGAAGCGCCCCACTTTCCAAATTCAGTATCCCCACAGCAAAGAGTAACGCACTTCCATAGCAGCTGTGCGCTAGAGGGTCACACTAATTAAATCAGATCACTGCTCTTACTGCCTAGCTCAGGAGACCCTAGAAAAATACAATGAGATTGGGTTACAAAAAGGTGAGAGTTACAAAGAGAGCAGTATAATCTGCAAGACCTCTGTGCCAAGGGCCAGGGACATAAAAGAAACTACTCTCTTTAGCTTTTCCCATGTGTGAGCTCATTACATCCATCAGTGACGCAGAGCTTTGAGAAGGACGATTTCAGGCAGGAGAAAATAACCAGCAGCATGGCTCACGTTGCATTTTATGCAGCAGAGGAGACGAAGGTAATGCAGGCAAGAAATGATATGCCTATGTAATTAATAACAAGTTTCCTTCCTCAGCTACTTGATCAAACTCTTCATCACAGGCAGATCTCAATGCTTGGTAGCAAAATTGAGCCTTTCAAATATTTCTGTCAGTCTTTGCAGGAAATTTACTTCTTGCAGGAAACTTCAGAAGTTTTAGTTTTAAAAATTAAGCAGTTACTTCTTTTCATATTAATTCTGTATAGTAACATTTGTATTTTTCTTCCTAAAGAGAGTTAAAAACAAATTTCAAGCTAATTAGAAAGGTTCAACCAACAACCCCGTTTCATAAACCTTAATGTCTTTAAATCTAAGAGGCTGTAACAAATTTATTGTAAAACTGTATTTGCTGCACATAAGTGCACTTAACACAATTAAAAACAGGTGTGTGAAGTAAAAACAAGTTGTTTTTTTTTTTTTTAAAGCCTTCTATCAAGTACTCAAGAATTATCATGTTAAGTAATTTACATTCAACCATTAAGAATAATTACCTATTTACTCCAATTACAGCAATCCAAATAAGTTACTATGGGGTCAGTACTAGGAATACTTATTCTACCATCAAATTGTAGTCCCAAAGCTGGGAAAAAAACAGGAAAACCTTGAAGAAGGTTGAACATTTAATCTTCCAACACTCGTTGGAAAGGTATGTAATAATTCTGAACAGCTAAATCTCAGTATCTTTAACCTATATTATACTAGGCCAGATTGGTTAGGGCTTTGAGCAAACTGGTCTAGTTATTGCTGCCCATTGCAGGGGGGTTGGAATTAAATGACCTATGAGGTCCCTTCCAAACAAATCGCTCTATGATTCTATTTTAATTTAATCATGTTCTGAGACAGCATTACACATCGCTGCTCAGTATGGAAAAAACAAACAAACCAAAAATTAAAACACAAAAAGCTGTAAGCATTTAATAACTATTTAGGAGGAGTAAAACCCTCTAAAACGTTACAGTCATCATGGCCCAGAAAAATAAATCATATGTTACGCTGCACTGAATTCTGAGAAACTCTTCCAGTGTAAATACTGCCAAAGGCATGAATCTGAGCATGCATTCTTTGACAAACTGAAACTTATCTGCCTTTCTGAACCCGCTTTTCCTCAGCAAAAAGAGTAACTGTTGACATGAATGAACTTGCAAGTGGAAAAAAAGCAACTCAAAACAGGTAATTTTCTCTTCTAACAGTGACTGTACTCAAAAAAAACACAAAACAATATATAAAGAACATTTTGCATAAGCTGAAAAGATTTTCTAAATGACTTCTTCAGAAGAGTTAGTGTTACTTAATAGCTTAAAAAATATTCTAATTTAAACCAGAAAACTTAGCACAAAGCCCCAGCTGCCATACATACCTGTACAGCACTCTCTCCTATGACTTGCCGGATTTCCCTCAGTGTCTGGTAGTGTTCTAGTAGGTGATCACCACATATTATGTCTACCTATGAAAGACCACAAAAACAGTCAAGTTCAACCTACCTTTAGACTAGCAAAACAGTGTCTAAGCCCTTTACATTTGGTATTTCATAACGTAAATCCAACATTAAGAGTTGAATTGTAGTGTTTGACACTACAGGCATCTTTACCTTTTCTGTTCAAACGCACCTAGCATGCACAGCCCTAATGCTCCCCCCAAACTGGGGCTCACTTCTGGATCAGAGAACAGTTTGGTTTGCTCCCAATTGAGCACATCCACTAAAAAACTGTTTCGGAATAGCTGTGATGGATTCAATGGGAATTTAGATCACATATTAAAACGACCCCACAAACATTCTGAGTCATCCACCAGCTGCAAAAAAGGGCAAGTTGTCAGTGGTACTGGCAAGAAATGAGCCAGCACTTCCTTCACTCTTACTGTGAGTGAGAAAATGTATGAATAAGTCTGCTTAACAAGACTGCTTGGCAGAAGGGTTTGAATAAAAAAGAATAAGCTCACTGTATGCCTCTGTCAGCAAATACTTTTCACACAGCCCTTCTTCAAAATGCAATCAATACTTCTGCGATGCAAGTGAAGGGCGTACTCTGCGATTCTAAGTAACGTCCTCTACTGCAGCTAAACTATGTCAGTGATGTCTGCAATTCTGGAGGTGGCACTTTTGTTAAGTAACTGCCCACAAAGACCGTTACTTTGGGAAAAAAATAGATTCAGACTGAGGTATTCTGAATGCCTCGACCATTATGAAAAGTGAGCTTCTTTATTAGAGGAGCTAACACAGCACTGTCGCTCTCTCACAACTGCAGCTTGGTTATATTCTCCTTATCAGCAATTCCTAGACATGGAAACCAGAGGGCTGTCACCTGAATTACAATGACCAAACCCCAGAATTAAGAGCACTGACAACATGCTGTTCCACAGCTTTCAGCAGCGAGCAAGCTTATGCTTTGCCACCGCACTAGCCAGGAAGCAGACTGCACTATCGTTACATGTACTCTTACATGATTTCTCTTATATAGTCTTCCACAATAGGATGTACTTTGTGCTTCAGTGCAATTTGTCTGTATTTATGCTCTTCTGAATTCTGATCCGCTATCTCTCTCCTGTTCTTCATGAAAAGATTTAGGTCTGCTCACGGGGGCAGGCTATTATTCTCAGAAACTGGAACACAAGAATTCTAATCCTTAGAGACTTGGAACAGCCTTATTTACTTCATCTATATAGTGTGAGAATAATGCAGAATACTCTAGCATGAGAATTCATGCTAGACTTAATCTTAAATAATAGTTCCAAAACATGCAGAAGATGTAAATTGTATAATATTACTTCTCCTTTTAGATTCTAGGAGGAAGGAGCAAGAAAAAGCTTGGATGTAACATTAAAAATTGATTAGATATTGATCCATTTATATACACACACACACCCCCCTATATATATATAACAACATTTGGGCTTTTTAAGAAACATATCTTTTTGTTTTTGAAAGCTGGTTACAGTTATTTCTCCTGTTTCCTTTGCATTCTAGCCTCTAGATTTATTACTCTAGCAGGACAGACGTATCTGCTTTGCTTTCCAGTGATGAGTTCAATTACTTCTGTTTCATAAGACTACTTACATAATTTTTGTACCATGAAGTACTGAAAATTCAATTTTGTTTTCACTGGTACATAATGTGCATACAGGCATACTTTATATTTTCTGTAAAAATAGAAAAAAATAATCTATTTACCCAATATACAACATAAATAGACATAGGGGCAACTGCTGATGAGCTTTCCAAACAGAATGAGAATTCTTGTTTCAAAATATCCCACTGTTCATCCTCCTGCTGCTCCAGTTTCAAATAGTAGTCATTAAACAACAGCGTCTTCTAATCAATTTAGGATTTTTTCCTCATTCACCTCCTCATAGTGCTCAGAATGCCAAATGTCTAATCATCAAATTCTAGCACCAAAGGCAGAATTTCTGCTAGCTAATTATTACGCTGGAGTTCATTCTGCTAGGACAAAAAAATTAAAATATATAAAAAAAATCCTAGTTGAGCATGGAAAGCAGTTGCAAAATGTATGTCTCAGAGAAATCCTTGTGCCTTAAAGAAAATAATATATTCTGTTATGAAGGATGCATCAGCAACAGAAGTGGTATAGATCTACTATAGTCTTGACTAGCTGGTAAAATTGAAGCTAACTAGTAGTACTGACTCCTAGTGAGACAACGGGAAATATAACTTCACCTTTTGTTGAAAGGAAAATTGAGGGTGTGTCTTAATAACTCGGTCACAGCTTTTAAAATTCGTATTAAAATAAAGTAGCCTTTCCATTATGGCAATTATTTTCATTAACTGACACGTTTACTGCGCTCAAGAGCTGTTTATGTAACAAACATGAGAACAGGCAACTGTAAGTTAATGCTTAACAAATAAGCTGAAGTTAAAATGGAAAGCTGTCATATAAGGGACATTCCTCATAAGATTAATCCCAAGGGGAAATTTGGCCTAGAAATCATTAGATCTCAAATCAATACTTTCTATGCCAACCCATATTATCCAGAGAAGGACAAAGAAAACATTTTGGAGGTCAGTATGAGTATCTGGGCGAGTTATTCAAAAGCTGGCAAAGCTTTTCATTTCCCTTAGTTGTGATGTTCTTTTCAAAAGGTACCAGAAACCATCTGTTTCAGGGTCTAAAAATTACCAAAATAAGATACATTTTTGGAACGAAGTCTGTGAAATTATCAGCTAAGGCACAGTAACCTTTACCCACTAACAGTGGATTGCAAAGAGATGAAGTCCAAGCAGAAAGTAACTAACAGGGAAAAAAAATAATCTCTATTAATAACCTCTATTAGACAATCTCAAGATCATAAAATCTGAAAGACATCCAGAACACAGGTCTAGCTTGATTTTGACAGATTGGTTTTGAATTTCATCTGCTGAAATCTTATGTAGCACTTTATAAAACTCTATGCAATTAATAACGAGAACTTAAACATGTTGCAAATTAGGTGGGAGAGCTGTTCCTTGAGGATCACAACACTTCAACAGAATACTTACTCAAAAAACCCTATGTTATTTCTACATTCTAATGAGCAACATAAACATAAACATTACATTGATCACAGCAAACTAACACGTGACATTACAAGTAGCATACCTGACAAGCAGGGTCCAGATCCATTTTTCTTCTGAGGAACTTCTCCACATGTCCAATTGTTGCCTCCCCTGAAACACGCACAAACTTCTTCTCCAAAGGCTGTAAAAATAAATGAAAAATAAATATTTTTGAAGAAAAATCTTAAGACCCTGTACATTTTCAGCCATCATCCCTGACAAACTCCAAACCTGACTGAAGGCCCACTAACAGCTGAAGACAGCTTAAGTTTTGGACCTTTCTTTGATATACCTCCAGATTACCTCATACAGGAGAGACTAAATATGTATCAGCAGACTACATGTTCAGGCTTCCTGCTGTTTTGAACAAAAAATAACCACCTATTGACTTCAGTCCTATTTTACTATTGAAGTAGTGAAGAATAAGATTTCCTTTAAATTCAGCACAGAAATTGGTATTATGCAGCATTTTAAGAACTCTGCTCCCCTTCAGTCCCAGAAAGCAATTACTCAGAAGCACAAGAGACTTCCTAAAATTTGCTTCTTTTCCACAAATCAGGCTTGTGCATCAAACATGAATTCATATAGGTAAACCGTATCCTTTTGTAACAAAAGGACCTTACGTTCCTTGGCATGCTAGAAGCATTATGACTCGGGCTGGAATCAACTTAACAGTCCATGACTTTCTAGAATCAATTAAAATAAACTGCTACGCAGAACACAAGGGCAAGACTGGTCTGAAACCTTTTTGCATAATTTCTAAATACTTTCAGAGCAGGGACTGCAACAAGATGACATTTATTATGTCAGCCTCCACAATTTTAATGGGTTTCTTCTCTGTGGATGAAATTTTAAAACAGCTGACTGGTGATACAGGCAGCTAAGCAAATAGGCACAAAGGCAGAGCAGATGACTGCATTCAGAGTGATAAATGGATTCCCTTTTGTGTCAATTAATTGGATTTTTATGTTAACTTCTGAACAGCTGTGATTTACTCTCCAGGTTCACCATATTCTTTCCATTTGAAAAAAGGGTGGAGGGGGAGGGGGGGTCCAAGACTACCCCCAAATTCAATCAAAAATTAAGATACGTATCTGTGATAACTGTGTTTTTGGAACAATAGTTTGATTTATTCACGTATAGGAGCTAGAAATGCCGGTCAGACCTGATCTAGGCTGATGCAAACTTGATTATGCTGGGTTTATGCTTGCTGCGTATATAAATCATGGTTTATGGCCAAAAGCCTTGCTTTTTAACCTGTTCTCTCCTTCCACCCCCAGAAATAATATAAGAAAAAGACAAAAAGGAAACCGTTCATATATGAAGTTCAATACATAGTTCAGAAAGATATGGCAGGTAAGAAAGAATAATGCTAAAAAAGGATCAGGGTATGTTTTGTGAGAAATGCGTAAGAGGAATTTGGAAGGCTGATGAGTAAACCTCTTGATCATAAAATAGAAAAAGGCATGAAAATCCAGACAAAAGGTAGGGAAGAAACACAGTGAAGCAGGAAGTTAATACAAAGATCTTGAAAATGCTGCAGAATAAATATCAGTTAAAAGATGTAGTATTTCTTAAAAATCATATAGGAATCTAAATATGCACAAATACAGAATGACACTTCAGTCTATGGATGGTAGGATTATAAACAGTACAGAACTATTCACTGTGAGTAAAGGTGGGCAGCCTTTCACCTTCTACATCTTCAGAACACTAGAGTTAAAGTGAGTGGAGGTACACTACGGCTTAAAAGGGAAAGACACACAAAATCACTTTTCTGAGTCACAAACACTCCTTAATGATGTTAGAGCAAGTATCTTTTTGAAAGACAAAACTATTCCTGTTGGGATGGCATGCCCCTAAAAGAGTATCAGACAAACTAAGTGTCTGACACAAGCATTAGTATCAGAAAACATAACTTAATAAAACGGTTGAACTGCCCTACAGTTATTCTTGTTGGGTCCAAAATGAACAGGATGAAAAACAGATGAGAAAGAAGGGCAAATAAGATCCAGGAAGGATGGCAGGTGATATAAAGGCAAGAAGATTAAAAAAATGTAAAAACAACAAACAATAGTGTGACAAGTACAGAGAAAAAGAATAACAAAATGCTGTGTGGGTGTAGGGGTATAACAGGTGAAGAAAATTATCCAGGTATATTTTCAGGAACATTGCTCCCCTTCTACAGATTAATTTCTATTTATAAAACTGAACTTACATTTCAACTCTGCAAACATTAAATGTTATTTCTATGAGAGTTTGAATTTGTTTGCTAAGCTCTGATAACAACAAATGTGATTAGTATTAAAAAGAGCAGGAGTAACTGCAGTCATACCCAGTATTTCAGATTTGTGCCTGAAAATATCCTTATTTAAAGATCAACTCAGCTGAAAACAAAGGAAATTGGTTAAAAATGGAACTAGGACAATCCATATTTCCATATTTCCATTAGTAACACACTTTTTGATAAAATTCTTCAACAGTAAAATTGGAGTTTTGTTGCTAACAATACCACTAAAATGTCTCATAGTCTTTGCCATTCCATCTTTGGATTCCTACAATTGATACAATGAAAGATTAAATGCAACATACACTGTATAATTTATAATTATATCTCCTTCTTGCCCCTCAATAGAATCTTTTTCTAAATATTTAGCCAAAATAGTGGAATGACATACTCTGCACATCTCTAATTACAGCCTATGAAGTAATTACGGCAGTACACAATGTGCAGTTAATCTACAGCTTTTTCTTTTCTTTTCAAACACCAATTCAGCTCAGTCAAATGATCTATACTGGAAAAAGAGACATCCTTTAGCAAGGACTGGGAATGCTATTTGATGTTTAGCACAACGACCACCATTCAGACAACTAATTTTGTTAGCGAAGGGACTTAGAAAAGAATAAATTTGCTGCAGACTAAGGAAGTGCATTGTACTGTCCAGAAAACTTGCATCATTTTTCTTGTAATTTTGATCATATATCAAATTAGACCATTTTTGTGCTTTGGGTGATGCTTCCTCTGAATAAGCTACGTGAGCTTTTCACTGCAATTTCTTCAAAAACAGTTTTGTATGAGAATCACTACCCCATTGTTTAGGATTCTAAGAAACGCCATGCTATTGCGCTTTTAGAAGGAGATGCAAGATTAACAATCTGGAATCAGCTAGTGGAAGTTTCATCAACATCACTCCCATTCTCCCAACAAAATTTTAGCTTCCTAGCCTTGGAAGCATTCTCCTACTCTGTAATGCTACGCATGGATAGGCTTGACCATACACTCTAAAGTAGGATTATTCATTTATGCTATGCTGGTGAAAGCTCAGGCTGCATTCAATGTAAGAAAAACAAAGAAACTAAATTAGATACATTCAGTTTACACGTATTTCTAAAGTAAACATAAGCAAATAAGAGAATAATGGCATAAGAGAAATATTCAAATCACATCTGCACCTTAAAATTCCCTGTGCCTTCGTTAGCTCTGAAAAACAAGAGAAGAGTAAACACAATCAATATTGCTAAGGTTAACAGTTAGTAACACCCTCAAGCTCTTTCTTACAATGATTTGCTGATTTAATAGTCTGACATACCAAGCTTATTTTTGAATCAGACTCTTCCTTTCATTAAACTAACACATAAAACAATATTACACTGAAGTTATATATCTTTCCCACCGAGCCTTTCCTTGGTTCCCCATTTCTTTTTTTGTGAATTCTGCTATTTATGACTTTAAAGTTTGTCTACACGAAATGGAAAATAAATCAACACATCCTGAACCACTTTTTATACACAGTAACATTATTTTTTCACGGGAACAGGCTGTAATATTAATGCTGTTTAAACATCCACACTTCATTATCCTTCATGTTTGTAACTTTAACAGACAGTACCTAAAAAGCTGCTGACAGAACATGCCCAACCACTAAAGAGGCTTTCTGGGCCAGTGGCTGGCCTTCCAGACTATTTATAATCACAGGATTAATGGTAACGCTATCTAGGAACTCAGAAAAGCAGCAGGTGCTCCTCTGGAAGGTAAAACACTCACAGGGTGGCAAATGACCAAATTCCTACCTGCCTTCAATAGAGGTTCATTGATTTACACAGCCTGAGCACGTGACTCAGTTACCTAGGTTCCACATCCCCATCCTGAAGGGTAGCGTATCAATTTCTCAACTAATTAAGCACAGTTCATGACATTCCCTTACTCTTGTATTATTTTAGCAAGTACATATGTATAGGAAGGTTAAATTGCAGTATTTCACTGCATTGGAAAAGGCAAAAATCAAATAGCACTATAAATTAACTGTATTCCTACCGACCATTTGCTTGCATAGCAAGCATTTGTAACGCTCGTGCAGACCACACGTTAGCATGGCACTTCAAATTACTGTAATTAGGTAACACCACCTCTAAATACGTACCAACCATCAGACAGACTTAAAAACTATCACCAATTTCTGCCACTGAAGTGACATTTAAAATTACTAAGAAGCAAACATACAAGCTTTTCCACTCCTGCTGTCATTTTCTTTGATATAGTTCCACTGCCACAGGAGACTACTTACTGTACTCTAAAGACATAACATAGACAATCTAAAACTTTCAAAGTAAGAATTTCTGCTGGATTGCCCAATCTCTTCTGTGTTTTCTTTATACAAAGAGCTTTCTTAACATCTCATTGCCAAGATAAACTGATTTTGACCTTTGAAGAAAACAGATTAACCCTTAAACATAAGGTATAAGATAAGATCAAAGGCTAAAAAATGGTTCAAAAATAAATTGCCACAGATGTTAAGCCATCATCCTTTTTTTGTTCCAGTCCTTCTGTGCTTCCTTCCATACAAATAATGAAAACACAGTGGAGAGCTTCACGTGCTATAGATGTTATTTGCACATTCATGCTTGCTTTGCTGCTAGCACTAGAACGGAAGCTTGAAACAGAACTACCAGAAAAAATAAATACAACACAGATTCAAAAGCCATCTTGTTCCTCGTACAAGCACGTACATGTTTAATTAGTTTTGAGATCTAAAGTGTCTGACTACTTCTCTTGCTTTGAAAAAAAAAAAAAAAGAAAAATAAAAAAAAAAGAAAAAAAAAGAAAAACAAAAAAGAAAAAAAAAAGAAGAAAGATGTACCTGCTGAGAATCACCCGGGGCCACAGGGGCAGTAACTGGTAGCCTTTCACAGCAGAGATCTAAATTGAAGTACTTTTGCCACACTGAATTCAAACTGTATCTAATCCTGCAGTCAAGATAATTTAAGGAAGCTTTCTATAGAGCGATCAAGAAACAGTGTTCCAACCTGAAAGGGACATACTTGGAATAAAATCTAATTTCAGTTATTAAAGTCATTTTTACATTGTAACTGCCAAGGAACCACTCAGATATGGGAGTGTTGGTGTAAGCGTGCTCCTTCTGCCACCTGGCGGGCCAGCCCAGCAGTATCTGGGTACAGGTTCCAGAATGAGCATCCCTTCTACTCCTGTCTAGATGCTAACCTGAGATACAGTCACAGCTGAGGCAATGAAATAACCACATGTACATTCCTATCCCAATGCAAACGTATGGTAAATGGCATCAGATTTCTTATTTTCTACTGAATTTTCAGTCAAAATATTTTAATTTGTCTGTATACATCCGTCTAATCACATTTTAACCAACAAGGTAACAAATCATGCCTCAGCACCAAGACCACTGGGACCCTGCATTAATTACATCATGAGGCTTATACAACATTCATTAAAGAAAAGCCATTATAAATACAATTAAAACTATCTTTTAGTGTTCACTAGACAATACACATTGAATAGCTGTGTCTTTGCTTTCCTCTCCTTGTTCAATACATGACTTTGCTTTACTTACAACAATCCTGCTCGTTATGTGAAAGCATTAATTTCCTCCTAGTCTGACTTATCCCAATGTATGAATGTATTCCCACACCACCCTACACAGCAGAGCAGCAACATAATACCTTGTTTAAAAAGAGGAACCTGAGACAGACTGTGTCAAAAAGTAACCAAGGATGGCACGTGCTCAGTTTGAGACATCTAAAACTGGATTTGACTGCAGAACACTTCATACTACTGTTTTAGTCATGACTCCCACTGGTTTAAGCTCTATTTGTGAGCACGAAGCACCCCTGCAAGTCAGGCATACAGGAAACTAACACAAGTTAATTACGTGGAGTCACAAGTGTTTTTCAAGGCATAGGCAGGAATTCTTCCCTAGATGTTTAGCTGTAAGCCCTTCTTTCCACAATCTCCTGTCTCATCCATTTAAAGAAGTAAGAAAGCTGCATGATAGTTAAACAACAAAAAAAAATAAGCAACCCCACTCACATGATCAAAATCCATCCATACAATAATTTTTTTATGCTCTGAATAAAGTAAGGCAGCAGAAACATTGGATATAGGATGCAAAAAAGCTAGGACATGAAGTCAAATCAAGTTGATGTGCTTTGCTCATAGTTTCCTAGATTGTGAGGCCTTCATTTTCCATCATTTGTGCAGATTAGTTTGCAATAATTACGTATTGAGCTCTCTGAACATTTTGTGCAGTCAGGCCAAAGGCAGAGGCAATCTGCATATGGGGTATGTGCTGCACATGAGTCAAGTCACTTCCTCCCTGCACAGTTAAAGCTTTTAATCCACATTACTTCTCAATCGCTGCCGTGTAAATCTGCATATGGGCAAAGCAATACAATTTCTGCTTACTGTGTTCCTGAAAACAGGTCAAATGTTTGGGCTGGAATTTCCACCTCCCACCCATCAAGCTATGGCTAAAAGGTGATGTCCAATACAAAAGCTTCATTGTAAGTCATCAAAGCCTTGGAAAATGTCAGGCAAACTTAATAATAGACAGCATTGTTAGTCCTATTTATACCATTTAGGGAATTACTACTCTGCTGCTCGGGCTTCCTAGCTTGTTTTGGTCAGATAAATTTACAATAAAACTTGCTTCTTGTGAATTATCAAACTACTAATTGCATTTGACAAATTCCTTGTAAGTCTCAAGTTCCCATCACCTTGTCAGAGAAGTCCCTTAGCTCTAAATGTTGGAAGGTAGTAAGTACATCAAGAACGTATTTCTACTGAAGTAGCACAATGGCTACGTGCATACTGTTTACAAGCACTGAAGTGGTAAAAGCCTGACTGCAATAAGTGACCTATATCACTCAGCAGAAAAAAAAAAGACTCTCTGAGGCACAGAGCATTGGGCAGACGCTTTATTTTGTAACTAGGACTAGAGTAGTCTGGTCACTAGTGTCTGTGTGCTGTATCCTGAAGGAACTGTACTGTAGTGCCCAAAACATTAATACTACGCCAATACACTAATACTATGCCAATTTCAGAGATGTTTCTTTGCTTCCTTTTCCCCAGTTCAGGAGGGCTACAACCCTTTCTGGTGAGGTGTCATTAGAATATATGATTTTTCTGGCTAATGAAAGCATGTCATCACGTACAGTTGCAGCCCCCTAGTTACATGAGCAAGTCCTAGCGTAGTAGTCATCATTAACGGTAACGCCACCGACGGGGATTAAGGAAGCACAAGAGACAGGTATTTTGTTATTCATTTTACTGAGACTACACTATTCTGTTGGAAATAAAAGGAATACTCATAAGTTTTAAAGCTCTACACCTTTTAGAAATCTATTTTCATAGGAAGATACCTTGAATATTTAACCTTACCTGCCTCTTCTAAGGTATTTGTAGTTGGCTGTCACTACTGCACAGTAAGCTAAAACCAGCCCTCACCTGCTACTCCAGATGGAAGAAGTACACAAAGAAAACTAAGAGCCCTTGCATCAGCTACTTGCTCTTATGTTGCCCGCAACTCACCCAATGAATTCCAGAAGTATTGAGATGTCAAGTTCTGGTGGGATCCGGAACACAGAGCCCAGAACTTTTCGAGGTCTTCCTCTGCTCGCTGGAACTGGCTGTGGGACAGCTAAAATATTCAAATAGCCAAAATGCAAACACAACTTGAAATAAAAACAGCATAAGACACTAATGTGCGCCAACCAAAACTGATGAGCTCACGGGGAAAAAGTGCCCATGAAATTCATCCTTTTTTTTTTTTTTTTTCTTCCAAATCAGCTGTTTATACTTTTCATCCTAGGTATTTGAACCAGTGTTTTATTAGCTTTCACCTCAGCATCTCTCCAGAGATTTATTTGACAATAAGACAAAAATAACTAAGATAATCCCTCCTCTGTCCATGGATGTTCCAAGTTCTTATTTTTACACCTTCTTCACTTCCAATGTTTATTAAGGGCTAGGAAATACCATCTGCACATACTTTAAATATATTTTCCTGGGTGTAGGTGAAATATAATCTGCAAAAATACCCAACCACAACCTGGGTTTAAGTGTTGCTCATTTCATCTTCTATTTGTGTAAACTGAGAACTATGAAAACCAAGAATCTCACACTTTCATTATTACCCATTTTCTTTAGTTGGGAGCTAACATTTCAAGGAAAGCCAAGATAACTGGAATAGCAAACATTTCCTTAACAGAGTCCTCTAAATGAGGAAAGCTCACCTGGTTTGGGGACTTCTAATCCTCTTTCTTTGTAAAAGTCATGCATTTGCTTTTTTTCTCCTGAGAAAAACCAAAACAATACAGGAAAAATTAGAATGCTATTTCAGATGCTGAGAACATCCATACAGTTTCCATTGGTCAGAACTGAAATGCTTTTCAAGTGCCTACAGACCCCATTATCACTAGTATTCCATACAAAATTGAGTCACTTAAAATACCTGGACTCAGATTTTGTTAGTAAAAACTGGAAAAAAAAAAAAAAAAGAGAAGTTAGAAGGCAAAACAAAGTATCTTCAGCACAGTCACTACTGTGTCGAGCATCAAAAGGGATGCTTTTCCCCATTTTGGTGTTTTTCAGGGAAAAACATAAAAAAATAGAGTTGTCATTTCAAAAATAAAACGCATATTATCTTGCAAACAACCAAACCTGGAACAGAAATTTATTAACAAAGTTCACTGCAACATCACCACTCTTTCATTGTAGTAATTAAAACTAAAACTTCCAGATCACTGTTGCACATTGTTTCATTCTACACATATTCACCTGTCCAGGAAACACATGGCTATGCATAACAGTAGTTTGTGGCCAGAAAGATGCAAGTTTACACAGATAATTCATTAAGATTTATAACCAAATGTTATGGAATTATTTTAAGGAGCTAAGAGTTAAAAATGGGACTTCAAACAACTGTCGTTTCTGCTCATGCTTTGGAAACTCTAGATGGCAATAAAGAAATGGACTTACTTTCCTCTAAATTGACAACCAATTTATAGACTATGTCTTGCAGCTGCCGGTCCAGCCTATCAAAGAGAATAAAAACGAAAGTGTCTTTAATGCAAAACATTCTGTATTATCCCAAACTGGGAGAAAAACACCAAACATATTGTTGAAATATACATACATAAAAGCGAGAAAACAGCAACTCTGTTCTTAATTCATGTCCTGGTAACAGAGCTCCAACAGAAGCCATAAAGTTAAAAAAAAAAAAAAAAAAAAAAGCACCACCATCCAAGAACTGTTCAAGAAACCAAAACTCCATTTTCATCGCTAAAAAATAAACCGTGCCAACAAAAGCTTTGTCTAAAAGACAATCAAAGCAAATAGCTTAGATCTCATATCATCTGTAATGCTGTGCAAATGCATAAAAACACCCAGAATGGAAGGATAAACATTCCCTAGAAAGGGAAAGGAATTTCAGAAAACAAGAAACTGAGTAATTTTACTTTTGCTATTAAGCTTACATAAACAAAGAACGTAATATCTCTCTTTTAACCGTTCCTTCATTTGAAATAGGAAAGCACTGTACAGGCACGCAGAACGAAACATTTAAAAGCAAAACAGCAAAACTCAACTGAAGTTACACCTACAAAAGCGGCATGAACTTATTACCTGATATTATAAAGGGGTTGTGTCTGGTGTACAACTATATTGCATTTTGGACATCTGTTGCTATAGTAGAAGTGTCTCACTATGCAGCTTTTACAAACTGTAAAGAAAATAAATCCATTAAGTCCATTATACTATGGCATCTGTTTAAAAAAGAGAAACAATTACACCTAGTCTTGTCAAATAAGGTTTGTCAGAGATAAAATGAAGTATTTCAGTGACTCTGTATTTTCCTCAAGGAAATACACAAGAATAAACACAAGACACTCTCACTATAAATAGCAAATTACCTTTGTGAAGCCAGAACACCTGAACACCTGATTCTTGTTTGAATTTGCATCTAGATTCTTAGAATGGAAGTACTGGTACTCACAGGTGTGCAGACACTCTGTAATAGTTGTAGCATCAATAAAGTAACCTTTGCAGATGGAACAGAGGATGTAAGGGGTCAACTCTGCCAGGTTGATCATCCGCTACAAACAAAAAGAGTTGATGAGAGTTTAAATATAGAGGCTAAGACATGAAGTTACGCATTTGCAGCTTCTGAAATATCACATCCTGAAACCATTAAAGAGTCTGGAGCAACATACTACAGAAACGGGTTTTCCTAAGAGGTCAATCGTTTGTTGTATAAAGCTCTTTTCTATAGACTTCTGCCTAGTTTTCAGAATGGACGTTTTGGGGCATGGTGATCCAATATATTTCATAAATCCAACTTATTTGATGATCCTATTTATTTAATGAGCTGCTTAAAAGCAAGTCACAAACCTCTTGGGAAAAATGATTCTGAATAAACTCTGTAAGAAAGTATCAAACACTCAGCAAGTTTTAAGTGGATACTGGTGGCAAAATAATTACTTGGAAAATGTTCAGTGAATGCATGACTAGTGCTGCCTCTTGCTTCTATACACAGTTAGAATTTAATCGGCTAAATATGGAAGCGTGGAATGAAGCTTTGGGGCTCCAAGTTCTGGCAATGAAGTGCATTTATGAGGACTGTACACAATGAGCTTCCCTGCCAGAATCCTATTACTTCCCCAAAGGCCAACTTCAACAACGTTTTCGCTCTGGGAGCTGTGCCTGAGGGAGTCAGACGTCTTTTTACCCCCCCCCCCCCCTCCCCCCCCCAGAGCCCCGCCATGGCGGCGGCAGCGCGCGCCCCCGCCTCGAGCCGCACGCGCCCGCCGGCGGCGCGGGGCACGCCGGGAGCAGGGCCCTGCCGCGCGACGCGGCCGTTACGGCCGTTGGGCGCCTCGCCCCCTCACACCGCCCCCCCCCCCCTCACACCGCTCCCGCCCCGCTACCTCCCGGTCGTCGTCCGAGTCCAGCTCCCCATCGTCCGTCCCGAAGCGTGCCCCGGGGTCCCCCTCGAGCTCCTCTTCCTCCATCTCCTCCTCCTCGTCGTCCTCGTCGTCCTCCTCGTCGTCGCCGCTGGACTCGGAGCGGCTCCGCTCGAACTCGAACGGGACGGAGCGCGACCCCGAGCAGCTGGGGGCTCCCTCCATCTCCCGGTCCTCCTCGGCGGGCCCCGCGGCGGCCCCCTCCCCGCCCGACAGCCCCGAGAGCACGGAGCCGGCGTCCGCCTCCGCCTCCATCGCTCGGGGTGGTGGTGGTGGGGGGGGCGGGCACCGGGGGCAAACGCGGGGCCGGCGGCTGGCTGCGCGCGGGGGGTGCTGGGAGTTGTAGTCCCCTTGCAGCTCCCCCCACAGCCCCTCACCCCGCTGCCGTAAATCACCGTCGCAAAGCGAAGCCGCCGGCTCCCGGCCTTTGCCCTGACTGTCGCAACAGCGTCCGCGCCTTGCGGCGGCCGCCCGCCGGCGGCGAATGGGGGGCGATGCAAGATGGCGGCGGTAGCTGAGGAGCCGCCGGAGGTGGCGGCGGTGAAGCCCGACCCCGAGGCGGGGACGCCGCCGCAGCCCCCCGCCGCCGCTCCCCCGGCTGCCGCCGCCACGGCCGCAGCCCCCGCCGCTCCTCCGGCCCCGGCGGCTGAGGGGGAGGCGGCGGGGAACGGCGGGGATGCGGCGGCCGCCGCCGCCAAGGCTGCGGCACCGGGCCCGGCCGCTTCCCCCGCGGCGCTGGACCGGCAGACGCTCGTGGCCGTGCTGCAGTTCCTGCGGCGGAGCAACCTCCGCGAGTCCGAGGAGATCCTCCGCCGGGAAGCACGCCTGCTGGGCGACGACCTGGGAGCCGCTGCCCTCAGCCCCGCCGGAGCCGGGCTTTTGGGAGCAGCCGGCGGCGAGGGGGATGCCGGCGGCAGCGAGGCGCTGCTCAACCGGGTCACCGCCGCCGCCGCCATCTCGATAGGAGGCAGCGTCGCCACCGTCGCCTCTTCCAGCCCCGGAGTGGCGGCAGCAGCCGCCGTGCCGCCGGGGAAAGGTGGGGCCCGAGCGGGAGATGCGGGCGGTGCTGCCCCGGGCGGGAGCTGGAGGCTGCCCCAGTCCAGCGGGGTCCCCTGGGGATTTGGGGTGCCCGCGCCTCTCGCAGCCTCCGGGACTCTTCTTGATGCTAGGGCACGAGGAGAGGGGTCAGGCTGTGCCTCCCCTAGGGTGGCACTCCCCTGGGTTAGGCTTCATCATCGATGGGCAATCCTGGGTCTGCCTGGGTCCATCAGTCCCCCACACAACTTGGGAAGAGACTCGGGGTGCTCCTGGATGAAGGGACCAAGGGTAGTGGACCTCATACTTACAGGGAGCCCTGTCAAAGGGAAGGGTGCTTCCCATTGTTTGTGTGTCCTGTTAGCTAACAGCATTGCAAGAGGATAAACGTTTCCTTTGTAGTTCGAAGTGATGGTCCAGGATGTGGCTGCAGGGATAAGACCAGAGTCCTGATGTACCTGCTGCATTTTAAAGAGCCATAAGATAATTACAGAGGAGGCTTTGAATGGGTTGCCAGCTGCTTGAAACGTCCTACAGATAATTTAAGTCTAAGTACTTTTAGTCAAGGTGTTGTAGGGCAGCTTTGTATATTAAAAGTGTTTTGGGAACTTATGAATCTGAGTTCAAGTAAGTGTATAGTGTGAAGACTTTTTTTTTAATACAGAAAACAAAGCAATGAAACTGTTTAATGACTGCTGTGGAGCGTTAGCAAGTGACAAAAAGCCATTGCCCTGTAATGGTTCTGTGGTGTTTTTATTCACTTTATGAACTCCATTTGTTTGGTTACTAGAAACAAAATAATTATAGTGGATGTATTTTACAGGCTTAGAAAGGTTCATCTCCTCACTTGACAGTTTCTAGCCTTTACTGTAGAGATAGCTGATTCTGGTGATGATGGTGGCTTCTTCCCACTTATCTGAGATGAATTAGGCACTACGTTAAATACCTTATAGCAACTGTTGGCAGGGAAAACACAAAAAAATGGCAAAGGATGCTTGCAGAATAGGCTGATGGACTGTAGTTAACATACTGCTGTCCTTTCAATTGTATGATTTCAAAGTAAGGCTGAACAAGCACTAGACTTAATATTCAGTTTTGCTCCAATGCCTCACCTTAGCAGAATTGTTGTCAGCTTCTGTATATTTGCTAGCTCTGTCAGGCGGTCTTACAAGCTGTTGTTAAATGCCTTTGCAGTTGGAGGAGGTGTTGCTGTGGAAGATCAGCCAGATGTGAGCGCAGTATTGTCCGCCTACAATCAGCAGGGGGACCCCACGCTGTATGAAGAATACTACAGTGGATTAAAAAACTTCATTGAGTGCTCGCTGGACTGTCATCGGGCTGAATTGTCTCAACTGTTTTATCCTCTCTTTGTGCACATGTACTTGGAGCTGGTCTACAATCAGCACGAGAGTGAGGCAAAGTCTTTCTTTGAAAGGTGACTTATTTTCATTTGTTTATTTGCATTGTTTGATGTTTGCTTCTTTTATTAAGTCTGAGCTTAAGGTGTGTGTATGTGCGTATGTACGCATTATTCTTTAATGCTGAAGGGATTTGGAATCTGAGCTAATGATACTGTGGATTACTGTAACTGTTCTTAATCCTTTTCCAACCCTCCTGTGTTAGAAAGTTGTGCAAACTATATTCGAACTATACCCATGCAGATTTTGAGCAGTCTTTACAGCACCTTGTTTCAAGGTATCAACGAGGAGATGATGCTGCTTTAGGGAAAGATGGTGGGCTCATTTTCTAGCAGTATAAAATTGCACTGAGATGACAAAGCAATGTATGCTGTGTTTGCTGTTGCCGTAGTATCTATACTGAAATTCTCCTAATAGGATTAAAGGAATTAATTTATAGCTAATCTACCATTTTCTTTTGCTTTTTCACTTGCTTTTACTATATTTCATTTATCGCTTGAGGAGAAACTTAAATTCAGTCTCCTTTCTGGGTTTAGACTGATTATATGAAATACTTCAACTCAAAAGGATAACTTTCTCTCCCCTAAATACAGTCAGCAAAAAAAGTTCTGTAAATAGCTAAGCTGTTTCCTGCCATGAGTATTTTATAACTTGATTTGAATAAAAATGGAAAGCTTGTTTTCTCTGGATAAACGTCCGCTGTTAGATAATGTGAGTGGAGAGTAAGAAACTTACTCAGTGGTAAATATGCATATTTATGTAATGAATCAACTATAAGTGCATCCAGGTAGTCTTACATAAGAAATGCCTTCTACTTCATGATACCACAAATTTGGGTTTCATTTACGTAAACAAACATGTTAGTGTAACTATTTACTTCAGGCAACCCTTTGTGCATATACATTTCGCTGAGGTTCTCCTGTTGAATACTTTTGCTGTATACAGATAAGTCACTGATCTATTTCCCCCAGGATTAAATTTATTTTATTGGAAAAATGATTCCATATATAGTTAGTAGCTTCCAAGAGGTACTTAGATATGTCTTGTGTTAAAGTTATATGAATAAATGCGCAGTTACAAGATTTATTACAAGAACGTCATCTCCTGTCATGTGTTTTTTGTTTTTTTTCTGTAGATTTCATGGGGATCAGGAGTGTTATTACCAGGATGACCTCCGTGTATTATCTAGTTTAACCAAAAAAGAACACATGAAAGGTAACGAGACCATGCTGGATTTCCGAACAAGCAAGTTTGTGCTGCGTATTTCCCGGGACTCTTACCAACTCTTGAAGAGGCATCTGCAGGAAAAGCAGAACAATCAGATCTGGAACATTGTTCAGGAACATCTCTACATTGATATCTTTGATGGAATGCCTCGAAGTAAACAACAGATAGATGCCATGGTCGGCAGCTTGGCTGGGGAGGCAAAACGAGAGGCAAATAAAGCAAAGGTAGGAGGAAAAAATTGTTGCGTTTTTATTATCAGAACAGTTCTGGAGTGGTTTTTCAGGAAGACACCTTACTTAGTCCAGACTATTATCACTTGAGATCTTAAAAGACAACATGAACAGAAAAAAGGAGAAGAACTGTACAAATAGCTGTTGGCCCCAGTAGAGAGATCAAAATGTGTCACATAGAAGAAACCGTTGAATCCCTGTGAGGGACAAGTTTGTATTCTGTTCACTGACCTAGACTTAAACTCTTGAATCCCTCTGTAGTTTTAATGTGGACACCTGTGTCTTTGGCTTCCTCTTGTACAACAGCAGTAATTCTTACCTCCAGTTGTTACTGCAAGGACTGTTCATGTAGATTTTGATGGTGTAATGTCCCAGTACTTGACAAAATGTATAAGCTGTAGGGATTTTGCTTTAGGGGAGTGCTAAGAGGTAAGGGGAGAACTTAGAGTTGTCCAGATTAGTTGTTGGGTAAAACAGCAGAACATGTACTACGCTTGTTACAGGCTAACAGTAGTGTATGCGGTAATATTAAACGTACCAGATTTAAAGGGGCAGCTCTATTGTTTGACTATAACATTAAAAATTTTCCATTTCAAAAATCAGTTTTCAGTAAGAGCAGCAGTTACTGCTTTGCATCATACCTATTTTATTGGCTTGCAGGTGTTCTTTGGCTTATTGAAAGAGCCAGAGTTTGATGTGCCTTTGGATGATGAAGATGAAGAAGGAGAAAACGAGGAAGGAAAACCAAAGAAGAAAAAACCTAAAAAAGATAGTGTAGGATCAAAAAGTAAAAAACAAGACCCCAATGCTCCTCCCCAAAACAGGTACCAAGGGAATGATTGTAGGGAAGTCTTGTTAAATCCAGTCTTGTCATGCCAAATCTGCATCCGTGGTTACATGACATTTTTAGCTCTTTGGCCACTTCAGCTGTAGCCAGCTTTAGCCATAAGACTTCTAAGGGAGGTTATGGAAAGCTTAGCATAAAACCCTCTGCCTTTGCCCTTCAAGTCGATCTAGATTTTCCTTGATAAAATTTTATTTGATTGCCAGCTAATCTTTTCAGGTCATCCTCATTACTTACCTTGTTCCACTGCCTTTCTGGAATTCTTAAAGTTATTGCCTCTTTTTCTCATCAGATAGTCTTTTACATAGTCTTTTATTTTTCCAAATTCTTTTTTTTTTTTTTTTTTTTTTTTTTCTATTTGAGTATTGAAGTATAGGGTTGCATGGGAAGGTTCTTCTTTTCTCTGTTTAAACTGACAATCTGGAAGGTGCTTTTAGTCCGTAAAAATGTGTGCTTGTAGAATTCCTCTGCCTGAGCTGAAAGACTCTGACAAACTGGATAAAGTAATGAATGTGAAGGAAGCTGCCAGACGTGTGCGTCTTGGCCCAGAGTGCCTGCCCTCCATCTGCTTCTACACATTCCTTAATGCTTACCAGGTTGGTAAAAGAAGACTTTGGGTAAAATAAAAGAGGGAATCAAAACGCTGAACACCTTTATTAAGAAAGAAGACTTAACGGAGTTGACAGGGGTTATCACATTATTTGGAACAAGCATTGAAAAGTTTAATATAGTTTAATAAACTATTTCATTTCCACATTCCTTGGATTTGCTCTGATACTGCCATAATTCTTATTTATTTATTTATTTATTTTTATTTTTTACTTTTCCTATGTGGTCCTAATTGTATTCCCCAGAATACAGTTGATATTTTGCACCAAAACACTGGAAAGGAGTATGGCTTTGTCAGCACTAACTGTGCTTCACTTATATACCTTTATTTTTAATGGTGCAAGAATTTTTATCTGTTTATTTCAAATAAATGTATACTTTTGTCCAACCTGTCCCAGAGTAATCTCTTTTTTTATTTTTGGAAATATTTCTAGTTAATTTTCTTATTAGTATTTAGGATTTATTAATATTTGAAATGCATAATGAAGGATACAAACAACATAAATGGCTATTTTGTGCATAGGGTCTAACTGCAGTGGATATTACAGATGACTCTAGCATGATTGTAGGAGGCTTTGCTGACTCTACAGTAAGAGTGTGGTCTGTGACTCCGAAAAAGCTACGTAGTGTGAAAGCTGCAGCAGGTAATTAAGAATATAACACTTGAAGTGAACGCGTACTGTTTGTGATGCCTGTGTTTTATGTGAACAGAGAAAGATAGCGATGTCAGGAGAGTTGTTTTCAGCAGTTGGGTGTTGTCACTTTGAAGAAATAATTTGTGCACAAATGTGTGATTGCTTCTTATGTATTACCATTAGAAATATATACATTTTTAAAGGGATGAGAAATCTGGTTGTGTACGCCTACTGCTAGGTAGTCAGCACAGAGTTTGAACTAGCCGTAAATAGTGTGGAAACAGCCATGTTGATTCTTGACTGGGTGGTAGCTGTAGGGTGTAGGAAACAGTTGGGTGTAGGGGGTCTGGGGAAGAAAATAGAGGTTCCCTGGAGGAAGTTAAAGGGTGGGACTTTGAGAAGGACGAAGGAAAATATCCTGTACCACAACACCTATACAAATTAATGAAAACCAGGCTTCTTTAATTCTGCTCTGTATGTAGCAGTGTGTTGTGTTAGAAGCTAGATACCAACCGAACAGTTCTTATTCTTGGTATTTAACTGAAATGCGTTTGCGATGTTCAGCAAAAAGCAGCCTACAGACTGAAAGTTGTTTTAAGTTTTGTGTGGTGGGCAGCTGTCAAAACTGCCTAAAAAGCATGTTTGTAGTAACTTTCTGGGAAAAGACACAAAAATATGGCATCTCATGAAGTGTGTCTTCAAGGCTGAGCACTATCTATATGAAAAACAGCACACATTAGATTTAAATTATCTCTTATTGAAGACTTGATGGAGTGATTACTTGCGTAAAACGTTATTTTCACCTTTTACAACAGTAAAAGTGTTGTAAATGCCATTGTATATTTCAAAATTAGCAAATCCAAGGTGCTTTGTTCTGTTCACGATGTACTTTCCTCTTTTAGAGAAGATATTATTTGTTTTCATGGTATTTGTCTTTGAACTTC
The DNA here is from genome assembly GCA_011076525.1 of Nettapus auritus. NCBI lineage: Eukaryota > Metazoa > Chordata > Aves > Anseriformes > Anatidae > Nettapus > Nettapus auritus. Next base: position 24,009,001 of record CM021770.1, read on the forward strand.
TGGCAGTTATGATATGTGAACTTTGAAATATTGCAGACCTCAGTCTAATCGACAAAGAATCAGATGATGTCCTGGAGAGGATCATGGATGAGAAAACAGCCAGTGAGTTGAAGATTTTGTATGGTCACAGTGGACCTGTCTATGGCACCAGCTTCAGTCCTGATAGGTAAAATAAGTTTACGAGCTAACTAGCTTACTTGGCTTGAGTCTTAATTGTATGCTCTGAGATGTAATCGCTTCTTAATCCAGCCTTCTCCAGGTTAAAGCAATTCTCATATATCCTTTAAAATAAGAGATTAAAAAACCATTATGTAATTATGAGAGTCTGGACAGTATAAAGGAGGTTTAAATGTCCAAAGTGTAGCTCATGTGCAAGTGGCTACACGAGACAGCCATCACAGAAACACAGCTGAGAAGAAAACTTCGTGTGGAACTTGAATATAGAATCTGTAGTTATGAATTGAGAAGGTGAACATGGTATGAATTTTCTTTCAGGGAAACTTGTCATTTAGTTTAGAGTTACATTAAGATTTTTTTAAAGTAACGTAGTGTAGCAGTTTACTGCTGTCTTTTTTTTTATCCTCCACATAAATGGAGTTCCTGAGCCAAGAGTAGCTTTCCCCTCCCTTTATTGCCATATCATCAGAATTAGTCATCAGCATTCAAATGTCTCTCTTTTGGGCATAAGGGTCTAGGGCTGGATTCTTCTTGAATTGTTTACTGTTGTTTACCTCACCAAAATGCTCATTTATGTGGGACATGCTAAAGAGCAGCTGCCCATTGCACAGCTTTTCTTATCATAGAATTCTTACAGAGTTCATGCAATGGTTCTACAGTCTGTAAGTTTCACACGCAACATTCTGTACTTTCTCCTGTTACAGGAACTATCTGTTGTCCTGTTCGGAGGATGGCACAGTAAGATTGTGGAGTCTCCAAACATTCACATGTTTGGTGGGATATAAAGGACACAATTATCCAGTATGGGATACGCAATTCTCGCCCTATGGATATTACTTTGTGTCAGGGGGACATGACAGAGTGGCTCGGTAAGAAACTACATGAGTTCTTTACTTGTCAAGGTCAGTTTTGTGGTGAATTAACCCTGAAAGTGATTAGCTGATGTACTCTAGCTTAACCTATAAAAAGAAATAAAATTTATTTCATGTGAATTAAGAGGCTAAATAAACGTTTTAATGTATTTTTTTCCTATTCAACACACATCAGAAGTAATGCCCTCTTATTTGGCTGTTACAAGTATTCTCTTGTCATTTCCTAACCATGACAGAATATTATTTCTCCCTTCTGAAAAGTGTACTTTTCCAGAATAGATCCTGCTAATTCAGTAAAATGATCAGTAAGAAACCACTGCTTAATTATGTCCTTTTGTTTGTCGTTGTGCAACAGATTCTGAACGTCATTATGGTACTTTATATTAATAAAGCTTTTCTTTTTCAGACTGTGGGCAACAGATCACTACCAGCCTTTACGAATATTTGCTGGCCATCTTGCTGATGTCACATGTACCCGATTTCATCCCAACTCTAACTATATTGCCACTGGCTCAGCAGACAGGACTGTGCGGCTCTGGGATGTTCTAAATGGGAATTGCGTAAGAATATTCACTGGACATAAGGTAAAGGCACATCGCTCGTGGTGTGAAAGTGACTTTATGTTTGTGGTGGGATTCTGAAGAGTAGCATTTGGAAAGAATACAGCTTGACTGGCTGAAAACAATGAGATTTAACTAGTTTGGCTTTCCTCCCCCTAATACCTGTTTTAGGGACCAATTCATTCGTTGGCATTTTCTCCTAATGGACGATTCCTGGCTACTGGAGCGACAGATGGCAGAGTTCTGCTGTGGGATATTGGACACGGCTTGATGGTTGGAGAATTGAAAGGGCACACTGACACTATCTATGCGCTTCGGTTCAGCAGAGATGGGGAAATCTTAGCATCAGGTAAAATTCACTAGAAGCAATGAAGCTACCGTTGTGTTCCATCAGTCTGCAGTGGAGCCATATGGGTTCCTTAAACTGAGTAAGGCAATGAGAATCACTTGCTTAAGCAAAAGCAGCAATTTAAAATTGCTGGTAGAAAGTATTCCAGGAAATGAAGGCAAGGTGTTACCAAGTTTGATGATAGTAGAAGTTGGGTCTTTGTGCAGTGTAGGAATCAGAAATAACTCCAAGGCAGACAAGAAGTGGCTGGACCAAGGCTGCAAATGTGAGAACTGTAACGTGTATTCACTCTGATCACGGCTTGTTAAAACTGTTTCCTTGTATGAGGGCATGTTTTCCTTGGTTGAGGGCAGTAAGTATTCAGTTTTGAGTAAACCTGCTTTTTGAGCCGCTTGTTTTCCTGTTGTACTGACTTGTTCTCTTGCAACTTTTTATATAACTGTTATATGTACATAAAAGACTTTAAATTATTATTATTTTTTTTTAAGGTTCAATGGATAACACAGTTCGGCTGTGGGATGCCGTGAAAGCATTTGAAGATTTAGAAACGGATGACTTCACTACAGCCACTGGACATATAAACTTGCCTGAAAACTCACAGGACTTATTACTAGGTACATACATGACCAAATCAACCCCGGTTGTACACCTTCATTTTACCCGCAGAAACTTGCTACTAGCTGCAGGAGCCTACAGTTCACAGTGAATGCAGAAGCTGTAAGACTGGCTGCGCCAAGTTGTTGCAGTAGCGACCTCAGGATGTGAGACAAGGAGGAATGTCTTGTACAGGTGGACCTCACCGGTCTGTTGCAGGAAAAAACAAAACTATGTAAACTAACTCAAGCAGCGTCTTCTGAGTTCTGCTTTCATATTTATCCACAGTTTGGAAATGCTGGAGATTGACAGGACATCATCGTGGCTTTAAAGGAAGGAATTGTTTCATGGTGCTTTCGATAAAAAAATATATGTATGTATGTATATGAAAATGGCTGTCTCCTCTCAGAGATGGTATTGAGCTCTGCTGAAACTTTGGGGAAGTTAACAGCCTTGGTATGTGTTCTCAAATGAATTTTTTAAAGCACTTAACTTACGGTTGGCAAATGTTTAATCAGTCTCAAGCACAGGTAAAAACTGTTCAGAGAAGAATGTAGTTTAATTCACTATGGCCTGGGCTGGGCAACAGGTATAGTGAGAGTATCACAGCAACAAAGAGGGCATTGAAAAAATAGGCCCAACAGGCAGAAGCTTGTGGGGAACTGTGGAGAAGTTACATATGGATATTATGCATCCAAGCACCAAGTCCTGAAAGTATTTCAAACTCCTGTGCTTTTTTGAGGTATCAGAAATGCAGATCTTGTTATTCTGTTTTCACAGGTAGCTTCTACTGTGTGATAAGCAACCAGAAATACAGTGTGAACACATTGGAGGGGGACTGGGGAGAAGGGATTGAGGCACAGCTGAAATGGTTCACCCACTTTTAAAAAGAGGGGAATGAATCCTGTCTTACTAGATCTAAAAGAGCTTCAAAAACCTGCATCCTTTGTCCATCTGGTTTAGTATATCAAACTGTAAAACTAGTGGACAAGACATCGAAACATTATTGCAGAGCATGCAGCTTAACCAGTCCTAAGTGTGATTATCGGCTTTGAAAGGCTAGCTCATCTGGTGAGGTACTTTCCACCCAGAAAACCACCCTGGTAAGTCTTGCTGGACAACTAGTAAAGCTGAGAGCTTTGTTTCTAAGGAAAAGTAAAACATGCAAATCACTGGGAGAGAACTTTTTGGGTCTTTGAACAGGAACATCACTACCAAAAGAAAGCCCTTCCCCTCTTTTTTTGTTGTTAATCTTACAAGCTCTGTACCAGGAAATCTGTTTTGTGTTCCCTTTTACTTACAGTAAGGGCACGGACCCTTGTGTAATGGCTGTCTCTAGTGAAAATGTGAAAAACAAGACTTGACATTTCTAAGGTAACATAAATGGAGAACTACCTCTTATCATCCTTTCTCTGACTCTAACCCTTGGAGTAAAGGTGCATTAGAGGCATTAAACGTCAAGATAAAGGGTGGAAAACTCATTAGGAAATTCACCTGGAAGTTTTCTTTAAAGACAAAGTATTTTCTTTAAAACTAAATTATTGAGGTGTGGTGTTTTTTTTTTTCTTTTTTTTTTTTTTTCTGTGGAATGGTACCTCAAAATTTCCTAGCACCCAATACAACCCGTTGGATTTAATTACAGTGAATCAAGCAAGTTACCTGAAAGCATGTACAGATTTAACAGCTTAAAGAAAACACTGCCACATTCTGCCTTTGTATTTTGTACAGTTTTATACTTTTGATAGTATAATAAATACTAAAACCTCACAGCTTGTGTTCGTAGACTGTATGAGAAGATACTTTTATTCCCTTGATGGCTGCAATGGGAGCAAGAACACAGCTTAGCTGCGTTAGTACTCTCTTGAGAGAAACAAAGTAGTTCAGAAGTGCTGGAGTTGATGACCAACTGTTTAATGTAAATTTAGTTCAAGTGGCAGATGATACATTCTAGCTAACTACGTGTATTACAGTTACCACCACCAATCAGGAAAGCTGTATAGAGCAGAGGCAGTTGATGTAAACACAAGACAGATTTATTCCTATTATTAGGACACCAGATTTTATTCAGAAGGGTGGGCCAGCGTGTGTAAGTGACTTTAAGAATACACTAATGAGAGTGGGAGAGCACAAGAACTTTGTGTAATTTCTCTGAATTACATTCTCTTTTTTCCAAGCAACCGTGCCTATTTCCTGATGCCCTACGTTTAGGAGTTATATTTGCAGCATGCTTGAGAATCACAAGCCCTAGGTTCAACCCCTGCTGCTGGCAGCCTTCCAAGAGGCACGGGGCTGCATAATCACATGCATGACAGCACTAAAAAACTGAATTTTACTGAATATTGAGGGATAGAAGGACAGCGAGTAGAGCACATGATAGACCAGCTTTAGTGGTGGGCACAGAGGGGCTGCATATACCTAACTGGTAGGAAAATCTCATTAAGATACTGCATCCAGAAAATAAATAGTACTGAACTACTTAAGTTACTATTTGTGAACACCTAGGGTTGTAACAGTTTGGTATCAGCAAAAAGCAAGCTATTTTTATGCAGCAGTTACCTCTTTAAGAGAGACCAGTACCAGAAAAAGCTCAAATACCGTAATGAGTAACCAACCCCTATATTTCATATTCTGGTCACCCAATTCCTCCCACTCCCCTTCCTGACCCCTTGACTAAGATGGCTCACAAGCACAAGGCAAAATACTCTCAAACGAGTGCTCAGGAAGCACTGCACTAAATTGAGTCTCATGATCTAAAAAGTGTAACACCTCCATGCCATCAAATCCCATTTATATGCTTTAAGGAAAAAAAAACGTATACTAGGATTGGATCAATCTATTTTGGGAGGTTTTCACTCAAAAAAGCTCTACAAAAAACATAGGCAACAGAGGCAGAAGCCATTCTGCTGTTCTGCACTGCATTAACTATTGAAAAAGCAATGGTTTCCAGGTAAGCCACTAGCTGGGAACATAAAAAAACGGACAAGGAAGTACCTGCAGACCATGTGTTCCACCTACCATAACACTTGGAAGCGCAGAGATGCTTTGCTCATCTCTAAGCTCTGTGCTTGGTGTCATGGTCATGATGCTGAGGTCTTTCCTATATTACTACCAGGTGCTCAGGTCATTTTAGGATGTGTTGTAACAGCAAGAGTTAAAATAGCCATAAAAAGAATCAGGTACTCCATCTCCAATACAAATAACTGTTTTTGATAGAGGAAAAAAAAGTACATTTCTGCTTCGTTTTACCATTTCATATTTTCAGTAAAGCAAGTAATTGTTTATATTTTATTAGCCAGAATGGGACATCAGCTTCCATTACATTGAAACAGAATGAAGGTTCAGACATGCCAGCAACCTGCCAAGAGAAGAGAGGTCAGACATATTAGTACCGCTATGCAAGGCTTGCAAACTGAGCATCGCCCCTTTCCCAAGCCCAAACACTTTTCCATAAGAGCAGGCAAATTTCAACACATTCAGGAAGAAATGGCTGATGCCCCTTTTACATACAGCAGTGAGAATAACCAGAAGCTTATTGTTTTCTACCCCTTTTGCAGACTATGAGGACAATAAATCTTTTTTTCCCAAATGCCATTTCAGTGGATACATATTTGAAAGTAAGACTACAGACTTTTGAAACACCTGGTTGTTGCTACGTAAGAACAAGTTCAATCTCTTTCATATGGTCCTTGCCCAATCAGGTATGCAAGATACATATAGTGTCATTGTATAGTGCTCCTTTACTCTGTTCAAAGAAAGGTTTTAACAGAATGCATTAGTCTCTTCCTAGAATTATCTAATACAATTAAGTCCTTACGCATTACTTTATTATTTCAATATCCAACAAAGCATCAGTTAGCCCAATTTTTGCAGTAAAAGTATAAATCTGAGGCACCTACTACTTGCACGAGAAGCCTGATAAATATAGATGCAACATCTATCCACTCCTCCTTCCTTGCTTACCCTTCCTCCCTGCATGAGGTCCCTAACCTGTTTGCCATGTTAAAAGAACAGAAAGAATACTGGTAACCCTTAACTTCTACAACCCTTTAACAACCTGCTTCGTTCAGAATGCCCCCCAAATAAAATGATGCTATAGTTTAGTTGAGGTTTGAAACTGTAAATACAGAAGTTCACATGCCCATGTTTCTCCCTCTTATTATGTTTTGTACTAGCAACTTCTCCTTTGTCACTCTTTCTTCCCGGGATGACACTGAATCATTTTGGCTCTGGAAGAACATCTGCCACTTACCATTTACTTATCTGCCACAGCAGGAGTCTTCTTTTTAGATCTCAGCTTGAAATATAAGATGAGCATTGCAACGCCTGTGTATGTTGCTATAACATACTGAAAAACACAACAGTTAAGGTTACTTTCAGTCTAAAACTCAGAAAACACCATAAGACTAGCCTACAAAAGTTAATTTATGTAATACGTACATTCCTCCTGCCTATCATGGTATAGGAATTGAAGTACTTCTGAAATCCAGTGAACTGGTGCTGAGATCCTGAGTCATGGCCAGCCATGGTTGCTCGTCCTAACAAGCGATACAGGAAAGTTAGCAAGTTTTACAGTCAGTTGGACAGGATCAATAGAAAAATCAAACAGATCTCTACACTGTGCTTAATAATTCCGTTGGCAGCTATTGAATCTGCTTTCAATGTGCTTTTCAAACACACTGGATATATGCAAAGAGCAGGCACATTCTGAACACTGTACCTTAAAGTACAATGCAGGTGGCACAAAAGCAGACAAGGAAATGTGGGGCTCTGAATGGGACAACACTTCAGATTTTCAGAGTTCATTCATATCCAAAAGCTTGGTGATGTGTTTCACACTAGACCACTACTCCATTTTGTGATTCAAAATGTTGCAACTTTCATGCTGTATTAGAGTACAAGTGTTTCAACAGCAAAACTTGCCCTACTCCAAGCTGCACATTTCTATTGCGTCTTATTTGCCTATCCTGGTATTCATAGATCTGGCTAAAAAATACATATCTTTTTCTACTTAGCTTTCTGCTGTATCTGCAAGCCAACTGAGCTAACTACAAAACCTTGGAAGTACTGTCACAGGTACAGCAAAAGCACTGAGTACATGAGGGCATGCCTTTGCATCTTGTCTTCATCTAGATCAAAGTTTCAGACCTACTTTAAGAAGTCAATCAACACACAAGCCTGGCACGCATACAGTAGCATACTTGTAGAACCAGTGGATGGTTGAGGCTGGCACCTCTGGAGATGCCAAAATCCAACCCCAACCTGCTCAAAGGGTCAGCTACAGCAGGTCACTTGTGAACTTGCCCAGTTAGGTTTTGAGCATCCCCAGAGACAGAGCCTCCAGAAATACTCCGGGGAATTTGTTCCAGCATTTGATCATCCTTATGACCAAAAAAAATATTATTTTCAATGTTTAGAGGGTAATGTTTTTTGTAAGGGTATGCTTTTTCTACATTTAAGGAAGATTTATATTTAGGACAAATGTTTATTGTTTACTTGATAACTCAGCTCAAAGGAAGCACGTGCCACACGGTTACCTGCTGCACTACGTAGAGATGCTGTAGCCTGTACCCCAGTAAAAGAGGGATACAAGAAACTGCTGTAGCTGGCTCTATGTTCATTAACACACTCCTTATGCCAACCTGATCCAACATTCCCGCTGTATAATCAGGTATGCTTGCCTGCAGCTCGGTTAACTATGCAACAGCAAAGAAAACTCAAAGAAACACCCCCCTCCTCCCCAAACATTTGGGGTAGATGACTCGGAAAGCCAAAGCCATCTATTTTTTAAGCCAGACCGACGCCGAAGCCTGCAAAAAGCGCCGTGCCCTTCCGAGGGCGGCTCAGAGCGCGGCCACCACCGCACAGCTCGGCCTTTCCTTAGAGCCCGGTGCCCTTGACGGGGGCAATCCGACCCTCAGGGTACCGGCTCCCTTTGTCACCCTCATCAGAGCGCGGCCCCGGCGTGGCAGAAGCCCACCCGCCCCTGTGCGCGGCCGACCGGGTGACGGCAACGCCACGGCGGCCAAAGGTCGCGGACACCTCACGGGCCAGCCGCAGCTGGGCGCCTCAACCAGCCGCTCTCCCTCCTAGCACCGCGGAGCCGGCAGAAGGAGGCACCGACCCCCGCCCGCCGACCCCACCGAGCTCCCCTCCTCACCCCGCTGCCACCTCCGTGCCCCGGCCGCCTCCGCGCTCTGCCCTTCCTCAGCGCCCTCCCACAAAATGGCGGCCGCTTCCTTCCCCCCGCCCAGCTTCCGGCGCCGAGCTGCACGCGTGCGGCGGGGTTGGGCATGGCGGCGGCGGCCGGTACCGGGCGGTGAGGGAGAGCTGCGGGCACCACTCCGTGCTGCCGGCCGCGGGGTCTGTGTCGCCTGGGGTGTGCTCCGAGGGAGCGTGCCTTGGTGAGGTGTGGTTTTGTTACGCGATTTTGCGGTTAAAGGGGGTTTGCGTGTCTCGCTTTGAGTTTGATTAATTGGTGCTATAATGGTGATTTTTGTGAGGGTAGTGTTGGGCAAAGTAATAAATGTGAGTTGTGATGGTAAGTAAGGTGATGTTTATTGCTTGGGATGCAGTAAGGTTAAGTTCTTTTATTACATGTGAATAGAGGTAAGCTCTAAAGGTGCTTAAATTTATATTAACCGTTAAGGGTGCTATCTAAAAATAAAATGCAATCCATACTTACAACTTAAATCCACATTTATTGCTTAAATCCAAATTTACTTACTGGTTAAATCCAAACTTTCTACGTTGTGACTTGTGTTGGTAATTGTATCTTGCCTGCTGAACATGGCAAAGATGTCTTTGGGAAACTTACATGGTTAGAACGTTTTTTCTTATTATGCTTTTAAGCATTCTTCTAAGAATGTTCTTTTAAAAATGATGCTTCTAAGTGTCTTAAACACTCGATGCTCTAGCTTTATGGAATTGGGGAGTAAGTATGAAGCGTTAGGGATGCACGTGTTGGGGTGGACCCTTGCAGTACTTCAGTGTAGTCTCTGGGGTTTCTGTCTGGTGACCAGTGACAGGACCCGAGGGAACGGCATGGAGCTGGGACAGGGCAGGGTCAGGCTGGGGGTTAGGGGAAGGTTCTGCAACCCAGAGGGTGGTTGGGCACTGGGACAGGCTCCCCAGGGCAGTGGTCACAGCATCGAGTCTGGCAGAGTTCACGAAGTGTTTGGATAATGCTCTCAGACATATGGTCTGATTTTTGGGTGGTCCTGTGTGGAGCCAGTAGTTGGATTCGATGGTCCTTGTGGTTCCCTTCCAAGTTGGTATATTCTAGGTTTCTGTGGTAGTTAGATATTAAATATGTTTGCACCTGAGTATTTTTTTTTTCTCCTCACTGACAAACTCGAAAGCTGCTATCTGACTTTTTTTTTTTTTTTCTTAGTTTTTGGGTAATTCACACTTATGCCTCTTCAGCATGTTTGTGAGGAACAAATCTAACAACTGTGTGTTTAACTTCTGTTTTGTCTTTTGTCCTATAGAAGTGCAAACATGGCATCCATAGAAGAAAACTTTCCCCGAGGGGGCATCCAGAAAAAACCCACAGAGAAAACGGGAAAAACACCTAAACTGACGATAGAACGGGACAACTTGTTTGATGTATGTTGTTTCCATGTTCTTGATTAACTCTCCTCAGAGCTCAGAAAGCAACTTGCGATCCTTCTTATCCCTTACTTCTATAGTAGACTAAAGAAAGGATTTCCAGAAAGAGATAACTGCTGCATTCCTGTTGCATCTGATATTTTAAATGTCCTTGTTGTGTGATACTTATTGAATGGGATGACGAAAAGTTCAATCAAAATTATTGGTCAGAATTTAGCTTTTAAATATTCTACAAGCATTCGATCCTGAGGTACTAAGAATCATAGAATAGTTTGGATTGGAAGGGATGGTGGGCATAGAGTAAGTTTGGTCTTTCTCCTTCTGTTCCATGAAGTATCGTACAGCTCACTTTTGCCACTTCTTTCTGCTCCAAGAGTTCACAGTTTTGTGAATGGTCCTTCTCAGCCCAAAATGAGATATTTTGGAAGACTTGCATTTAGACATATCAGCAAGCTCATTCGCTTTTTTTTTTTTTCTCCAATCTAGTATTTTCCTCTAACATTATTCCTGGCAGTGGAGTTCTGTCTTACCATGGTGTTCATTTTCTCTGCTTTTGTTGTTTTTGTCTCTGCTTATAATCTAAATTAGGTTCGCCATGAAGAACAATCCCAGAAAAGGAAAAGGAATCAGGAGGATCTAGGAAAGCGGAAAAAGTTCAAGGCAGACAGAAAAGCTGATGCTAAAGACAATACTATAAATATTGAACCACTCACAATTGAGGTTTGTGGATAAATGTTTTATTTTGTGTGTATCTCTTCTCTTAGGGTTGTTAAAAAAGCATCTTCTCTCTCATTAAACCTGTAAAATACAACAGCAGTTCAGGACAGAAATTTGTCTACTGCACTGCTATTCACTGACTTGCCAAGATACCCACTGTGTACTGTTTCTGTTTTCACAGCACCTTTGTGAGGGGATGCTGCTCCTTGGTTGTGTAAAAGAGGTCAGTGACTTTGAGCTCGTCATCAGCTTGCCCAATGGACTTACAGGATTTGTGCCAGTCACACAGATCAGCGATGCTTACAGCAAAATGCTGAGCAAGCAGGTGACCCAAGGGGAACTCCTGGAGGTAAGACTTTGGGTCAGGGCTGTGAATTGTGTATGGGAGCTAGGAAATATTAATAATACCCCAGAATCAACACTGAGACCTTGCTTAGGACCTTGGCTCGTGGTGTCTCACTGGCTGACTTTAGTTTGATTATCTACGATGGCTTAGTCTTGATTAAATAGTGCATGGTCTTCATAGACAGCATGTTGAGGTTGGAGAGATTTGTACTTTTTGCTGCTGTAGCTAAATACTGACCCTTGGCTGTATGTGGTTAAGGGGAAGTTATCAAAGTGGTTGGAAGATGATCTGAGGATGCAAGTGCCTCTCAGAGGACTTGGTGAATAGTATGGTCCTTACAATTTCATTGTGTTTGCATGCAGTGCGGTGCTGCGTAGTGCTAACATAGGCTGACTCTGGACCCAGCTTTTCCAAACAACATTTGCAACTTCCTGATATTGTTGATTTGCTTGAAAAAAAGGGGATGGAGTAAAATGTTACCATGTGTCTGCTGTCAGCGCTCCATAAATTTTCCAAAGTTGTGGCATGTGGGACATGCAAGGTGCTAGCCTTTCAGTGGTGATGTTTTCCTGTACTTAAAGAGGGTGGTGAGGTGAGGGTCTCTGGCTTGGTCCTGAGCTGCAACCTTCTGACTCCATCCTGTATAGAATTCCTTTTATAAGCAAAGCTTACCAGACTTGCTAATATGAGGGTTCATCCCCGCCTTTATGTTGAGATTTTGATGTTTGTGGTATTTCCTGCTTATTATTTTAGTGTTGGTGGAGAGCAAGTTTTTTGCTATAGGATTTTGGTTTCTAAAGTTACTTCAGTAACAAATTCTGGCCTTCTTGTATTATGTAATATTGTTGGATTTGTATACGTTCTTACTCTTGTGATCATCTTGCAGGACTTGCATTCTCTCTTGGACATGTATTCTCCAGGGATGCTGGTCAGATGCATTGTGACCAGTGTGGAGAAAAGTGCTGATGGACGTCGGAGTATCAAATTATCGATCAACCCCAAAAATGTCAATAAGGGTATGAATGCTTCAGCACTAAAATCAGGCATGGTAAGTGTTCTGGGTCTGCCATAGCCGTTCTGGGCATTGGAGGTGTGTCTTTAACAGTGCACAGGGGGTGAACACTTCAGTTTGTCCTTGCATGGTATCAGAGCAGAACACGGAGCTGCTGCTACCAATGGAATAGACCTGAGAGGAGAGGGCAATATTGGATCTTGGCTACTGGCCTGAAGTGTGTCACCCATGAAATCCATTCACCTAATCCTGTTTGAATTTGGACAGATTATTTAATTACTTCTTTTTACGTAGGTTTATTTGTTATTTATGCAGAGAGTAGACCAGCCTGTTTTGCAGAGGTGCTTAGTTGTTTAGTTTTTGTGTTTCCAGCTTTATGGTTGCAAGCATGTGCCTGCAATTAGAGCACCTGCTATTTTTGAGCATCCCACTTTTTTTTTTTTTTTTTTTTTTTTTTTTACAATGGGTTCATTAGCTTTGTACACGCATAATTAGACAAGGGTAGAGTTGAGACCTCGCTGCCAGATGAGCTCTCAAGTAAGCAAGAATGTTGTGTTCCTTCTTCTGCTCTGCAAAATTCTGTTTTCTGTGCTCATGTACCAAGTGACTAGATGGGTGGTGGTAAATATCTCATCAGATGTGTATTCTGTGCAGACTCAGCTGTTTCTTCACATTACTGAACTGCAGTGCTTTCCTCCCAACAGCTGCTCTCTGGCTTTGTGTCTAGTGCAGAAGACCATGGCTACCTCATTGATATTGGAGTCAATGGGACTCATGCTTTTCTGCCTCGTCAGAAAGCCCAAAATTACATCAAAGCAGTCAAGAGAGGTAAGTAGTAGTACAAGAGGAGCTTCTGGGGTTAAAATGGATGTAGAGAATTCCAGAGATTAAAGCTCGCTATAGCCGTCGTGTTGGTTCACCTGTGTCATGGTGGAGTCTTTGAGTTGTTGAAAATAGCAGGTTTTTGGCTGGTGTGCAGCAACTATTAGGTTTCAACCTGTTTTCTGCCAAACAGTGTTTCTGCTCCAAGCCCACCCATCTTTGCTGGCAATAGACTTCGACTGAAAGGAGTTCAAACTTCTTAACAATAGAAGCAACTCTGAAAAAGCTTTGGCGGAAACTAGGCAAAAGACGATCCCTTAGTGTTCCTGGAGGGATTTTTATTCTGTGGCTTGTCTTTGTAGGGCCTGACTTGAAAATAGGTCAGAACCTGAACTGTGTCATCGAGGAAGTAAAGAATGAGGGAAGAATTGTCCGTTTGTGTGTTGATCGATCAGAGGTTGCTGCATCCCTTGCAACAGAGCAACAGAACTGGACGCTCTCTAATTTACTGCCAGGGCTGGTGGTGAAAGCTAAAGTGCAGAAGGTAAGCTCTGTTTTTGTTGCTTTTCTCTTTAGTTTTTGAGCCTCCCTGAAGACAGGGATACAGGTAAAATGGAGATGGAGGTTTTGTACCCCGGAAAACTATGTTTAGGTTCAGTTCCATGAGAAACAATAACCTAATCTTTGCTCTGGTTCTGATGCTATGAGTATAAAGGCTTCGGCCTGGAGATGGCAATGAATCTAAGAGAAGAACAGATTCCATTTTATGCTTCTATGGCCTTTACCTAGTACTCAACACTGTAGCAGTAGTCTTCAGAATAAACATGACGTTCATGAAAAACTAAAGGATTGCTTTTACAAAGCAATGTAGAAAACAGAATTATTAGCAGTTTTCCTGTCTCTTTATGTGCTTGTTGTTTAGCACTTATGGTGGCTTCTTGTGAAATGTGTGAACTGCACTCACTTCCTGAGCTATGTGAAAACCAATCAACTTCTTTTTCTTTTTTTTTTTTCTTGACATCTGTGTGTGTAATTTCCTTCCCCTTTCTAGGTAGATCCACGGGGCGTCAGTCTGACCTTTCTGTCTTCCTTCACTGGCATTGTGGATTTCATGCATGTGGACCGAGATAAATCCATGAACTATTCTCCAAATCAGGTGGTAAGGAGAAAGTGAAACACAAATAGAATGGGTATGTTGCTTACAACATCATTCCCCAAGATGCTGCTGGGGAAGATGCTGGATATTTTTCAGTGGAATCATCTCTGAAATCTTAGTGATGATAGCTGTCTTTTTTATTTGAATTACCATCATGGCTACTTTAGAGCTGTAAAAAGCAAAGCTATTCCTGGGATAATGGAAGACTTGTTAGGGAAGCATGAGAGACCTGTGGATGATGGCAAATGACTTGTGCAGTTGTGTTTCCCTCATTGCATTGATACCAAACTAGCCCATAAACAACAGATGAAAGCAACAAACTATTGGATCTGTAAGCTATAAAAACTGAGATGATTGTTTTGGTAGCAGTATGGGAAAGTGCTCCTGTGAGCAGAGTTCAGGCATCAAGCACGTCTAAAAAGGCCATGAAATATGACTTTGTTCTCTTTTGTATGTAAACTGGTATTTAACAAACATGACCTTCTCCTAGGTGAAAGCCTGTATCCTCACTGTTCACCCCACCTCCAAGGTGGTGCGGCTTACTCTGCGGCAGGCGTTCCTCAACCCTGGAGGATCCCCAAACCAACTCTCCAATGATCGCATAGGGGCAGTGGTGGAGGAGTCAACAGTGAAGGCTTTCTACAAGCAGTTTGGTGCCATATTTGAGCTTGATGATGGCACTCATGCATTTGCACGGGTAAGTACCAGGGCAGTGAGGGAACTCCTTAATGGATACCAAGTAGCTTCTTGGGGAAGAAAACTAGGACAAGGTTTTACTTCCTACCCTTATGTTCTTTGTGAGACAAAACCATCAAAATGTGTAATGTGTTGACTAAATCCAGCCTCTCCTGTTTGGGTTAGAGTGTAGCTGAGTTGTTCAAGGACTGTTGCACAAAGAGTATGTTAGAAGAATGATTTCTGTCAGCTGCTACTGCTTCAGTGTAAGGTCTTCCTAAGTTTATTTGTAAGTGCTTCCATTTTCCAAACACTAAATTGCTATTTGTTTATTTATTTTTTTCTAGTTGAAACATCTGTCAAAAACCAGAAAATCCTTTAAACCTGCAGCATTTAAGGCAGGATGTAAACATAAATGTCGTATCATTGACTACAGCCTGATGGACGAGATGTGTATTTTATCTCTGAAGTAGTAAGTGCCATAGACTCTTCTTAGAAATTGATTAAACAATTAGAAGGGTTTGGTCAGTGTGGAATATACATTGCTTTGCTGAACAGGAACTTGCCATTTAGTTTTTTTTGGCCTCTATCTGTTGTCTCATATCAGGTTGTCTAGGTATCTCGTGTATCCTACCCTAACCATAGGGTCACCACCTACATGGTTGGTGGGCTGAGGCTAAAAGAATTCTACTGAGATCATGTCAGAAGATTGTGACTGAACAGGAAACTGAACCTTTTTCTTCCAAGTCTCAGTCCATTTTCCTCCTCTATCTTAGTGTTTCCATCTGTGGCTTTAAGTAGTAAAGACAGTGGGTTCACCTTTCATGGAGCCATGTGTGGTGGCTGTCGCCTGGAATGCAACCTGGTAAACCTCCCTGAACTTTGTCCAGAGAGCTGTGCTGGGAGATGGGTCAGCTGGAGTAAAACACAGAACTCTGCTTTTGTAAAGTGCTGAGTATGAAAGGGATAATGGATATTTGGGACACGGTGTAAAGGGGATTGTTCCTCTTATCCTGGGTTCTCTTCAAGTTGACTGACTGGTCGTCTCTTACTGTGTCTCTTTCCTAGTCAAGTTATCGGAGCTCGTTTTCTGCAGTACCGGGATGTTCACGCAGGGGATGTGGTGCAGGTGAGCTCCTGGAGGACTGACGCTATGTATGATGCAGTTGTAATTAAAGAACTGATCTAGCAAATATGTATTTCTTCTGCTTGATATGTGTATTCAACTTCTAATTTAGACTAGTGATAGGAAAGCGAGAAGGAAGACCTTTTCTTGTAGGATTTGTAAAAGTAGCCTACGTTTAGGGAAGATATGTTGTAAAATGAACTTATACAATATGTAATGGTTAATGGGTCAGATTAATTAGGTGTAGTGTGGGTTGGGCTAAGACTTTATGGAGCACTGTCAAATTTTGTGATAGCACGTGGTACAGTGTCTTTGCTGCTTCCTCTCTATGCAAAGTCTGCTTTTCTTGTGGAATGTACTGATCCTTTTCTCCCTTTTGGGTTCTAGGGAAGAGTGTTTGCTCTGAAACCTATTGGGATGCAGGTGAAAGTGACTGATGGAATTAAAGGTCTTGTGCCATCCAAGCATCTTGCAGATGTGATCCTGAAGCAGCCTGAGAAGAAGTACAAGATAGGAGATGAAGTCAGGTGTCGGGTGAGAGCTGCCAGAAAGGGTCTTCAGCTGCTTTAAATTGCTACATTTCATTCTGAGTATTTAGCGGCGGTATAGATTAGACAATGGCAAATATGTTTTTTGAACCTTTTTGTCCTCTGCTCTTGTAGGTGCTAGAGTGCAATCCTGCAGAAAAGAAGCTATTCCTTACTCTAAAGAAAACTCTTATTCAGTCAAAACTTCCAATCCTCTCCAGTTACAAAGATGCAGAACCAGGTCTGATCACACATGGCTTTGTGGTGTGTGCAAGGGAATTTGGCTGCATTGTGAAGTTCTACAATGATGTCAAAGGTCTGGTACCAAAGAATGAGTTGAGCACAGAGCCCATATCTTGTCCTGATAAAGTCTTCCATGAAGGCCAGGTAATTACTGTATCTATGCCATGCCTTGTAAATGAATGTAAAAGAGAAATCTGCAGTTGAGTCAGCTTTAATGTGAATTTTCTGTGGAGGAGTCAACTGTATCAAGACATACTCAGCTTTCGCTTCAAGTAATGGTTTCATCTGTTTAAATGGAGCATGTGAAAGGGACGGCTCTTTGATTATTTTGGAGCTGTGTTTTTTTGTTTGTACGTTTTGTTTGTTTTTTTTTGTTTTGTTTCCCCATCTCATTTTGTAGGTGGTAGTACACTGAGGAAGTCTATTTACACTTTTGTTTTTACTTTTTTTTTCCAGGTTGTTAAAGTAATGGTTTTAAAATGTGAGCCTGAACAGGAAAGGCTCTTGCTGTCCTTCAGGTTATCAAGCAGGTCTGCTCCTGAGGGCAAAAGTGAAGATACTCCGAAGAAGAAACAGGAAGTGAAATATAAAATAGGAGAGGTATTGAAATCAATGACTGTTCCTCTTTTTGCCTCTTTCTAATTGTTTTACCAAAAAAAATGGTGTTGCTTTGAGCATCTCTGCTTCAATAAAAGCTGTTGGAGATCAGGAACTAGTTCTAAATGCGCGTTTCTTATTGTGTGGCCAGATTAAAAACAAGATCTGTGTTGTCAGTGGTCAGGATAAAGGAGTCCTAGGACAGTCTTATAGGAGGTACCAATTAATGCTTCTACTCCAAGGTGAAGTCATATTGTTTGTGGATGCTGCTGTTGTTCACTCCAAAAGCAGCTGCTTATGCTCTCTGGAAAAAGATAACATCAGTGAAATGTTTTGAAATTTCCTTCTGTCCTTCCTTCTTGCCTTTGGAGTGAATAGTTTCCAACACCCTTCAGCCTTCAAATTGAAAGTTATAACCAAGAGAATGTTTCTAGCATTTGGTTTCTCTGGGAGCTGAGAATTATTCTTATTTTACTGTCAGTGTTGGTGTGCTTCTGAAGCTCAGCCCTGTTGATGTGAAATTTTCCTTATATAGCTGGGAGGCTGTGTCAGAGCCCCTGGAGCACAGAATTTGGTAACCTGTGCATTCTTTAAAGGCACTTTGGGTTTCATATAATTTTATTTTTATTTTATTTTATTTTTTTTTCCAGATGGTTGATGTGAAAGTCTTGAAGAAGAAAGAGAATGGGCTAGAGGTTTCTATCTTAGAAGACGAAGGCAATGTGATAGCCTCGCTTCCCACAGTGTACCTCTCTGACTTTGTTGCTAACTGCAAGCTCCTGTGGCATTGTCTTCAAGAGGGAGATGTTTTGCCCAGAGTTATGTGCCTAAGTGACAAGGGGGACCGTATTGTATCCTTTGTTATCTCAACCAGTCAAATGTGGGAGGTGGAAGAGAAGAAAGGGGTGGGGGAAAGGAAGGAAGTGTGTGTGTCAGGAATCCAGAGTATCTGCAACAAACTAGTTAATGTGTTGGAGTGGAAGTGCCTGTGAAGTTATCTGTTTCAAAGAGTCATTATAACTTGCTTGTGTTAAGTGTAGCTCAGCTGCTGCTTAGCATTCCACTAAGACCAGCGCTTGGCTGTGAAATCACTGAGCTTCCCAACCATTTTCTAGGCATCAATATTGATCATACCACAACTATAGCAAAAAATGTTGCTGTTCTTATATCAAAAAGGCAGAACTGAAATATTAAGAAGTTTTCACTTTATCTGGTGTGAAACATACATCTTTAATGCTGAGTAGCTTAAGAGACATTGATTGCTAAATTTTAGTGTAGAGGCAGCAAAACTGTAACTGAAATTGCAGGATCTTGGACTCCTGTACTGCCTAACCTTCCAAAAGTGCTGTAGCTCAATGGCTAGTAGTGCCAAGAGATTTGACTGGCATCAGGCTCCTTTCATTCATCTTTTACCAGTTTTCCTAACTGTTTGTTCAGATCTTGTGCAGGAAGTCTGCAGTGATTTCTGCTGTACAGGAGGAGCAAGTTGTGAGAAATTTCTCTGAAATCCAGCCTGGGATGCTGTTGACTGGTTACGTGAGGAACGTTATGCACTTTGGAGTGTTTGTGGAGTTCCCTTTTGGTGTGACAGGACTGGCACCCAAAGTGGTAAGTCGTGTATTCAGTTGACTTCAGAAAACAGTATGCGTAATCAACAAAAAAGGTTGAAACATGTTTTTTAAGCAAGGTTGAAGGGATCAGTAGTGTTGGGGGTCCTGCTTTTATATGGCGTCCCCCCAGTGGGATAAAAACTGCTTTTAATGTTGTGTTTAATTCACTTCCAAAATGAAGAAAAGGACTTTAATTAATCAGGGATTTCATGTGACATTTCATGTGACTTCAGTAATTCATTGTAGTTGACAGCTTTCTCTTGGTTAATTTTTTGTGTTTTCATGAAAACCCTTCTCAGCTCAAACCCTTCTCAACAGCACTGCAGGTGGCTGATAATTAGCAGTTGTGCTCAATAATCCTTGCTGCTTTGTTTCCTCTGCACAGAGCATGAGTGACAAGTTTGTGACAGACACCAAGGACCACTTTGTGGTGGGACAGACTGTGATTGCGAAGGTGATGAGCATTGATGAGGAGAAGCAGCGCGTGCTCCTTAATCTGAAGGTGTCAGAATGCAGCTCAGGCAATCCAGCTGAAGAGAGCTTTTCCCTACTGAATCAATATTTCAAGGAAGTGAAGGAAATTAGGAACTTATTGAAAAGAAGAGGTAAAAGATTGCACGTGTTCTGCCAAAAGGGATCATATCACAAAAAATGGGTTTCCAGAGGTACAAAAAGGGAAAACTGTTTTCTTTTAAATGAAAGAGAGCTCAGTTCAAGCAGAGACTTGGCTTTCAAGAATGGTTTATTAGGAAAGGGATGTATGAGCAGTGTCTGCTATTGACAAGAAGGCTTTTTGGAACTACAGCTGGAACAACCCAGAGGATCTGCTCTTTTCACTGAAGTCTGCTAGGTTTCTGGCATTGGTTTGAGGTTGAAACTTAAAAAATTGAAAGTAAGGGGATAGACAGATGAAGTGTGGGGGAGATGCAATGGAACCAGCAGATGGGTGCCTCAAAATATCAGTGAAGTTAAAAAATGAGAGAGGCCAGGGTGAGATTCGATGGTCTGTGGACCAAAGCCTTTCTGCAGGGGACCTTTTTTTTTTAGTGTGAATATTTGTAATTGCTTTATGAACCAGTCTAAAAGTTAAGAAACTGAAGCAGTAACAATTCTAACTTCATCTAACATTTTAACTGGCAGTGAAGGACCCTAGCATTCTTTTTAATGGGTAATTAAGAACTGTTCCTACTATTCTTATGATATAGAAATTCATATTTGTGCATGCTGTAATCATCAAGTTGTTTTTTATTACTGATACTGGTGCATGGGATGCCTGATTTTTCCTGGAGGGTTTTTTTGAACTGCTTTGAGTCTTAGTTTAGGATCTGTTCAACTGGAAGCAATAGTGGTGCCTCAACTAGCTTCAGCACTAGGATAACTATGCTGGCACTCAAATTTTGTGACAGCCCAAACCTAGTACTTATAGGAGTTTGTGCAAATGGATTTTCCTACTTGTATTGCAGGTTTGCTGAAGAAGTCCTCCAGCAAAGGTTTTCTAATATGGAGTTTTACTACTATTAGGAATACTGGATATCTCACTTTTTTTTTTTTTTAATCAAATTCTAACTGCCTTTTTAGGGTCTCTTTATATGCAGTAACGTTTCATGTTTTGTTTCCTATAATTGTGAAGTGATGGATCTGTTTTGTGTTTTTTAGTATAAATTCCTTTTTTGCTTTCACCTTTTACTATATCCAGTGCTGTGTGCTACTCTTTCTAGAGAGAATATTTTCCAGTCTAACAGAGGTACCAGGTCCTTAGTGTCACAAATGCTTCTACTTAGATTAAATTGTAGAACTTACTTCCCTGTATCTTTACAGATTCAGGGGCCTAAACTGTGTTTTCCTAGATAGAGGTGGATGTAAATGCTTGTTCATGCTCTCTTGGGCAAATGGGAAAACTGTCTTTATCTTGCTAAGAAATGGCATGGGTAAAACTAACTTCTCAAACTTCCCTTTCTCTAGGAGAGTCTGGCATAGCCCGAAGCCTTTGTGAATTGATGCCTGGGAAGGAGCTGCAGCTGGTTGTGCAGGATGTGAAGGAGGATGGCTCAGCACTATTCAGTGGCAGCTGTGTCAAAGGCTTGACTGTAACAGCCACTCGCTATCATTTGGGAGGTAGGGCATATTTTCTTTGCTTACATGCTTAGGCTTTCACTCTTATAGTGTGAAACTTCCGTCATGGAATGAATTCTTCTGATGAGGAATCAACATGGGAGAACTCTGCTCAGAGTAGGGACAGGCTCAAAGAGGTAGTTTAGTTTCCTGATGTCTTGCTGATCCATTTGCATCATTTGGAATGCATTGCTTAAGCCTCCCTGTGCCTCTGTTAACTAATTTGTAAGACAGACCTAATCCTGCCTCATATTTCAAGCATCTTGTAAGGTTTAGTTAGTGCTTTGAATTCTTTGTCTATGTACATAAATAAAGTATAGAGATAAATACTAATACAAGCTCCAGCTTACTTTTTTTTAACTTTCTCTAGAGGCGTGTTCTTTGGACTATTCTCCATATGAAATTGCTGTTAATTTTTCTTCTAAATCACTGTAAATTTAAAATAGGGCTGCAATTTCAGTATTTTGTGTTTCAGTGATAAAAGCAGTGAAGTGGCCTATTATGCAGAACCCAACAAGCACATGCAGGGATAATGAATGAATAAATAAATTAAACCAATCTAAAGTGTTAAGTTCAGCAGGAGTGGTAACCCAGCATTTCTACATTCAGAAGAGTTTTTGCTTCATCATCAGCAAATAGACTTTTTTGTACAAAATTTGTATCTCTTGCAAAACCTGTATTACTTTGAACTTGTGTTTAGTCAGTCTCTTGTCAGTGTTATTCAGAGTTGCATGTTTTGTAAAAGTCAATTTAGTTATTCTATAAAAGTATTGGACTCTTTTTTCCAAATAAAAAAGACATTTTTTTTCCTCCTTACCATTAATGTTGGAGGAATCTGTTCTCTTCTTAAGGTAGTACCAGATATATAGTAAATCTAACTTAGCTCAAGTAACTTAGTTACAATTAGTAACTAAGCAGTCTTTTTACCACTGCAGTCCTTAGGAAGTAAACCTGAACCACTTATCTGTTATGTGCCACTAGCTCAAAATTTTTCTGCCATCATGATGTAATCTTTGTTCTCATTTGTAGATAAAAGAATTGCTCCTGGTGAGAAGACAAAGGGATTGGTTCTTCACGTGGATGCTCTCACATCCAAGGTGTATATTTCTCTTCGAGAAGAACTGTTAAAGCAAAGACCCAAGCAAGTATGTGTTCAGTTCCAAGACTTGTGTGTTTCTGTTCACATATCAAACTCCAGGGGGTGAATTTTGAAGGGGTGGGCTGCTTCCTCCTTTAGAGCATTAGACCTCATTAGGGCCTCTCAGTACTTAAAGTTGTCTTATAAAAATGTTGAAGAGCAACTTTTTACTCAATCAGATAATGACAGGACAAGGAGGAATGGTTTTAAACAAAAAGAGGAGAGATTTAGATTACGAGGAAATTCTTCACTCAGAGGGTGGTGAGAAACTGGAGCAGGCTGCCCAGAGCGAACATGGATGCCCCATCCCTGGAGGTGGTGTTCAAGACCAGGTTAGATGAGGCCCTGAGCAACCTGATCCAGTGGGTGTCATCCCTGTCTGTGGCAGGGGTGTTGGAACTAGATGTCCCTTCCTATCCAAGCCATTCTATGAGGTAAAGTGAAGGGAATCAGTATCTCAGCAGAGGGAAGTCACTATCTCCTTTTTTGTCTAGCAACTCACAGAGAACTCCCAGCACTCTGCCACTGTGCAGCACATAGCAGAAGAGTTTGCCATCGTGTCTCTGGAAACAGGCCAGCTGGCAGCTATCCCCATAGCCTCTCACTTCAACGATACCTTCCGCTTCGACTCAGAAAAACTGAAGGTGGGACAAACAATCTATGCAACCCTAAAAATGGTGAAGGTGAATGACCATGGAGTTGTGTTAGCAGTACAAGACCCAGCAAAGAAGAATGTTTTTGTAAGAGTCCGGAAAGAATCCGAGACAACATTAGAAGAGACACTTGCTGCTGCTGTGACACACTCTCTTTCTGTGGGGGATATCGTCACCGGTACTGTTAAATCCATCAAACCAACCCATGTCACGGTTGCTATTGATGACAAGCTGACAGGTTCAATCCATGCGTCCCGGATTCTGGATGAAGTGTGCATAGGCTCTTTTCCAACATACACTCTGAAAACTGGACAGAAGGTGACTGCCCGGGTCATTGGATGCAGAGATGTGAATACTCACAGGTGGGAATATAAACATATAATATTGCTTTCTGGGAAATGTGAGAAGTTGCACAGTTACTTAATTCAAATGATCTAGGCTGTTCTGTCACCAGATGGTGTTGCAGCTACCATTGCTGGAGTAGTTGAGACCCTAAGGAAATCTGCTAGTGCGTTGTATCCCAGATCCATGTTTCAGTGAATTAGCGCTCTCTACGTATGTCAGTGTATTTATCTTGAGTGTAGATTGCAAGAAAGATGTCTAATCTTTTATGGTTCGGTGGAAACCTCAAATGCAAACAGAATCTGTCTCCAGACAGTAATTTTGCTGAAGTACTTTGGATACCTAAATTGCCACTGAAATGGTGCTAGGAAGGGCTAAAACAGGAAGGCTTTGGTAGTTTTAGGGAACTTGCGTTGTTTTTTGTCAATGCAGAGGGATTACATGTGGCTGGGGGCTGGTGAGGTCATGAGAAACTTTAATCATCTTCCTGTTCTTTAGGTATCTACCCATCACCCATCCACACTTCACACGGTCTGTTCCAGAGCTCAGCATTCGACCAAGGTGAGTGTTGGCCTCTGAGTTGTTTGCAAGCATTTCACAGACCTTGTATCCACGTAGTTTCCCTGCCTTGTTATTCCCATTTATGAAAGAGCTGACCATAAGTAAGGAGTTGCAGGTGTAGCAAGGCCTCATGCTCCCTCTTCTACCTTAACTTGGATGTGGATACTGTTACAGATCATGGTGCTCTCCTAGCACATGACTTTGAACATCCTTTTGGCTTGAGGTGCTGCCAGTCTGGATCCTGGAATGTCCCTTCGTCTTGGCAGTATTCCCTCTTAAGCCCAAGAAAGGTTTAATTCCCTGAGGAAGGATGCAGCAGGGGAGGGGATGGGGATGCATATCCCAAACACATTGTCACAGTAACGTTTACTCATCTCAGTCTCCTGGGTTTCTAATTCCTGTCTGTATTGCTAGGACCAAATATTCTTACTGATGTCCTCTTTCTTTCTATTGCAAACAGTGAAATAGAAGGGAAAGCTGAAACAATGAAAGATGGCACCCTCAAGAAACCTGAGCTCTATGGTGTTGGACAGACAGTCACCTGTTTTGTGAAGAAGGTAAGGTTGGAGGATTCCTAAAATGTGTGCTGGGGGAGACAGCAATTGGAGGTGACCCCACAGGCTTTAGCTTAAGCCTATAAACAAACTGACCCTACCAGGTCTTCATTAACCATGAGAGAGGCCCATGCAAAGCACAACCTTTTTGTAGGGAGAATAGAGGAAAGGCACACTTTCTGTTCTTGAGAGGGTCAAGCTGATGGAAACTCTTAGATGCGCATCTGATGGCAACAGACAGGCTTCCCACCCTGAGCTCTAGCAAAATGACTTTTAGATACCATGTATGCTACCTGCACCAAGTATGCTCACTGTCAATCCCCACTGTGTGTCTTGCTAATCACAGAAACATTGTATGCACAAAAATAGAATAGAAATAATTATTTTTGCTTGGTGTGAGAGCAAAGGCTGGAGTGATCATTTCTAGCCTTAAAAATTAATGAGTCCACAGGGGAAGAGTTTTTTCCACAAGGTCTTATGTTTTTGTTTTGTCTGTTTGGTGTCTTCTCAGTATAACATCCTCAAAAATTGGCTGGAGGTAGAAGTCACCCCTGATATTCGAGGAAGAGTCCCTCATCTGATGCTGTCTCTGAGCACCAAGGTAAGAGGTGATTATAGGTAAACTACAGGTTTTTCTATGCATGTGGCTGCAAGTAATGGCCGCAGACACTTCTGACATCCATGTGAACTCAAGTCTAATGCTCTGACTTTAGGCATCGTGCCCCTCACTGATAAGCAAATACCGTGCCTGGAGCTAGGTCAGGATAACAGAGCCATTATAGGAATGCTGAACCATCTATCAAGGGTACACATCTAAGATACACTTAGAAAGTGTAAAGCTTCATAGGAGAGTACACCAGTCAGCATTGTGCAATGCTCCTTTTCTATTAATAAGCTGAAGTCTGTCTTTCCTTTCAGGTCTTAAAGCATCCAGAAAAGAACTTCAAAAACGGACAAGCATTGTCTGCTACAGTGACTGGAACAGGTGTCACCGAAACAAACCTCTTCTTGTCACTCACAGGTACAGTGGAGCCCTAACAGCAGGAGCTGCCTGCATGTGCTGTTCTTAGAGGAGAGTCTGCACTGACCTCTCCAGGGAAGCTGTTGCACTCCAGAGCTAAGCTGTACCTCTTGTAGGACAGAGCTAATGCCTGGGACACTCACCCAGATGTAGCAGTGTGTAAGGTGACAGAGGTCAGACCTTTAGTCTAAAGAATTGCTTACGTACTCTCTCAGACTGAAGTCGTTCTTTGAGCCTTTATGAATGTATTACTTCCTGGTCTCAAACATAAGATGGAACACTTGTCAGTTAATCTGGATCTTAGAACTGTGCAATTAAAGGACCTCTTCTGTGCTATCAAGGCAAATGTTGCTGTAAACAGCACAAAGACTGTACTTTGCCAAAAGCTTCTGGGTTTGATATGTGACTAGGTAACTAAAATCAGCTTCACTGGCTCAGTATCTCTGTTGCCTTGATTGCATGATTTTGGGGTGTTATGAAGCCTTCTCCCTCCTTTGATTTTTTTTTTTTTTTTTCCCAGGAATTCCATCGCTGCAGCAGGGTACCATCACTGTAGGTGTGATAGCAAAGATGATTCCTCACATTGGTTTGGTCATCACGCTGCCGGGTGGGAAGACTGGCAAAGTCAGTATTTTTCACCTGAGTGATAAGTACACAGAGAATCCTCTGAGTGACTTCAAAATTGGCAAGGTTGTCAGGTCAGTAACTTTCTTGTTGTTGCTTCAAGTAGCAAGGCTTAGAAATAGGTCCCTCTCTGGTGGCAGTCTTTTCACTGATGTCAGACCTGTAAGGTTCAGCCTGTGGCTATGAAGTAACACTGACTTTTTGGGTCAAATGTAATTCAATCTCAAGAAACCAAGGTTTATGAATGCTAATGCATACAGTTGTTTTGCCTCTGGAGGAGAGAAGGCTATAACCTTAAGTGTTTGGCTGAAACAGCCTTGTACTTGCCATGTATGAATGCCTGTTTAGGCTGCCTTCTTGGGCTGCCTTTTGAGAGAAAATACTCTCTTAACTAAGGTGCTGTTGGGACTGAGAGAGGTCAATTATTCCAGCTCCACTGTGGTTCTGTTTGGCAAATCACTTGTCTTTACATTTGTAATGTACAAGTAATTACATTTCCTTACTACACAGACTTGTTGGGAATGCTGGAGGGTGCGACAGACCAAGTGGTTCAGTTGTAGTGATATCCAGTTCTTTTGTACTGGTAATAGAGGTACAGCAAGCAGACTTGTTCCAGAAAGCCCTTCAGCTGGTGTCATGAACATTTCTGTCAAGCTGGTTTGTGTGACACAATGAGTAATCTAAGGGGCAGAATGGATTGTTTCCTCTAGAGCTTTGTTCTGCTGGTGAGAATATCTGTTTTCCACCTGTGGCTTTATTCAATAGGTATAAAAGCTTTCTGTTTAATCCCCTTACTCTGCTATGCAGGTGTTACATCCTTGCCAATGAGAACGGCAAAATCCAGTTATCTCTTCGGCAATCCAGGTAGGTGTCTTCCCTCCACACTGCCAATTTCCCGTCCACGATGAAGAAGATTGTCCAACCGCTACTGGATTTCACTGTTCATTGTAAAGTGTTCAAAAGACAAGGACTAGATTTTATTTTTATCTTTAAATGATAAGACTTGTTGATGCACTAGAAAAATTGTTCCTGTAGGAACAAGTCTGGAAAGCCTGACATTTAATGTAGAGCTGATCAAGAGTTTTCAGACAGCCTTTTTGTTTGGCATTTCTCAACTTGATTTGACTTTTTTTTTTTTTTTTTTTGTGAAGAAAGGAAAAGTTCCTGCATTGAGTTTGCAATTCAAACACTTTATTTTCAGTGTCCAGCTGAAGTTGGACCATTTTGAGTAAAGAGCAGACTGTCTTAAATGTCCTTTTAAAACAGCTTCTTGTATTGTCTTCTCTGCAAAAATATGTAAACAGTGTTGGAATGAAGTGTCTTAGAGACAAATAGGGGCCGTCGTTAATACTGATTTTTTTTTTTTAAATATCTAGAGCAGAATTATTATTGAGTGCTTTACTTTCTAACCTCTCTTTAGGCTAAACCCAAGGAACAGCAGTGAAGTGGAGGATGCTGAAATAACATCTATTGAGGATCTTAAAAAAGGCCAGCTAGTAAGAGGCTATGTCAAATCAGTCACTCCATCAGGTGTATTCTTTAGGTGAGTAAAAAAAAATTATACAGGGAAATAAGGGATCTTGGCAAACTGGATGTAGAATTCTGGGATCTTGTTTAGGGGAGTGTCTGGTGTAGTTCTGTGTTGCAAAATGGATTTCATCCTGGGAATCAAAATGTTGTTGCTTCTTTCTTGAGCCTTTGAAACTAACGTATGGAAAACTTGTGTCTCTGTAGAACTGATGGTGCCACAGATACAGTCATTGTGATTTTTTTGCTCTTCCTCTGCTTATTTTTTTTTCTTCTTCTCAGCTTGTCTGCATCTCTTCAGGGCCGAATCCTGTTCCAGAATGTTTCCACTTACTATGTACAGAAATACTCCTTATATGAGAAATACCTGCCCAAAGGAAAGTTTCTCACTGCCAAGGTCCTTGGGTAAGTCCAAGGTTCTTGAAAAGGGGCAATCAGTTAGTAGAAGGGAGATGAGGGGGGAGGTGGGAATGGAAAGAGGGATGATAAACGGTAAGAGGATTTTCGGAACAAGTTCAGGTACTTGGAGTCATTGTAAAGGCTCTTTATTTATTTATCTATTTACTTATTTATTTTGGTTCTCTTTTTTTTTCCACTGCTCCTGGCAATGAACTAAAGTGTAAATAAAAAAGAAAATCGCGTTGAGCTGTCTCTCCTGCCTGAAGACACTGGGATGCCAAGTGTCTTGCCTGAATCCCTAGGCTTACCACGCCATGGTTCAAAGGAAGAGAAAAGAAAAGTTGACAAGGAAAAGAGAGAAGAGCTTAAACGGAAGACAAAACAGAGGAGAAGGAGCTCTGAAATTGAGCAGGTACGGATGTGGTTGCTCAGGTCTTGCTAGAGGGTTTGATTGGTCTAAATAATGTAAGTGACTGGAACTAGCCCCTGGGATCAGGCACTAGAATTCAAATAGGAAAAAAAAAAAAAAGATTAAACTGCATTGGAGATCAGCAGGTTCAGAAACTGACACTTTTGGGTTGGAATTAACTGAATAAGCAGCCTGACTGTGTTGCCTGTGTGACCTGTCCTGTTGGTCTTGCCAGCATATGTAGGTAAGCGTGAGTTTATTCTGTTGTCTCCATTGTATGAAAGCATAGTGTGCATTCACAATTGTTTTAAAGACCTATCCCAGCTGTTGTCCTCCACTCTGGACTCATTTCCTCTTGTTGCAGGAGGCAAAGCCAAAAAAAAGGAAAGTCTGTCCAACAGATGAAAATGACAGTGGAATTGAGGTATATTACCGGGAGGAGGAGGATGATGACCAAGAGGAAGAGGCAGCTGAAAATAAATCTAAGGTGAGAAGCTTGGAGGAGAGCATGAGTTGGACATAACTTCACAGCCCTATTGAGATGTATCAGTTCTGAATGGGATGATAGTAAGCATCATTGTCCCAGGTGGAGTGATGCAGACTGGTGTTTGTCAGCTGTGAATGGTGCAGGGTGGATTGGCTTTGAGTACAGCAAAGGTGATCGGAGTTGATGTTTTTCTGATGGGCTGTTTGCAAGCATGAGAAGTCAGTAGTGCTGCCTGAAGAGAAGCCTCAAGCAAACAGCACCTGGTCTTTGTTTAAAAAAAAAAAAAAATAAATAAAAAAAATCAGATTTAAAAACCTTTCCTCCAAGCAGATAAAGAAACGTGGTGAAGCTCCCAGGCTGCAGGTTTCCACAGGCTTCACCTGGGATGAGGACATGAAAGCAGTGGATACGGCTGTACTGAATCAGAAGGAAGAAAGCTCGGAGAGCGAGGAGGAGGAGGAGAATCCACAGTCTAAGGTGCCGTGTACTAGTACTGCCTGCATAGAAGTCGCCACATGGTGGCCATAATGTGTTGTCTTGGTATTTATGTGCCTGTCTACCCCATAGCAAAGCCTCTTAACCCAAGGGACTGTCTCTGACAGCTAATAAAGTGCTTCCTTAACTACTCTGACCACGAGGTTTAGCAGCAGATAACCTTTGAAACAGAAGAGAAAAGGCCCTATTTTAGTATGGCTGCATGAAAATAGGGTTTCTCGTGTTGGCATGCTGCAAAATAAACATAATACATAGTGTCAAACACTTCCATGAAATTAAAATATTTGTATTTGAAAATATTTGTATTTGATTTCATCTGCTTTTTACTTTTCTGAATATATTCTAAATTTAAAGGAAAGCATGGAGATGAAAAACATTTTCAAATTATAGCTTTCCTAGAAAAAGCACCAAAAAATAAGCATCAGTAGTGCTCTTCCTTTTGGAGGTGTGAACTGTACATGTACAGAGGGACTGGGGTGTCATTTTCCTCCTCCCTGAAATAATTGGATCCCCCTTTCTTTGTGTGAAACCTGCCTAGCCTTAGACATACTGGGGTCTGGCTGTGCTTTAGCTGGCTCTGCTATTCTCACATGAAGTGTCTGCTCTTCCCCAATCCTTTGTTTTCGCTCTTTTAGCCGAAGAAACAAACAAAGAAGGAGAAGGAGCTGGAGAAACAGAAGAAGGAGAAGGAGCTTTGCAAACTAGAGGCAGCTCTGATGGATCCTAGTCGTCAGCCCCAGTCAGCAGATGATTTTGACCGCCTGGTGCTGAGCAGTCCCGACAGCTCCATCCTCTGGCTACAGTACATGGCTTTCCACCTCCAGGCTACTGAGATTGAGAAGGCCAGAGCCGTGGCCGAGAGAGCGCTTAAAACAATTTGCTTCAGGTAAGAACGGGGCTCTGCCTTTCTTTGCCCCACAGAATAATGGTGGGATCGTGGTGATGAGAGAAGAATCTTGGTAGCACCACTGGTGTGCATGCATTTGAAGTGGAGAAGTCTGTTTCAGTGATTTCAAAAGGATTAAATGGTGGCAGTTGTGAGCTGGCCCTTTGAAGGTCTGGCTTGAGTCACCACACTTGGCCTGCAGCTGGCTGCTGCAGCTTGTGGTCACAGTAACTGCCCAAGGTATCACTGAGCACATGGGCTTACCTCTGAGCAGTTGGAAGGGTTTGGAAGAGTAGAGCAAAGCACTGTCAGTAATGTCCTTAAATGAAAACATGAAATAAACCATGAAGCTCTCATTGCCCTTTTCATAGGGCTACACCCTTGGGTATTAAAGCATCTCCACAGCATGATTAAGTATATTGTGCTTTCTTGAATCATCTCTGTGGTTTTTAATTACAAACAACAGTGATCAAAAGTTCTAGTGTCAAACAACTGCTGCGCTCTGTTCCAGGAGTGCTGTTTCAGTGAAGGGGTATGCTCTCCTCCCTTGTCTCAGTAACAGGCTACAAGTCAGCAAGTCTTTAGGTGGTTTGCAAAAAGCTGATGAAGGCTGGTGAAAGCCTAAATGTTCTTGTTTATGTCTGCTTCAAGGGAAGAACAAGAGAAGCTGAATGTCTGGGTTGCTCTGCTGAACTTGGAGAACATGTATGGTACTGAGGAGACACTGATGAAGGTCTTTGAGAGAGCTGTTCAATACAATGAGCCTCTGAAAGTTTTCCAGCATTTGTGTGACATCTATGCCAATTCTGAGAAGTACAAGGTAAGATGGAAGCAGGTTCCAGGCAAGTATCCCATTCAGTCATGCCAGTAAGCTACCAATTCTGGCTGTGTAAGCTTCCAGTTGTCAGGCATTAGGCCTGTCCTGTACCTAACAGGGATTAGCAGTTATGATTGATGGCAGGGAAGGAACTACTGATACTTGCCTCTCACAGATGTTCAGAGATGCCTGGGTTAGGAGCAAGAGTTTTAGAGTTGCAGGACTTTATTATGAATCTGTGGGATCTAATCCAACTTTGCCCTTCCAGCAAGCAGAAGAATTGTACCACACAATGCTGAGGCGTTTCCGTCAGGAGAAATCAGTGTGGCTGAAATATGCCTCTTTCCTCCTGAAGCAAGGCCAGACTGAGGCTACACACAGGCTTTTGGAGCGTGCTCTCAAGGCTTTGCCCACTAAAGAACGTAAGCACTCTTCCATATCCATAATTTGAACTATGCGTTGATGGGTCTCCAGTATTTTTGCAATATCTCTGTGATAGTGTAATAAATGAAAACTGCAGCCAGTGGGTGCTGAACGTGGTGCCCTTCACTGTAAGGGGAGGGGAAATGTCAGCCTGGATATCAATGCTATACACTCCTGTAAAAATACTTGCTGTGACGAACAAAAGCAAAGCAACCAAAGCCAAGAGGACTTTTGAGTCTTTCAAACATCAAGATTAATTTTGGATGTACGTATAAACTTCTGTCATCCACGGAGAGCTGAAATGGAAAGTGAACTGTGACCTTTCTTTCCTCCACTGTGATCTTCCACCTTGGACCAGAACTGCTTTACAGCAGTGTCTTTTGTCTCTGGGTAGCGATTGGTGCTGTCTCTGTGCTTGCCTGTTCTGTGGAATTGTAACTCATTTGTGCCTCTTCATAGGGAAGAGGGCTGCTGTGATCCTCTAACATGTCATTACTTGTTCCAGATGTGGATGTTATTTCAAGGTTTGCACAGCTGGAGTTCCGTTTTGGGGACACAGAACATGCCAAAGCCCTCTTTGATAGCACCCTCAACAGCTACCCCAAGCGGACAGACATCTGGTCTATCTACATGGACATCATGATCAAACATGGCAGCCAGAAGGAAGTGCGGTGAGTTGTGCTACAGCAGGGGCAGAGCATGGCGTTTGGAGTAATATCTGAAAAGAGCAGAGGTGCTTTGCGGTATGATGATGTTGAGGGCCTCCCAGAGCGAAGTTGGATTTGTATCACCTAGAGAAAGAAAACTGGTGTCTATGGGAAGGCTCCCCTTCCCCAGGACTGGGGAGTGTGCAAAGAGATCTACAAGGCAGAGGAGGATTGATTTGTAAGCGGTGCATGACAAAAACTGGAGGACTTGCACTGAGGTTCAACCCTTCCACATCTTGTAACATAAAACTGAGAATGGTCACTTTTGGACCAGAGTTGACAGAAGGAAGTTCTATTTCCCACACTATAGATCCAGCTGTGGCCACTGTACGAATGTAGGGTCAAATACAATGATTGGATCGTAGCTTAAGCTGACCAGCGATGTTAAGAGTTCTGCAAGCAAATAGAAGGCTTCTCCCTTAAGGTTTTCACCAGTTCTCATGAATTTCTTTCTTCAAGCAGCTGATTGAATGTCTCCCCTGAGTATCTGCACATTGTTCAAATGCAGGTACAGGGCTTGTGTTGAGTGCTGTCACCAACATAGTGATCTGAATCACTTTGATTTCTTGCAGGGACATCTTTGAGAAGGTCATACACCTGAACTTGGCACCAAAGAAGATGAAATTCTTCTTTAAACGCTACCTGGATTATGAGAAGAAATATGGTACAGAAGAAACTATCTTGGCTGTTAAAACAGCTGCACTAGAGTATGTAGAGGCAAAGAGTTCCCTTGCTGACGCCTAAATACAGTACAAGTAAAAGCAGAGAGACTCAGATCTCCATGCAAAGTGGGAACTGAGAGGCATGGAGTTCCATTGTGGATGTCCATGGACAGTGGATTTTTGGAGAGTATTGGTCTATGACCAAACCAAACTGAAAGATCACACAATCTAAGAAAAAGATCTGATAAATGTTTGCAGCTTTGTCTGGATGTTACAAATCCTTATCTGTTGATGACTTTGAAGACAGATTTTTAAGTACAGACTGTTTTATAATCAATAGTGTTGGTACCTTTATCCTTGTTCTTATAACTCTACAGTAACATGGGTATACGATCATCCCCATATTTTACAGATTGAGAACTGAAGGTGAGGGGAAAAGCAGGGGATGCAAGCAGATGATTATCCAGTGTAAACACTAGCAAGTGGGTGCCCAATTTCAAAAGACCAAACTTGAAGAGTCTTACTCATTGTAGGTACTCTGAACTGGAAACCAGAGTTATCCAGGATCTTCTACATCTCTGAATGCCCAGTGTTGGCAAGGCTGAATGATTATGCATTTAATTCATTCCCAAATCCACTGGTATCTAGAAACAAGTTATTTTACTGCTTACTTCCAGGGAGAGCAGGGTACTGTACATATTCTCATGCTCAGTGCCCTTCTGGAGGAGGAGGCTGCTTGCTTGCAACATCTAGTTAGCAGCTGCTGCTTTTCTTTTATTAACAGCACAGCTGCAGTGCTGGTATTTATTTATTTTTTGTGTGGATGGATTAGTTACATAATAGAACACGTAAATAAGCGTTGCAATAGAAACCAAGATCCCTTTGAGGTATTATTACTTTATGATTACTGGGGCTATTATTGTCTCTACAGTTGTCAGCAGTGTAAATGAAAGACCTGTGTGTAATTCTGTGTACTGGAGGAGCCCGGTTTAAGCACAGCTTGCTGGGAAGTGTGCCCTAACTGACAACCTGTAGGCATTGCTGTCAGCCTGTGCAAGAAGAGCAGAGTGTGTAAGCTCACTGATTGTGTGATATGGCGTGCCAGGAAGACAGGCAGCTCAGCTTCCCTCTTGGTATTCTGGTTGCTTGCACGGGGGTAAAAAGCTGTGTAGGTTTAATAGCCTACGTGGAATATTTTTTGGTGGAAGCAAATCAAGTCTATGTTCCCTGCCCCTTCCTTTGCTTCTAGCCTTTCCCACAAATTGGTAGCTCTTGCTCCTTTCCTCCTTTGGTACTTTCTTCCTTGTGCTGACCACACCTCAGCGTTGTCATTGAGGGAGGATGAGTGACTGCCTTGGCAGGGATATTCATGAGGGTGCTGGTGGGTCAGAAGCCCAGGATAGTGTTATCAGGAACTGCTCAGGGTTGCAGAAGAAGGGAGGAAAAAATCCTTACAAGTATTTCTGACTGCAGGGGCTTGTTCTACTCCTCACTGTCAGCTGCACAGCCTTTCCAAGAAGAGGGAGGGAAAATGGATAAGGCTCTGTCCCATCCCAACACATGGAAAGCAGCTGGGGTTAATAGTGAGGAGAGAAAAGCAAGCAGAGCAAAGGCTGTGCTGTGCTTATGCTGTGTTCTTAGGATAAACAAATTATTTCACAAGCATTATGTGTTTTGTCCCTTTCCTTCAAAGGAGGGAAGGGAAGGAGGAGGAGGAAGTGGCAGTGGAGGTGGTTCAAAGGAACAACTAGGACTATCACAAATGGAGGTAGGAGAAGTAAATGAAGAGGAATCGACATATGCTACTGTTCCAGCAAGTTACCTTGCGTCTCTTGACCTGCGCGCGGGGGTGGCATGCGTGTATGCATGTTTGCACCTGAGGGCCAATGAGGAGAAATGCAAATTAACTCTTTCATCTCATGTTAATGCAGTTTTGTTTAACTTGCATGTGATCGCTCCTGCAGATCAGTTGATGGTGCAGTTGGGAGCTGGATCTTCCCACAAATGCAAGGCAAACGTGGAGAAGCTGAGCATGGGTCCTGGGATGCATCATCCATTAAGAGGCACAGCCCTCCCTTTCAGTGAAGGAATACCTCCCAGCTATTCCTTGCAAGGGGACATGTTTGTGAAAAGGTTTCTAAATACGTTTTCTTTTCTGCAATTGTTTATTCTGACGTACAAAATCTGCACTAAATACAGGAAAAACTAAAAAGCAGTGTTTAGTAGAAACTAGAAGAGATGTGAATGCTTAATAGAAAGAAAAAAAAAGTCTTTTGGTTCAAAGAGAATATTAAAATATGCCTTTTGTGCCCCTCTGAGGAAAAAAAAATCAGAAGGCAATGAAAAAAGAACTAATTTAATAGTTTATTTCATATCTCTTTGTGCTTAAGCCCCTCTGAGTTCAGTGGGTTTGAGTTGTGTTTTTGAACAGTTCAAGGCTTTTCAGTAAACGGCATAGTGTAAATGGAAGTTGTATCTATAATGAAACGGTCCAAGTAGGAAAACCAAACTCCATTTTCCTGCCACTTCTTAAATGTTAGGTGTATGGGGTGAAAAGGGACGTCAGTACCATAAGAATAGCCTTTAGGCCAAAGTCAGCACAACATCACAGCAATAGCAGTACCTCTGGTACCTCTCTCTCAGTACAGCTGTGTTCCTAAAAGAGAGTCTGCTGCAGGGACCATTTAAAGCAGTGAAAGGAGTTTAAGAAAGTGCAGTGGTGGAAGAATAGGGAGAGGGCTGCTCCCCCCATCCCATTCCCACTGTCTCCTGTCACTGCAGGGCTGTGGTATCAATGCAGAAGGTGAGTGCATGTAATTTATTTTGGCTGGCAAGTTTCTTGCCCCTTTTCCTTGGAAGAAAGATGCTCCATTAATATAGCTAAATATAATTACTCAGTGTGCGTGTATGTGTGTGTATATATATAATTATATGTATATAACTAATTCTGGCTGGGGTCTTGTTGCAACTCATCAACACAAACAAGCAGGACTCTCATCTGGTGATGGATGAGCAATGTGATGAGCTGCAGACAGTGCTGTGATTCACTGTGAGTACTGCTCCTCTACCCAGCCAGCTTACCTGAAAGCTATTCTGTTGATGGTGCCAACTTCCAGAGTTATAAACTCATGGTTGCAACCCTTTGGGCTCATTAGAGATTGCTAGGCACTTCAATAAGGACAGAGAGTTTGCTGTCCTTCCCAGATTCCAGCTTTGTGATTACGGTGTCCTTCTGAATACCAGGAATATTGGTGATTCCTCCTGCCTTAGTCTCTTGATTATTTGGCATGCTGCTGTATTACTGACCCACTCCTTCCCAGATGTTATTGCATCCCTGCTGCCACAGGTATTTACCCACTGCTTCCCTCTTGCCATGCTCTGTGAAGTCTGTAAAGCACTCCATGACCTTCCTGTATAACAGGCACTGCAGAATGGCGTAAGCAGGTGGGTGTGTGGGAAGGGTAGGGCTAGCCCTGCTGGGGTTGGGGGTAAGATGGGTGGGACTGCAGTAGTCACAGTTAGAAATGGTCCCACCTCTTGCTCCCTGAGGTTTCTGCTGGTGATTAGACAGCAGGGCTCACCACCAGCCTGGAGGTAAGGTGTGCATCTGCTGTTTGCTCCCCTTGTATCTCTGGGATCATTGGTAAGATGGTTGTCTCCGAGGGAGGGGTTCCTGCGTGCACTGTATTGCTTATTGGCCTCTACCTTGAGGCTGTTGATCCCTTTTTACCTTCTGAGAAAAGTAATCCTGCTGGGAGCAATATTTCCTGTGAATCCATCAGCTGCACACCGATACTGATAGGCCTTCCAGGCAGTCTGGGGAACTGCTCCCAGTGCATGTCTTAAGAAGCCAAAAAGAGCATTTCATGGCCTTCTGGGGTTGGCCCATTCCCTTCCACCCCTTTGGCCCATTTGTGGAGCCGGCTGTAGAGAGGGAAGCCCTTGTTCTCCCGGTAGATGTAGACACCCGTGATGGCGTTCCACTGGGGGCTTGGCTGGACACCCTCCACTGGGAACTCCTGCACCAACTCCTTCTCCTCCTTGTCCAGTGCCACAAAACCAAAGAAATGCTTCACGTTATTGGCTGCCAGGATCCTGGAGTGGACCTCAGCTGTGCGGCGGAAGAGCTTGTCCTCGTTGGCACGGTACTGGGCCCAGTAGGCCTCCTGCCGGTAGCTCAGTGGTGAACAGCAGTGCTTAAGGCACTTGGTGAGGAAAACCAGGACCGCGACGATCCCGATGAGCAGCCAGCCAAAGAGCTGAGAAGAGAGAAGCTGTGTTAGGATGTATCAAGGCAGTCTTACCTGCTCCATGCAGCTTTCTCCCCGCATGCCTACCTGTGACTCGTATCTCAGCCTCCGTGTCACCTCGTCCCTGAACTTGGTGAGGTTCGATGGTATGTCTTTACAGGGGAACCTTGCCAGCACTTCAGCTCCGTACTCAGCTGGGAACTTATCCAGGGAGGATGGCCTGACAAACTCGCTGAGGGCACAGATGTAAGCCTCCCCCCGCAGCAGCGAGATGACCGACCAGGTGACAGGTGCCACGGCTGCCCGGCCCATGATGGAGCCAAAGAGGAGGAAAGTGGCAGCAGTGGAGAAATTCTTGGTGCCACGCTTGTGGCACTCAGCCACTAGGTTCCAGGTGTGGTTGTTCCAGATGACACCGATGAGGAAGAGTGCCAGAGCTGGGACTCCAATGGCAGCCAGCCCATAGATGTAGTTACGGGCTGGGGAGCAGGGGCAGTTGAAGGCAACGACTGAGAAGAGCTCCTCGCTACCCACCGTGCCCAGGGCCACCAGGCCATTGAAGATCATCACATCTTTGCTCTTGAAGAACAAAGAGAGGAAGCGGAAGTTTTCAGCAACGAGGGCAGCCATCTCCTCCTGGGGCTGGGGGGCTTAGAGGAGGTGCCTGCTGCAGCAGGGGGTTGTGTTGGCCCACGTCCCAGCACCAAGGGGCACGATGATGTGGGGTGAAGTGTCCTTGGGCCTGCTGACATACAAGGGGCTGTTCTGGGTGCACAACACCTTCACTGCTGTTCCTTCCAGCTGGTGCCCCAACCCCTGGAGCTGGCTGCTGATATCAGAGATACTTCAAAATGGGTTGAAGAGGGATTCAGCCTAAGCAACAAAAGAAAACTCAGACTCTTCAGTTTCTCACTAAATTCTCCAAAAGTGATTCTGCAGCAAAGATTAGCAAGGGGACAGTTTGTTTCTTCCCCTGCTGTTTGCACGTTCGTCGTCCTTCCTTCTTTGGCTTTAGTCACTTCCCACAGAAGTGATTTACCAGCAGAGTTGCCACTGGACACTCTATCTCCCAAGCCTGCAATGAAGGAGGATGCTGTGTTACTGGGGGAACTGGACTGGAGTACTGGGGCTGGGATGTGGACCCAGCACTGCCCCTGACTCATGCTTTAGCTCAGGCACACACACAGCATGCCAATGCTGTGCTCCCTTGCAAGCACTATGGGATTTTTCCCCCTCTGCTTAAATGTGATGAGTTAGTAGTTAGTAATAGACTAAGGTACGTCAGGGAGGCAGTAGGAGGTGGGCCCTCTGGGTGCTGTTAGTTTGTCTGGCAGGTTTGGGTGCAGGGAGATGGGGTGTGAGAGGATGAGGCAGGAGAAGGGGGGGAGGAAGCAGCTTGGAACTGAGACCTCGCTGGAGGATGGTTTCCTGTTGCCCTGTGAGTGACTTCCCTTGTCCTGTCCATAGTGGCAGCCCCAAGCTACTGCAGCCCTATTCCCCTCATGTGAGACTCAAGAACAGGGCAAGGAGGTGCTGAGGGCACTGCTGGTGCCAGCAAAGGATGTTACTTTCTGGGAAAGCGATGATCCAAAGTTATCATGATGATCCAAGATGCAAACATCACATGCAGATAGAGCTTGGCCTACAATTACCTAGGAGTTGTTGCTAGGACTGGGTGTGGTAGGGTGATCTTTCCCACGGTTGGTTGACATAACTGTACGTGCCCTTCTAGCCTACAGGCCTGGCTCAGGCTCTCTCCACCAGCCTTCAACTGTCCCTTGACAGCTTGGTGTCAGCAATGTACTGTGCTGCATGTCTTCCTCCAGCACTTTTCTCAGTACAACACTGGTTATACAGCGTAGGACTGGTGCTGAGTGAGGATCAAGTCTGGGAAAGTACATGCCCGGATTTATTTATTTTTTGAAGTACAGGGACAGAAGTGGGGAGTGCATCTGAGTTGTGCAGTGATGCTCACTTCTCCTGTGGTAACCGAGCCTTGCAAGCTGTGTTTAATTTCTTGGTTTACTTTGTATCTACGCTGCATCCTTGTGTGGTTTTATCTCAGGAAGCCTCAAGTGCCTCGCTTGCTGGGAAAGTCCTCACCCCTGTGATGAAACCCTTGGACTTCAGGGGAACTGCTGCCACTGTGGCTTGCTGGAGACAGGAAGGACTAGGGTGCCTGACTAACAGCCTCCTGTGGCTTATGCAGCATCAGTGCACATCCTTGCAGAGCAGCTCCTGGAGAGTCCTGACTCAAACACAACACAGCAACCCTGAAATCTTCCCTGATGCTTGCATCTTCCCCCCCACCCCCCCAGCTTGCACAAGGCAAGGTGGCCCTGGGCCAACCCCACCTGTAGAGAAAAGACTATGGGGACATTTGTGCAGACGAGACAAAGGTTTCCCTTAGTCTCTTTTACAGTGCTTGCTCAGGCATTGTGCTTTAAATACATCTTGTGCTCTAGTGCATCTTCTGCCTCCCCCAAAGCCTGTTTTGCTTGGTTCCTCCACAGGGAAGCAAAGGGGAAGCGAACCTGAAATTTGGCCTTGTTTCCCTGCTCTGTCTAACCCCTGGCAATCCCCTTAAAGCCATGCTATCACCCAGCTCAAAGATAATCAGCCAAGGTCCTTACTTTCTTCCTGTATCTTCCCAGCTTTCCATATGCAAAACTCCTGCATTAAAGGAGCCAGACCAGCCAAAAACTGCAGCCACGTGACGGCACATCAGGCCTGCAGCTCAGGCTGCCATGCTTTGTGGCATGCAGCCTTTGCAGCAGGGCACCAAACCTACAAACTTGCACTGGTGCATAGGGTTTAAAGGCCTGTTATTAGGGAGAGAAGCAACCACTGCTGATAAACAAGGCCTTGCAACCTCCCTGTCAGAATCTGGCATCAGGCAAAGCAAAAATAAGAGGAGCTGGCAAAGTTATGTTGTTTTTTTTGGGGGGGGAGCTATCTTCCTTTGATTGTGGCTTAAACTGCCTGGCTGGGGAGGGAGGGGTAGGATTGGAAGGGAAAGAATGTTTTCAGCAGATCATTGTTTAGCAGTCTGTATTAGTCTTTCTGAAGCATCCATGAAAGCACATAAAAAATGAAGTCACTTACTTGGAAAGCTGTTGAAATCAGTTCTGGATCTTTCTCAGCAACTTGTGTGGTTTTTGCGTGGGCTCCGGGTGTGGGGCTTTCCCAGCAGCGAGGGGGGCTGTGCAGCAGGGGGTCCAGCTTTGGCCAGGCTGATGGACAAAGTGAAAGTGGGTAAAAACAGCATTCGAGTTCGGCAGCTTCCTTTTTCAGTCTGCAATATGCCCTCGGCTGTCAGCTTTTGGGAGGAGGGCGGGGGTTGTTCTCGGGCCCTGTGCTTGGGTGGGGCGATGAGCAGGCACTTGGCTTCTGCTGGGTGCAAGGCAGAGGATGTGCCTTTAAAAAGAAAAAAAAAAAAAAAAAAGGAAAGACCGAGAATGAGTCACTGGAAAAATCAAATCGTCCTTTTCCAGATCTGCCATACAGCTGTGCAGAGGCTGGCCACGGAGGGAACCAGGTCTGCCTGGAGGATGGGAGCGACGGATGCCTTGCTGAAGGGGAAACACCGAAGCCCCCAGTCTGGGGGCTGAATGTGGCCCTCATGCTCCCCAGGGGATGCTGGATGGACCCAACGGTACCAAGGGTGGGACTCGAGCTAAGCTGGCAGGGGCAGCATGGGAGAAGAAGCCCTTGGTCCCAGGTAAAGGGACAGGAACTGCTGCTTTCGTGCCTGAGAGCCGGCTGAGCCAGCATGGAAGATGCCAGTTGGGCTGGGTTTTCGGGAGAAGCAGGAAACCGGCATCACGAGCTCCATCAAGTTTCGTTTCCTGCTGCTCAGGACGGA
The DNA here is from genome assembly GCA_011076525.1 of Nettapus auritus. Classification (NCBI taxonomy): domain Eukaryota; kingdom Metazoa; phylum Chordata; class Aves; order Anseriformes; family Anatidae; genus Nettapus; species Nettapus auritus. Next base: position 24,049,924 of record CM021770.1, read on the forward strand.
CCCGCTCTTGTGGGGCGAGCAGAGGGGAGTGATGGCTGCCATGCAGTGCCATGGTTTGGGTGCAGGGCAAGCCAGGACGGGATGGGGGGGCTGGGTGCAGCCCACAATTTGGCAAGCACAACGCATTCCTGCCCCCTCTGCTTTTCCGCTTTCTACTTCCTCTGCAGTCTGATGCCTGGAAGGCAGTGGAGGATGCCACGCTTTCTCCCTGCATCTCTTCCTCCTCTCTGCAGTCTGTCCTCTAGCTCCAGCCTGTCGCAGAGGCCACAGGCTCCATTCTCTTTCCCCAGTGTCCTTGTCACCGTGTCCCCAGGGTTAAGCTCAGCCCTACCCAGAGGACATATTCAGCCCATTGTTCCCTCTGCACAGAGCAAACCCGAGCCAAACCAGATGTCTGCAGTCCAGCTGCGATCTTTGGCCTGAGTTCTCTTCCTTACCCCAGACGTGGGTTTGGCTCCAGACCTGCCCCTTCACTGCCTGCCCAGCCCCAAGAGGCTTCTTGCAGCTTGGTGGTGCTGTGGCAGTCCCATGCCTCCACTCGGGGCCCTGCTGCCAACCAGGCCCCACACGCTGGGATCACAGCCCAGCTGAGACCACAGGGGCCATACTGGGTCCCCCAGCGAGGTGTCTGCTCCCAGCAGTGATGAAATACATCCCCCAAATCCAGGGAAGCTGCCAGGACAAAGTGCCAACACAAAGAGGACACGCTGCCCGCTCTGTGGGGACTCTGCCAATTGCTGTGTGGGGCAGGGCTATGATTTCAAAATCTGGATTAAAACTCCAAAAGCTTCTCTTTTCAAATGCACACGAGTTCCTTGGTATCTCGATGGATCTGCCGTGGAGCCTGCCAGCCCCACATTCTAATCACCACTGTGGTGAGATGTGGAGTACACCTTTCAGGGTGAGCCATTAACAGGGCTGAGCTGCAAATAATAGGAGTGGAAACCACCTTTATCTTTTAATCTCCTTTGCTTTGTAAATCAAGTTTTGTGCCTATTAATTTCTGGGCAGGTGCCTTAATTAAAGTTTGGGGCGTGAAGATTAATGATAAATCTGTGACATGCTCCTTTCTCCTGGGAGTCAGTCAGATTCAGCCTGCCCTTGACTATGGGCTCGTTCTTGCTCTCGCAGAGTGGCTCGGAGAATTTCATTGTCATTTTTGTCCTTTGTTCTCCTCTCCCCACAGCCTCTGTGGAGTAACACGCCAGTAATTAAGGTTTATGTGCAAGACAGTCACCTCAGTAACCAGTGAGCCATAATGGGTTGGCTTGAACAAGAACACAGTAGGAAAAATTTCAAGGGGATGAGCATTTAGAAAGGGATGCGACAGGGGTGAAATGCATATTTGCAAAGGGGTTTTCCTGCACATTGCTAATGAAATCAGGGTCATCATGGTATGTGGAGATTTCCATAGTCACCTTGAGGGCCTGTGCCCCATGATCTCCAGGTTTTAGTGAAATGAGCGCCCACCCAGTGTTGCCTCCCCAAAGCCAACGCGGCCACCCCGGCTCCACCACAGGCCACAGCCAGCTCACTGCCATCCTCCGCGTGCCGCCCCAGGTCCTTGTCATTGTATTCAAATAAAGAAACCCCAACAGCTTTTGTAAACAGCCTTTATGACTCCTCGTGCCTAAGCGCAGAGCTGGAACAGCAAGCCTGAATTATTTATTTGTTGCTAGCTCCTTAAACAAACATCCGGGCTGCTCATAACGTCAGGCTGTGTGCTGGGGAGAAATCCAGGTAAAGCTACAAGGATGGGCTGACCGTCCTGCAGAAAATCCATGGCAGGGGGTCAGCCTGGCACCTACCCTCTGTGCTGCTGAGCAATAGCTGCTCTCCTTGTCTTGGCACCCCCCTCCTTGAATTGTACCCATGACACCTGACTGCAGTGTTCTCATCAAGGGATAATGCAGTGTGGGACGCCCCCTTGGTAGTTCATTTTTTGGGTCAAATTTATATTAAAGTTTCTCATGGCATTGAAACTGTGTGTGTCTTGGGGGGGGAGGTAGTAAGACATAGATGGTAATGGGGAGACTTTTGGGGTTTCATGACTCAGTGCGAGAGGGTCATCCCTAGCTTGATTCCCTATGGGAGAATTTTTAATAGTGTCCAAACCCATGAATGCTGCCCAGCATTGCAAGGAGCTGTCCCTGCTCCAGCTCTGTCACAGGCTTGGAGGTGCACGTGGTAAAAGAAATTTTGCACATCTGGAATTGTCCACCTCAACAACTGCCACTGCACAAACCCGTGGCATGGTGACATGGGACACACAGCACATCATGCCCACTGGCACCCCCAGGGCTTATCCATCACAGCCTCGGGCAGCCCAAAGCTCCATGCCTCTGTTACCCAGGCTATAGCGCTGCATGTGGGGAGCAGATGGGATCACAAAGGCCAGTACTGCCCTTTGGTTTCACATCCCCTTGCAGCCCCTCTCCTGAAAGTGTGCCTCTGACTCCACTCACACCCCGCTGTAGTAGGCAGCCATTTCCTTCCGAGGTGCCGGGTGCTCTGGGGGTGGCCGCAGGGGGGGCTGCCCTTCCCCAGCCCAGCCATTGCCACGGAGGGGGGCATCTGGGTGGAGGTGCAATGGGGGCTTACACCTGTGCCAGCTTTTCAGGGCCGTATTCATGGTGCCCTGGTCAGTGATGCCCAAGAGCTTCTCAGAAGTTTCCCCATCATCTGTGGGGTTTTTTTTGGGCAGGTGGCAGTGAGCGGTCTCCATGTCCGTACTCATGCCCTGGAAGAACTGCTGGATGCAGACCTTGGCAAAGCTCTTGGCGTGCTCGGTGCAGGTCTCGTCAAACAGCTTGCGCTCGATGTCGATGTAGTGGGACCAGTACCTGCTCTTCAGGAAGGCGGCTTGGGTGAAGCAGGGCCGGAGGGATCTGACCAAGAAAGCCAGCGTGGTCATCAGCAGCATGAAGCACCAGCCCAGGGCCTGCAGGGGTGAGGGGTGAGACTGTACCCATCATGGGCAGACCATAAAACTTCCTTTTCCCAAGCTGTTGGACTTTTGTGACATTTGTGCTCACTGGAATCAGTGTCAATGGGCTGCCCTGATAATGGGATGTGACAGGGAGGGACAGAAGAGGGCAGAGCCAGCTCCAGTGTGTGCTCACGGCTCATGAGGTGACCCTGCTGCAGGTGCAGCCCTAAACATCCACCTGGCTGGGGTCTGTCCAGGCAGCACCCCCTGTGCTGCAGCTCCCAGAGCTTCCTGGCAGCTGGGAATTGGGGTCTGCTCAGGGAAGTCTTGTGTCTGGAAGAAGACTCCCTGACTCCATTTCTGATCTGAAAATGGGGATAATTAATTCCTATATTCCCTAAAGGGGCAGGGAAAGGAGCTTTTAAGCAAGACGAGTGGTCAGAGTGGGTTGGACCATCCTGTCTCCAACTGTGGCCAGAGGCAGGGCTTGAGAAGAATTAAGCACAGGACAAGCAGTTAGTGGCACTTTTTCATTTGTTGCTGCTTGGTGTGGTTAATAAACACATGCCAGCTGTTTCACAGCAAGCAGCAAGCGGCATAGATGGTTATCAGCCCATCGCTTGTACAAGTTATAACAAGCAGCCAGAGCAGCCACAGGTGACTGGTGGTTTACGAGAGCAGGTGACAGCCATGGAGTAACGACCACGTCAGCCCCTTCTGAACTTGCCCTAAACAACTCTGGCTGCTGTGAGCACCCATAAACTTGGCACAGGGAAGAGGAGGGACTGAATTATCAGTATGAATGGGGCTGAGTCTGAACAACTCATACCCCTGCAAAACTGCCCGTCTCTCCTCCTGCAGCTTTATTTCAGCAGAGAGACTCCCTCAAGGGAAAAGCTAAGGCTGGCAGTGCCTAACCCTAAGCCACCAGTGAGGGCATGGTCACAACACCTCTTACCTGTGAGATGCACCGCAGGTACCTGACGGCCACTTCATTGGCGATGAGCTCCTGCCCATCATAGATCTCCTTGCAGGGGATGCGGGCCAGGACCCTCTTCACCTCCCCCTGGGATAGCCCGGGGTGGCTGGCGTTGCCCAGGGCCCCCAGGGGCAGCGCGGTGCAGAAGGCACACGTGATGCACTTCCCATCCAGCAGCGTCACTGACACCCAGACGGCCGGGGCGATCATGGCACGCTGTGCCATGGAGCAGAACATGTAGCGCAGCACGGCCGCATCCTTCCCCCTCCGGCCCCGGGGCCGCCTCCACTCCTCTGCCAGCATGGACACGTTGTTGTTCAGTACAAAGCCCAGCAGGAACAGGATGAGGGGGGGCACCAGGAGGACACCCAGGCCATAGGCCAGATTGTAGCGCGGCAGGCAGGGGCAGTTGAAGTCGAAGGCTGAGTACAGCTGGGCGCTGGCGAGGGCCATGATCCCACAGATGCCATTCATGAAGGACTCCTGGTTGGACTGGAGGAACTGGAAGATCATCCGAAACTTGTCCATCTTGAAGTGATTCCTCCCACCACCAGGGTCCAAAACACGTCTTCACTTTACTTCATTCTTTCAGGCCCCCTCTGCAAAGACTTGGTGCCATCAAGTCTCCTTCCAGCTCAGTTATTCACCTACATGCTCTGACATCCCCAATATTTAAAGCAGAAAACTCAACCATTTTTTTCCTGCTCATTTTGCTGCTTGCCCAACTTCAGGGTTTGCTTTATTCCTGGTCTTCATTGTGCCCAAAGGGCCTGTGTTGTTTCTGGTTTGCTAGACCTCTCTCTGTTCTCCACATCCTCATTTCTGCTGTCTCCTGGTCACCGGTCCCCTTGGCTGTTGGATGCAGGTGCTGCCATAGCTGTGCTCTGCCCTGAGCAATCTGTGGCCTGGCAGGAAGGGGATTTGCTGGCAGGGCTCCGTGATCCTGTTTGCAAATGCAGCGGGGGCAGCTGGGTGCTCCTCCCTGCAGCAGGCAGGATGCCCCACCTCTGCTCTGCTGGCACGTATGGAAAATGGGGCTCCACAGCTTCCCCCCTCCACGTCTGCATCACCCCAGGAGTTGTCTAATGCATGTGTCTTGTGTCTGACAGGCCTTGCTCTGTGCCTGCACTGCTTCACTGGGAAATTACTTTTGTCTGTTTTATTCTGCAATGGGAAGGAAAAAGGAAAGGCAGAGGAAAGAGGAATAAAGCTCTTGGTGCTGTGGGATGCAGTGTGTGTGCTGTCAAAGACTCTTAGCAGCTCCCCTCCCTCCTGCAGACCTGCACATTTTAGCCAGACTTGCAAGCTGACACTTGTAGCTCCTTGGTTTTCACAACCCGCTGCCCTCAGGGCTGGCTAAAGTATCCTTCAAGCCCTGGCTCACATGGTCTGGTGTCATCCAGAGGCACACTGTGTGTTTGTTGGCTCTGGGGCTGCAGAAAAACAGACAGAAAGGAACAAGGGCTGCAGGGATGGGGCACAGAGGATATTGCCTGCTCCACAGGTTGGTCCTGTGAAGACATCCAAACCCAGGGTGCCCCTGCTTTCTCAGGAAGTGCTCCCTGCCTAGCAGAGCTCTGAAATTCATTTTTTTCCCCATTAAATTTCTTCTTTACACTAACTTTCAATGAGCATTTCTGAAGGGCTTGAGTGCACTGATGAGATGTGATAGCTGTGCTTGGGTAAGGCTTAGTTCCCACAGCACAACCCAAAAAGAAGTGGATTTTGTTGCTTCTGCTGTCCTGCATCTCTATTCCCATTTCACAAAGCAGTTTGAGGCTTGAAGCACTAGGTTGTTCTCTCAAGATGGTCAAAAAATGGGGAAATATTCAGACTCTGAGTAGCCATAGAAAAAAAGCCATGCTTCTCCCCACAGCTTTGTAGGGTGTCAGTAGCAGAGGTAGGAAGCCAAGCCAGGTGTTTTGACCTGGTCAGTGCAGTTTCTGATTTCTCCCCTTGCCAGGGATAGGGTAGATGATGCTAAATCCTCCCTGAGAGGCCACCACAGAGGTGAACACAAAGCATGCTGAAAACACCTGGTCGATCTTAGCTCTGCCTGCTGCGAAGAGGTTAACTGCATGATCTCATCAAACGGAAAGAGATTTGGCTGTATGAAAATAGACGAGGCTTATTGTATCGCTAGCTAAGAGCTCAGGCTGGCTTCTCTGTTCACCTGTCGAGTGGCTTTTTGAAGGGCAGTTCACATCAAAGCCTGCATGAATCAACCTTGTAAAAAGCAGAGAGGTTTTTGATCTCCAGGAAAACTCTGCCTTTCATTAAGGATGAATGAGGGGTCTGAGACTGCCTGGTGTACAATGATGGCAGTCCTCACAGAAGCAAACAAGTCAGTAGGATTCAAAACAGAGTCCGTGAAAGACTGGGAAAATAGTCCTTGCAGTCATCCCTGGTGTTTCATGGGCTCCTGGTAGGTGAGGGGTCCTGACAGACATATCTGTGTGCTGGGCATCAGGGCAGCCCTGAGAGATAAAGAGCTGCTGAAGCCCGTGAATGACCCTCTCCCTTTCTCCTTCCTGATACAGCTAACAAATTGTTCCTCACGCCCTTTTTTGCATTTTGTATTTTGCAACCACTCTGGTATGATTTAAAACCTGAGAACATGGAAAGCAGCATGCAAAGAGGAGCTGCAGACCTCTGGTCTGAGCTGGGTTAGGAAAATAGCTGATTTGACTAGAGTGGAGTGGTGAGTCCGAACTGAATCTCAGGCTGAGATTTGTAGGGTTATGTCTGGTAATAGCAAACCAGAGTTTAAATTCAAAGTGTAATGCTGATTTCAAAGGAAAGCACACACACACACACACACACACACACAAAAAAAAAAAACCTCCCTGGAGGTAAAGAACATGTGAAGACCTTTGTGCTAATCCCAGTGAGTGCTGCACACATAACTTAGGGTGTTTCTGGGGTGGTCTGGAGAAAAGGACATAGCGACAAGCTGATGTGAGTGAGCACATTGAAGAAAGGGCATTGTGGAGGCACCCAGAATCACTCCTGGAACAGACATCAAGGAGCAGGGGTGAGGACAGGTCTTGTGGACAGAACTTTGTGCTCTCTGAGCTCATCCAGGGCAGCTCAGGGATCCAGCCATAGCTGGTTTTGTTATGAAAATAAGAAAAGCTCTTGGTGCGGTGGAGAGATGGGGAATGGAGCGGAGGGAAGTGATAGCAACGTATCACGGGGTTTGCAGTAAGAAGTTTAATGCACCCAAGCAGCAATATCAGCCAAACTTGTTCCACAGCTGAGATTAAATATCTACAAACACTCTGGATAGAGGCAGATAAGGAAGTGATTGGTCTACCCCAAAATTTTGTCCATGTGGCTAAGTGCACAGTCCAAACGCTTCTTAAACTCCAACAGGCTTGTTGCACTGACTACTCCCCTGGGGAGCCTGTTCCAGTGTGCAACCACCCTCTTGGTGAAGAACCTCTTCTTGATATCCAGCCTAAAACTCCCCTGCCTCAGCCTGACACCATTCCCGTAGGTCCTATCACTGGTGATTAAGGAGAATAGATCGACACTTGCCCCTCCACTCCCCTTCGTGAGGAAGCTGTAGACCGCGATGAGGTCTCCCCTCAGCCTCCTCTTGTTCAGGCTGAACAGGCCAAGTGACCTCAGCTGCTCCTCATATGTCTTCCTCTCTAGGCGCTTCACCATCTTTGTAGCCCTCCTCTGGACATTCTCCAACAGTTTTACATCCTTTTTGTACTGTGGTGCCCAGAACTGCATACAGTACTTGAGGTGAGGCCACACCAGCACAGAGCCAAGCGAGACAATCACTTCCCACGACTGACTAGCTATGCTGTGCTTGATGCACCCCAGGGGACAGTTGGCCCTCCTGGCTGCCAGGACACACTGCTGCAAAATCAGTCACATCAGACTAATATGTGGTTGTACCTGAGCTTGGAGACTGCAAACATTTCAAACTTTGAGATCTAGTGGAACACTTTGGCTGCAGCCTAGAAGCCATGTGTACATAAGCTCCCCCAAGCCAGCCAATCTTCTTCCCATGACCTGCCAGGAAACAGCAATGTAGGCATGTAACCAAATTAAAGCCAAAACTTTCAGCCCAGTCCTTGATCTGAATAGTGAGTGAGGATCCGGATCCTGGCATTTATACCTGATAGTTTATATGCAGCCGAAGTAAATAGTGTAGTCAGAGGTCATGGGGATAGATTTTGAAAAGTCCTGCATAAAGATCTCAGAAAAGCAAATGTAAATAACATTAATGTCAAGAAAAGTAATTCTGATTGCTATATATTTTATCTGTCATGACTAGACATGAAAATCTACGATTGCAATTTTGCCTTTAAGGTCATTTTCTTTTTTCTTTTATTTATTATTATTATTTTAACAGGATCTGTACTAATTTTCCTCACAGAATGACTAACAGAAATATGACCCTTGCACACCTTTTGTAGTTAATTAATTAGGTCAACTCTAACCACTAATCCCCTTGTCAAGTTATTTCTATTAGTGATAAGGAATAATTGACCTTAAAACACTGAAGCCAGGTAGATGAACCTATTCCACAAGGTCTCTTGGATCCATCCTTATTAAGTAAAATCTGCCAGGTGTAGATCATTTGACCTTTGCTATGTAGGAAGCTTGAGGAGTGGGGGGGGAGAAGGGGAAGGGAGTATTGCTTCCTCAGGGGACTTTGAGGCTCAGATTATCTGGGGTGATTTTCTATCATGGTGAAATGGACTCAGTGTTCCCCAGGAGGCTGCATTTTCTTCATGTTTTCTACTGTCTCTGTGAAATAGTTTTAGACGATCTATGAGCTAGTTACATTGGTGGTGCCTTCTCAGTACAGTAAAACCCTGGTGGTATGAGTTCACTGTGAAGTAGTTTGGAAGTGACTCAAGTTCAGAAGCTGGTAAGTGTTCCGGGGTTCTGCAGTTTTTAATGTTGAGGAGTTTTGAGTACTTCTTCACCTTGTCTGTTTTCAGTGAAATTATCCTTTGGGGAGGTCAGTTTATACTAAAATCTAGCAGGGGGTTCAGATTCAGACTTCTCAGGCAGAGTTACTGCATCCTGCCCATGGCACAGTGCTGGTGCTTGCAGCAGCCACCTGAACCCCAGCACAGTCCTATGGCTCCAGGTATGTGAATAAAAGCCTCTGTCTCCTTTTCTTCTGCAAACCCAGCTCAGTCCAGGGATGCTTACCTGGTAATACTTTCAATTAATTCTTTGCAGCTCCTTTAATTTCAGCATGTTGCCATATTTTGTTTTGAAAATGCATGGAAGCATTGAGGGGTTGTTAGAGTGAGGCTGAATAATTTGACAGCTGGGCTGGGGGCAGCCAGAGCTCTCAGCAGATGTGAAGACGTAGGAGGTAGCTTTGCCTTTTGAGAAAACCTGTTGGTGTGGTACTAAAAGAGTTGCCAGTTATCTAATTTCAGTGTCAGCACTGCTGGCTCTCCCAGCCAGATTTCACCAAAAGGGGCAGGAGCTGCTCGCACCTCTCTGAAGCTGTTGCTCCAGCCAGTTTGCATATGCAGCTACATGTTGCTGCCTTGGTTAAATCCTTCCTCAAGCCAGAAGGGTTTTACTACAGCTGTAAGGAGCTGCAAACTCGGAGGTGACACAAGTGCTATGCAGAGCCCTTGGATAAGAAATGTCATGAATGGTGACTGAGTCTGGGACTTTGGGATCCTCGGAGCTGAGCCTCACTAGTTCGGCTGGGCAGTTTTGCTGGATGCCCCAGAGCCCAGACTTCGGGGTTGGGGTTCTTGAGAAAGATGTGGGCACCACTGCCATCCATCTTCTGGGCACTGCTCTGGGTAGAGATAAGGCTTTGATGTCTTTGGGACAAAACCCCCTTTACACATTGGTGTGTTGGGGAAATTTGGACTGGGCATGGGGGCTGCCTGCCCAGGGTGGAGGGGATCTCTCTCTCCCTGGGGGATATCTCTGGGTTGCCTGGCTCACATCCAAGGGAGGTTTCTCATAGTACCATGTTTTCAGAAGTTTGTTCACCTGATCCTGGTGCGTGATGCCTCGTAGAAGATCTTCCTCTTCCTCCTTAGGCAAGTCGAAGCTGTGCTGCCTGATCTCTTCCCGCATGCTTTCAAAGAAGTGGAGGATGCATTTGTGAGCAAAGAGCCGGCTGTGCTCACAGCAGGTTTCCTCAAAAATCTTCTGCTCAATGTCAATGTAGTTGCTCCAGTGACGGGTCTGCAGGAGGGCGGCCTGGTTGAAGCAAGGCCTGAGCCAGCGGGCGAGGAAAGCTGCTATGATGAGCATCAACAAAATGCTCCAGCCGAGGGCCTGCGTGATCAGAAATAAGCAGAGGAACAGGATCAGCAACAGCATGAAGGCAGCACAGACTGTATCACTGAGACAGGGAGTTTGTGTGGCTGCAGATCTGGACTACTGTCCTCAATCTGTCCCTTCAATCCAGCACCCCAAGCTGCACTCAGAGTGGGAGTGTCGGGGAGGTGAATATATGACATCCGTGCATCAGTAGCTCAGCAGAATAACTTTTTGTCTGGAGCATTTGCTTTGAGCATGGGAGTGCACTGTATGAAGGGGAATTTGCTCCCCCAATGGCACCTACTGATCTCCAGGATATTCACCTGCCACATACTCCAGCTTCAGGTGTCTCATTCTCTCATTGTTCCTGAGCAAACTGCTTTCATCTCTCTTGGCTTTCACTGTCCTTGAAGCAGCAGGTCCTGCCTGCAAGGTTAGGAAGGTCTCCTGACCCTGAACAGACAGGGCCTTAGGAGACCCCTGTGTTCCTTATAACCTGCTTTTTACTATCTGGGTTTAGAAGTTGCTGGCTTTTCTAGAAGCAAAATTCAGTTAATTTAGAAGGCCTTTACTTCCTTCCTCTTCCCTATCTGGGTGACTCAAATATCATGACTGAGGGCAGAAACACTTGGGGGCACAAGGCAGCAAAGAACAGTCTTGCCCCCAGCTGGACCGTGGTGAGGTTATGCTGAATCACAGAAGAGTGGGATCAGCGGATGCCTGCCCTGAGCATCTCAAGGACACGGGGCTGTGCTGGCAGCAACCCACCTGTGACCAGCAGCGCAGGTACCTGGACACTGCCTTTCGGGACATGCTGTTCCCCACCAGCTCGTCCTCCTTGCAGGGCACCTTGGCAAGAAGCTCCTGCGCCTGCTCTGTAGTGGCATTGATGAAGCCCGGGAACTTCTCGGGATCCACAGAGCTGCTGAAGGCACAGATCAGGCACTTGCCATCCAGGAGGGCAACCACGATCCAGACAGCTGGGGCGACCATGGCTCGCTGCATGATGGAGGAGCACATGTACCTGGAGCAGGAGGGAGACACGGGAGGGGAGTTATGTGGGGAGCCTTCTCCTTGCCCAGAGCCTTGATGGACACAGTGTGTCTGGGCACTGCAGCCCTCCCAGAGCAGATGCAAAGCTTTTTCCCATACCACTCCAGCTGGCACTTCTTCTGCTCGGGGGTCTCTCTGATGGGGCTGATCCTCAGTGAGTTCTGGTCCAGTGCACGCCCTTTCCCCCCCCCCCCCCCCCTCTACTTGGAAAATCCTTTTCTCAGAGACCTTTCTCACCCTGCTCTGTGTCAACCTGTGCTCTAGGTAAAGGTTTGCCTGCAACAGGGTGAAACTGATTCTCCTCACCCTTTTACCAGTGTAAGTCGGTAATAACTTAGTTGAGGGGAGGGAAATCGCAGTGCTGTTGATAAAGAAAACTGTGATGGAAATGCCATTCTTTCTGCACATTTAAGCACCCCATTTTTTGCATGCTTCAGACCCATGAGAAAACCGCTGTGTGCACAAAAGGAGCAGGCAGCACTGCAGTTTCCCAGGGTGGCAGCATAAATGTAGCTGCTCGTTTCAAGATGTTTCTGCCCTCCTTTGCTGGGGACAGGGCTGTGGTGCTGCCTTCCTGTCTGCCGTGGCCACCTGGAAAGCACTGACAGTGCTCCAGAGCCTGGGCTTGTAGGGTAAGGTTTGGGGAACCAAGTTCAGAGGAAAACAAGTGACCAAGAGGATCAAAGACAGATGGGATAAATGGGAGGGGGGAACGTCATTCCCGCTGCAAACCCCACCTGATGACAGCCAGGTCCTTCCTCCTGTGCCCCTGCGGCCGCCTCCATTCGTCCAGCATCACCAAGGACTGTCTGTTGAGGATGAGGCCACAGAGGAAGAAGGCAATGGGAGGCACGAACAGGATCCCCAAGCCATAGGCCATGTTGTACCGGGGCAGACAGGGGCAGCTGAAGTCAAAGCAGGTATAAATCTTTATACTGGCCAGGGCTAACAGCCCACAGATTCCATTCATTACAGACTCCGAGTTGGACTGGAAGTACTGGAAGATCATCCGGAAGCGATCCATTGTGCTCTTTTGGCCAGTTCTCCTCCTTGGATGACCCTGGGCTGCCCAGCACGGTCCGTCTCCTTTCCTCCCCCTTTCTGCTGCCTTGGGGATGATGAGGATGGAGGAGGGCAGGAAGCTATCACAGGTCTGTCTCTCACCCTGTTGGTAGCTTTTCTAGGTGAGCAGATGGATGCAGCCTCTGGGGGTTGTTTTTTCTGCCCTGTTTTTCATTTTCATGGCTGTCCCACGTGCCACCCAGCGACAGCCTCCGGTAGCACTGGTCCCTCCCTCCTTTCCCAGGGCTGCTCACTCACAGTGGTGAGCTGTCAGCAGATGCCTGGGAGCTGCCCTTTCTTCATCAAGAAATTCATCAGCTGGGAGAAACCAGGAGAGTCCAATTTGCTCATATGTGCAACCTCTGCCTTCCTGTTTCTTTTTGGCCAAGCAGATCCCCAGCCCTGAGAGGGCAGGGAGGAGGCAGGGAGTGCACGCTTGGCTTTGAGCCCACACCTCTAGCTCAGATTTTCCTAAATGAAAATGGGCTGAAAGGACCAACCCTGCAGTCTAGAGACTGTGAGGATTAACAGTTTTCCAAGCCTGGAACAGCACGTCATGGCAAAGGTTTTGCACCATGGAGGCATTTGCGGCGCACCTACCTCTACATCCGAGACCCTTGCATTGTGGCAGCTCATATTTCCCATATAAGATGCTTGTCATGAAGCTGGTGAATGACAAAAGATGCTATTTTGTGTAAGAGAGGGTTTTATGGAGGGAAAATTCATGTGTGTTTGCTTCTAAGGCATCTGCTTTTGCTGCCGTGGGTTGTGTGGCTCTGTCTGCCAGTGAAAAGGCATCGTTGGCACTGGATGTGCATTTCGGCTCAGTGTGCGCTGGAAATCCTGCAGCCAGCACAAGCTGCACAGGGCAGGCTGTATGTGGAGGGGCTCCTTCTCACTTCCTGTCAGAGAGCACAGTGCAATCACAGCAGCTATCAAGGAAAAGGCATGAGAAAGCGCCAAGTGAGCTCATTTATCCCACAGGACTACGTTATCATGTTCTGGTCATGGTCCATTTTAATTATCTCCAAGACCATTCCTCCTTTCATCTCAAAAGTTTATTTTATGGATAAATACAGGTCATTATCCCACAAGCTATCTCAGTTCTATTCTGCTGTATCCCACGCCACTTTGCTTTCTGGCTCTCATCTGAACACCTTTCAGGTTTCTTCCCAGTGCAGATTTCCTGAGGTGAGAGTGAGAGGACCTGTCTCCACCACAGGGTGTTTTCCTCCAGCACTGAAGTTCCTGCCCATGCCTGCTCCTGTTGTGGGGCAGGCTGCCTTGGTGGGATGACACCTAAGAGGAGGGATGGGTACCTGTACGTAGATACTCATGGGCACGCAGAGCAGTGTGCAATGCATGCTGGCTCATGGGGTCACCGTGTTGTCTCCTCCAACTTAAACAGCAACTTGCACAATTACTGTAATGAAATGCAGTTGCACCAGCCATCATATTTGTGTTGTCCTTGACTAGCAAATGGAACTGATTATTAAAGTGCATCCATCAGCAGTAAAAACCCATGGCTAATTAGCCACTGTTTGCATTTTGCCATCATACTGCATCAGGACCCTTTGCTGAACTCTGCAGGTGATTTTTAACCAGGAAGCAGCCTGTCCAGCTTCCAAAGTGCTTTAATGCTTGTTGGGCTTCTCATTTAATGGCTTGCATTTATGTGCTGATGGGTTGGGAAAGTTCTGTGCCCTTTCAGTAGAACAATTACTTTAAAGAAATTTTGTCTTTCCAGCTCTCCTGGCAAAAACCTAGGAAAGACTAAATAGGTCCCTACAACACAGGAAAATAAGACATAAGAAGAGTAGGAAGCATTCTCTGGGCACCACAAGCAACAAGGAAATTTTACTTCTCCAGAATGCAATCTCATGGCCTGGATGTCAGAGGTCCGTAAAGGATGCTTCATGGCAATTGTGGTGCACTGCTGTGATCTGGGGTCTTGCCAGTAACTCTGAGCTGAGACATAGGGTCACTGGATCATGGAAAGGAATATTCCTCCATTTGTCGCAAAAGGAGCTTCCTGGAGTAAGAGAGAAAGAACCCTGGAAGTAAGTTGCTAAACATGGACAAATGTTCAAATTGATTTCCAAAACCAGTTTGAAGCACATTTGATTATCCATCTTGCTCATTTGACTCAGGCTCTGTCCTCTGAGTTAGGCAGCTGCTCCTTGGCAGCTGATGTCCAAGAACACTTTGGGAGCTGCAGTTGCTCAGTGCACCCTTTGTGTGCCCACATGGGACAGCCCTTTGGTGTTGACCTAGCAGCATAGCACATTAGACCACTGCGAAAGGGACAAGGACACATTTCCCTATTCCTTCGTGACTGTAAAATAGCAGGCATTGGCTTTTTACCTAAGATGATAGAGAGGATGGAAGGTACAGGCAAGGGAAATCTTCATTATGTAGATGAGAGCTCTTAGTCCATTACAGCCTTCTTGCTTTAGGAAAGAGGATAACTTCACCACAAAAATTCATGTTGTTAATTTCAAGTAGAATGAACTCAGCAGGATGATACAGTCAGCTTTGTGCATGCTTTGGGGTCCCTGTTCTGCCCTGGGACTGAGCTGGTACCTGGTGAGCAGACATTTATGCTGGAAAAAGGCCTTTGCCACCAGCACCCATGACGTCGGAGGTGCTGAGTTACCTCATTAGGAGCCATTGGCGGTTGTTTATAACTTTGTCAAATTATTTAATTACATGGACTGTTTTTTTTCTGTCCTGAATGTCTGCCTCAGGCAAAATATTTTTAGAAAACTGCTGCGTGGACTGGTCAGCTGCTTCTGGGCTAATGTAAAGGCAAAAAAAGGGACTTATATTCCTCTGTTAGTAGAGGGGTGTTGTGCAATTGATTTGCAAATGCACAGCAGCCCTGCCACCCACCCGAGGGGCACAGTGGTGACTGTTCCTAATAGGACCAGGGGTCCCTCCCCACCAGTGTGCCAGGAGCCCAAATTATCACCTGGCTCTTTTTTGTGCTACTGCTGCCAGCCCTGTAGTTACCCTGGGACAAACCAGGAGCAAAGAACCAACCCACAGGAGATGGCTGTGAAATCAATTTAGCTCCGAACATCTCTTCCTTCCTAATTTCTTGGCTCATTACTTGCCAGGCAGGGATGCCACCTCCAGCCAGCACTGTGTTACAGCAAGTGCTGTGCAGCCAGGAGCAGCAGGCACCCAGGGACTGCTCCTCTCCTTGGCCTCCCTGTGTTCCTGCACCCATGTGTATGTGCAACCTGCTGCACCTCTGGGGTGCAAGAGCAGCTGGGTGCTCCCAGTCGCTGCAGGAGGACTCTGGTCCTGTCTCTGGGGACAGTGAGCAGCATTGCTGCCTTCTTCCTTCAGGTGAACAGGACAAATGCAAAGCTGGCAGAGGATTTACTGCCT
Source organism: Nettapus auritus (assembly GCA_011076525.1). Lineage (NCBI taxonomy): Eukaryota > Metazoa > Chordata > Aves > Anseriformes > Anatidae > Nettapus > Nettapus auritus. The sequence goes on from CM021770.1 coordinate 24,065,616, forward strand.
GGAAATCTTTCAGCATCTGGGATTTATCATGTAAGAAACCACCTTCCATTGCAGCTGCATGTGAAGAAAGACAAAAGCTGTGTTTTCTCCCTCCAAATAATGTGCAAGCTCACTGACAACAGAGACAAACTAGAGTGCTGCTAGCTCCATGGGGTAGGGAAAATCCACATCTGAGTATTTCTGCAGAGCTGAGTACTCTCCCCAGGTTAAGCAAATAACGAGTAATGACCATTAAATGATTAATGAGATGCTAGCAAAAATAGTGGCGGCATTGTGAAATGTAGTTTGTCTTTACTAATAGTGTTCTCTGGAGATTGGATGCTCCTGTGCTCTGCCTCATAACTTCGTTAAAGCACCAACATGCAGCTGAGTGCCAGTGAGGAAATATATGGCTTAGTTTTGTGCTTTTCTTCTTAAGAGCTCATTATATATTGCTCTCCTGGCCATTAAAGCTCTCTGGCTTATGTGAAAGCCCTGTTTCCTGATCTCTGCATTATCCCAACCTTGACCTAATTCACATAATTTCTGACTGAGAACACGTTTTGCAGGTCCATTTATCTGCTTGGCTTCAAACTGATGCTGCGGTGAGATTATTTTAGATGGAGTCTCTTCTCATCTTGGGAGTGAATTAGGGAATAAGGCAGAGAATTAGGGAATCAGGCTGATCGCTTAATATCCTGGCTCAGTGATTTTCAGACTCTTCTGATCTGATAACGCTTGCACATCTTCTAAGGGAGGTGCAAACTCCAGATAGCAGATTTAAGGCTGCTGACCTTTAACTAGCTTTCCTTGTTATTTTTCTCAGACTCTTAAAATTAGGCTCTGGCCCTGGAGAGCCTGCTGTTTGCAGGCTGAAACAAACTTTTATTGATAGAGCAGTTTGTCTTTGGTGTACAGAGGTGTCACAGAAACCACTGAGGTGTTCAGGAGGAAATGGGCCTCAGGTGAGGGAGAGAACTCGGTGTGGTAACCTCAAGTTTGGGCAGCTCTCGGGGCTGATGTGGTCCTGCACTGGTGTCACTGCTTCATGCAAGGCCTTCACTAGCTGGATTTGTGTCTTCTAAGCCACCAGTTCTGTCTCTACAGTGTTAATTCACCAAGGATCCTCTGGTAAGTCTTGGCTAAAAGCTGATTCTGTAGCTGTATTTCTTGCCACTGTCTGGAGGATCTCTTGGTTAGTGGGTGTGAAAGCTCTCAAGGTGTGGGTTTTGGCTGCCAGTGCTCATGTCCCATGCCCAGGCTGGTTTGCTCTCATTCTTCTCCTGACTGCTACATTAAAATGTCAGTGAAATAATAAAATCATGCTTGATTTAACTATAGAAAATGTGGTTTTATAAAATAACATCCAAATTGTGTTTTGGTATCTTCATACAAATTCTTCTATGCTGGCAATGAAGAAGAGATATAAAATACCAACTACTTTCTGCTCTCAGTTATCAGCAGCTTGGGCAGTAACCAGCTGTTTCACCATGTAAGCCCCTTATATTTACAAGATGTGAGCCACAGCATGGATTTCTTAAAAGTGTACTGTGGCTATGGATAAGTTGCTATAACATGACTCCACCTGTACTGGCTGTGATCAGGCTTGATTCTAATACCTCCAAGATCCACAAATAATGATGTATGAGTTAGTGAGAGACTGAATAATATGACAAACCTTTTGTTAGGAGTCATACAATATTTCTATCACATGTCAGGATTAGAAGGTGTTTGTAAAGACAGAAAAAAAAAAAAAGTTTCATCAGGAAATTTCACAATTCTTTTCCACAAGAAAAAATACTTAAACGTGGTCTTAAGAAAAGTTGACTGTTGTTTTGAATCAGGCTTTGGGCTCTGAAGGAGGGGTTTTATAAACAGGGAGTTGTGGCTGTTTGCACCCAGAGGAACAAGAGCAGGGAGAATGGAAGGGATTAGAGCAAAGGCTCTAAGAGCTGTGGAAATACTTTTTTTTTTTTTTTTTTTTTTTTTTTTTTTTA
>CM021770.1:24067691-24206090 GCA_011076525.1 Nettapus auritus
GCAGCCTGAGCTTAGCGTGCATCAGGGATCCTATGCTCCTCCTGGCCATCCATTGGTCTGTCTGATCATATTCAGAGGCAAGAGGGGGATATTTTGGGAGCACTGAGCATCCCAGGATGGGGCCAGCAGTCAGCAGCAGGACCAGGTACATCAACTGTGCTGTCACTCAGTGACACAGCTGCCTGAACTTTGGTGCCATCAGTATGGTGTTAGAGATTGAAGCATAAGTGTGGTTGTCACTAGGTACGCTTGAGCTCATTTTATATGTGTATCTCAAGTACAAATCTTTATGAAGCTAAAAATATTGAAAGATTTGTAAATCTGGGCTTAAAGCGTGGTAGAGCAGTGTTAAATACTTCTTATGCTCTGTGAATAAACTGCTGAGGTTGTTCTGGTAGCTGAGATGGAAGTGATCCTACTGGCAGGGCTGGGTCCTGCTAGAGGTGATGGTCTCCACTCCCCTGCACTGTGAACCACAGAACAGGAGGTGGAGTTTCCTGAGAAAAATGGGATATGCATCAAGACATCAGAACCAAAACACTACAGACTGCCTCTTGCTGCAGGAGAATCCGATCCCTCTGCAGGGGTAAAAGTTCATCCTGTGTCTATGGTTCGTGGTGGGGTGAGCAGGGAGTTGTGCTCTCCCAGTGCCCTCTGTAGTTACCCACTCTTGCCTGCAGTGATAGTTACAATAAACCACCTCTACGAGAGGAGGCTGTGCAGGTGCTGAGGTGTGATATGTGCCTTGTTAAGGTGTGAGCCATCACACAGAGGGGTAGTAGTTTGGGTTCTCTCCTTGCCTCACATTTCCTTCAGGCTCCAGACCTAGCTCCAGCCTGGCCTCAGAGTGAACCATGAACAGAAAGCTCAGCTCATTACAGCATTTCTCCACAGAGAAACATAGCAGCTGTTTCTCATCAGGGGCTCTTAGTCCCAACCTTTGCTGACCACCTTGTCCGTCACTGAGCAGCTGCAGTGCTGTCAGTCGGGCTGGGGCGCTGCCAGCATGGGCATCCCCTGCCCCGAGCTGCTGCTGCATTTCTAAAAACCTTTTCTTCCAGATAAGAAATCTCTCTTGTCTTACAGGTTCCTTTGGCTCAGCCTTGCTCTGACTGCTGGAGAAGGACTATATTTTCAGGCATTTTTTTCAGCATTAGCAAGAGTAGGATGGTTTAGAAGCTGTGGAGAGGACACAGCTTAATCATCCAGGTAAATATCAGAAATTTCTCTCATAGTTCTTCTTATCTGCTCAAAAAAAAAAAAAAAAAAAAAAAAAAAAGTTTTTTCCAAGGATCTGCGGCTCAGGTAACAGCTCAGATGTTAGGTTGTCTGGGCATCAGTTCCTCTGCAGAGTAGTAGTGGGTTTCTGATCCTAAGTAAAATCCGCACTTCAATATAAAAACGTTGTTTCATTCACCTACAGAAGCTTGGGCACTGGTACTAAAATACACGCCCCGGAGCATGTAAAACTGCTGCTTCAGAGTAGCTGCAATTCATCTGCTGGCAAAATTAGAGTCTTGTTTCATGAGGCTGTCTTGTCTTGACTTTCTCTGTGTACATAAGCCACCTTCTTGCATCATTAATCTTCTTCTCTGTGTATATTTATGTTATTTATAGAGTGCTGGGTGTCTCCAGAATGTGGTGAACACAAGTGCTGTTATCTGATTATAGCAATTTTGTCTTTCTCCCAGGAAAATAACAGCCTGCCTTGACTTCTCGGGGAGGTCTCTCCCCTTCACCAACAGCAGATCGTCTGTGATGACAAGTGTCTTGTGAATGATCCTTGGGGCAGATATCATCTACGTTTGGCCATGATAAAAAGGAAACCAACAAATCCTAGGGAGATCAGTGTGCTCAGACTCAAAGGTGCAGTTTTTCTTTCTCTGCCCAATTCTTCTTTCTTCTCTCTGTCAGGCTCTGACTTTGGACCCTGCTTCTGGGCTTAAAAGCTTCAGAGCTCAAGTTCTGACAGCTTATCAGAGGGGAGATGGGAGGAAGAAGTGGCTGCAGGTTGCCTTGTGTTCACTACTACATGACTGGCCTCTGGCATGTCCGTGCTCACTGTCCCTATGTATACAATTGTGAGGAATAATTCATGCATGTTTCTAGAAGAAGCAATCCCAAGAAAACAAACTTCATCCAAAGCACCAGGTAGTCTCATAGAAACTGGGGGGCAGGGGGGAATCAAACAACCGTCCCAGTCCCCATCAAGTTCTTGCAGACTGCTAAGGACGAAAACCACACCATCCCCAGAGACAGCAGGTTCTTCACAAAACAAACTCTGCCCCCTTCAGTCCTGATCCTCAGTGCAGAGCACAAAATACCTTTGGAAGATGAAACTGTCGGTTGCAGTTCATAACCCTACTGAATACTGATAGTCATGGACTCAGCAGAGTAATGGTCTTTTAGGGCACATTGCAATTTCCCATATCCTCTGCCTCAAGCCAGATCCTTGTGGTTTCACAGGCAATAATTACGTGCTGTGCCTGGTGTTCTGCAGAGGATAATAATCTCCTCACTCTCCCTTTGGTAACCTCCTATCTCTGTCCAACAATTCCTGCCTTTTTGAAGCAAATAACTAGCATCATGCCGTCAAGTATGATAGGATCCTGTGGCTTCTGAATTGCCACCCTCTGCTCCATCAGGCTCCATCTGCAGTAACAACGCTCTGTGTATGGGCCTTTTCCAAGAGCTCTGAACACCCCTGAGCTGTCCTGTGTTAAACCTCCTAGGGAGCTCAGTGTCATGACTTTGGTACCACATTCAGCATTAAATGTGTTGTTGTTAATGTATCCTTCTCCCTTCATCAGGACCTTGTATGGGCAAACACTCCCTGCCTCTTCCCCTTCATTCTCTGTAGTGCCACTCGTCCCTTTTTGCCACTTCTTGTCTTTAAACCTCATGAAATTTGTCTTTTTCTTTAGCTGATGGCAGCCCTGCTCTGCAGAATACCATGCTGTAGTGACACCACAGAAAATACCTGAGGTCTCAGCTGAGGTCCCTCAGCAGCTCATGGACAAGCACTTCTCTTGCAGCTGATTTCCCAGCCATGGAGCCTCCAGCTCAGCCCGCTCGGTGCCCCCGCACGCTTTCTGGTATTTACCTTTGATTTTCCAGCTTCTTCCTCCCATCTGGTCTCCTGCATTTGTTGCCAAGAGCTACCCTTGCTCGTTGCAAGTAAGTCATCTCTGTGTGGTTTAAACTAATTTTGGGGGAGCCAAGCCAGCAAATGGTGGCCATGAAACAACCACAAACCGGCGTTTCTGCTGCTGGTTGCAAGCAGCGCCCTGAGCTGACTTCGCTCTGATGTTTTGCTGGATTTGAGCCGTGGCTTTCTGACCTAAGCAGCAGAGCAGAACGATTAGCCATATAAGTGCAAGGCAGGGGCTGCATTTTGGATTATTCAGATTATCAAACTCTCAATCTCTGCATCTGGCATAATCACTATTTCATTGCCTGCTTCCTCTGTTAGCTAAAAGTACACTCTGGAAGCTGACAGAAGCGCTGCAACCCCAGCACTTGTTCTCAAATTCCTTCCCAAAATGCAGCTAGATTCCAATCTAAAGTGTTTTGACTATTGCAAAGATGGAGAAAGTAAAGGTAAGGACTATAAGAATTATATAGAAGCAAGGCCCCTATCTTGGCAGTCCGCCTTAACAGCTAGCAAGACTGTAACTAGGACCTTGACCTGTTCAGTTTGTGGAGAAGGTTGAATAAAGGAATGATAATTTGTAAGTATCTTCTTTAGCTGCTGGATCAAAATGAAGAACATCTAATGAGCTTCACTGGCACTGAACTTGCAACTCAGCAAATTCAGATTGGAAGAGAGTTGCAACTTTTTAACAGACAGTCATTTAAACATTGTAAAATTTAGTCTAATAGTGCGGCAGCTTCTCCTTTACTTGCAATTTTAAAATTAAAGGGGGATTTGTTTTCTAAATATGTTCAAGACAGTGAAAATCTTGGCATTAATTCTTAGGCATAAGCAAAATTGCCTTTTGAATCTAGCAGGCATAACTCATGCAGAGACTTTTAGAAGAGATAATAATGTCAGGAATATGTTCATCAGTAAGTGAGAGCTGCAAATCTATATCCGTTTGTGAAGTGAATAATGATGGATAATGCTCAGTCACAAGGCTATAATGCCGCCTGCAGGATTTTAGTGACAGCGTGAACAATGTGAGTGGTGCAGTTAGAAGTGAAGTATTTATTCATACAGGAAAGCAGTGTTTAGTCCTTATGTTCACGTTTATCAGAACCCGGCGACAGTATCTGATTTCATATTGTGATCCTTTGTGCAGACTGGAAATTTTGAGAAAAGAACAGATCTGTCAGCAAGATTATTCAAATAAGCCCTGCTGGAGACTTGTGCTTCTCCTCTGTTCTTCCTTGGTTTAGATGTGCATTTTGAGATTAGTTTTGAAATGCATGCTAGCTCTTCCTGGCTGTCAAGCAAAAATTAAGGCTGACATTTGCCTGTGGGGTTAGTCTTCACTGCTGGGACAGGGTTGTTCCCTTGGAAAAATATATATATATATTTGCACCTGTTTTGCTGAATTCAGCAGTCCCCAATAGTCTCCTGGTGAAAAGTGCTTCCATCATGAATGCACTACAAATTGTCTTTGAGAATCAAAGGGGCTATATGATACTAAACTTGACATTTTTGAGTTTCTGGCTGGTTCCTACCATTTGAGTCAGAGCAAAGAAGAAAAACTGACTTTAGATGCTACCAGCAAGCTGCACATCCAGTGCCACCAGCACTTCAGGTTCTGTAGATGGGGAAGAGAATGTGACTGCTGTTACTTCCATGTCACCTTTTTCAGATCCGGCCAAACTCGGTACAGTTGCCTCAGGAATCCCCACAGAGGCCAGGAGGATATTTATAAGCAGCCCTGTCCGGGGACCTCTGAAGGTGGTGCTCAGCTTCAGGAACTATACAGGGGCTGGACAGCTTGGATGGAAGCTGGTCAGGAGGACAAGTACCAGATGCATCCTGCTTCTAAAATCAGTCCAAGGGTGAGTCTAACTTGTCTGGCTGTTCAGTACAGCTTTTGACATGGTGCATGGTGTTTTTGTGGGGCTGTTTGCTGCCTGGGGCTCTGCAGACTGTAGAGGAATTGGAAGTAAAAATCCAAATTTTTCACATTGCTTGAAGTTTATTGGAGTTTCTAACTCTTGGAGGCAGTGAAACTGTACTGCTCTCCAAGAACCCAACAGGGAAAGGCTGAGGGGTCTGGATAGAACAGGATTGGGTTGGTCTATCATCCATCACTGTGCTAGGAGTGGGGCCAGGGACTGTCTGCAGCCCATCCAGTGAGGAATGTGCTGTGAGAAGAAGGATCTGGACCAAAAAGATGTAAAAACATCACCAGTCCTCATGTGCAATATGGCTGGGAAATACTATCATAAATAACTCCACCTGTAGGTAAAACAACGTGTAGGGTCAAGACCTTAATACCTTGGCAGTTGAATGTGGAGTAGTATGTCAGAGTTCTTCCTTTGATAATCCAAACCACCTTTTTAGGCATTGAGGATGTTAAGCACATTTAGACGTAACGCTTAAGGCACTTGCCCTTTTTCTAACTGACCATATTTAGGAAAGGTTTGTTTTTTTCCAGTATTCCCTGAGGAGGCTGATTTCTCAACATGATGTAAAGTTGGCTAGTGATGACCCAATTAGAAATCTGAGCACCTCTGCTGTTAATTTGGGCAGTAAAACTAATTAAAAGCAAATATTTAGATGCAGAAATAGGAAGGAGGTATGAGGTTGACACCGGCATCTGTCATCAAAGTCTCGATTTGTTCCTGTTCTAACAGAAATCTGCAAAGAATTAGGGATCTCCTTTAAAAGGCAAATATCCCTCAAACTCTGTTCTTCCACAACAGCTTGTTTGCCACATCAGAAATACCCACCGTCTTGACCAGGACATCAAAGATAGGCTGAAGGAAAGGTCTATTGACCAAAGAAAAATGTTGAGGAAGAAGTTACCCAAAAGTAAAGTGAATGGGAAAAAAAGAAGAGAGGGAAAAAACAAAACAAAACAACAACAACAAAAAACAAAACACCACCACCACCAAAAAAAAACCAAAAACATACCACCCTGCATGGCTAGTAAATCTGTGGAGCTGGTAAATTCACCTTAATGTGCCAGGAGTGATCTCTGCTTCATGCTGCTGGAAGTGGGGGTTTGGTCTGGCTTACAGTGAAACTCCAAAGGGAAGATCAAAGACCTGATTATTAACTATGCTAAAATCCTGTTAGATTTCTCCTGCAGATCAAAGGACCCTTTAAAGAGGGAGGAGCTGATTCCCCTGGAAATAACTTCTGCTCAGCACAGGGCTTTCATGTAAGCCCCAGCTTAGTGGTAAGGTCTGGGCTTCTGGGATATGGCACAAATGTGCTGCAGTATGGTTATTATTTGCTTCTGGGAGCAGAGAATATGCTCTCTGTGGGTGGAAGCATCCTTGGGCTTGCTCTAATACATGCATGGGTTTCAGCAGGCCCTGCCAAACTCACCAGCTTGGGGAGCACAAGAAGTCTGAATGAAAGGTGACTGAAACCTTCCTCAGATAAGTCTTACAGGGCTATAGGTGAGATGTGCATGCTAGAGCTCAAAAAAATATAAGCAGTAAGTGTGTGAGGAATCCATATTTTCTAACCATCCTATTTATTCTACTTGGTCAATAATTATCTTCAACGTGTTAATTTTGAGCCTAGTTCATAGCAAACATAAGCAATGCTTTGCAAACGGCTGATAAAAATGCAAACGTCTTTGGGTTCTGCTTGTCAATACAGGGGCCAGACCCATACCATGACTTCCATCCCATAACCAAACTGACTTTCTTCATTAAAATGGAACTTCCCAAATAAAGGGACTGTCCAAAGGAAGCGGTTCTCTTACTTCTGCTTTTTTCCTTGCTTTCTTATATAGTGCAGTTACTGGATTTGTATGAAGCTTTTCACACAAGCAGCTTCAGAGAGAATGAAGTCACCAAGTGAAAGAAATGGAAAATCAAAAGTTGATAAGATAAAGGCACGTCTGCAGCTGACTTGATCTGGGTCTGTAAAAACCAGCATGAGGAGATTTGTGAGAGGATGGGTCTTCTTCACCTGTCACACAAAGACACAATGTAGGGCAAGGCATGGAAATTCAAGCTGGCAAATTCAGAGCTGGAAAGCAGGCACACATTTTTGACTGGGAGACCAACAGTTGTAGCAGTAACTTCTCTTGAGTATGAGTTCTCTGCTGTCACACTGTGCTTTCAGGTTGGAGTGTAGATCTTGAAAATGGTGCTGTGGGAGAGCCCTGAGCTGCTCCTGCAGTGCAGGAGTCACAGGATGGAGTTTCATGCCCTCTGTTACACTAGAGCAAGATGATGCTGGGATGCTGGATACCGTGGTCAGCAGCAGTCCACACACTGACTGTCGGGGAAGGTTTATAGGGCATTGCAGCAGGGGATTATATTACTTTTTAATATGGGAAATGAAAGGGCTTTGCTTACATTTATGGAAAATGCCTTCTAAATAGACACTGCTGTGAAGATACTTGATGAGGCTGCTTGATGGAAAATTTATTAGGTGGTTAATCTGAACCTAGCAGCTGCAGAGGAGACATGAGGGGAGGAACGTAGGAGGGCTGGGGGAACAGAAAAGTGAATAAGAACTGTTCATGCCGTCTCTCTGTGTTTCTCTACCTCTTCTGAAAGTTCTCCTTTTCTGAAAAAGATGAAGTACCATTTGGCTTTGGGGATGAGATGGGGATGTGTGCCAAGCAGGGTTAGGGCAAGCTTTGTCAGAGCTTGTGGGGCAAGAGACATGAAGAACTGTATAGTGTGGGGTGCAGGGCTGGAAATAGGCCAGAGGCTCAGGGTATGCAAGTGGGTTGATTTCTACAGAAAAGGAAAAGGGGGCACTCTGACATGATGGGGGATGCTGGCAGTCAGGGTTAACTAAAGGCCTGTGGTCCTGCAGGATGGAGCTGGGACTCTGAAAAGCCTTGAAAAACAACTCCAGAAGTCTAATGCTATTAGGAAGCAGATCCCACAGGGCTGCACAAGCATCACCTCAGAATGATTTTTTCCTGTGGCTTCCAGGATGGATGTCTGTGTATACATGAGGCACCAACATATTGTGTAAGTACTACTTGTGTTTCGGCATCTTGTCTTCAAGGTCAGGCAGCAGCTTCTGCTCTCGTGCAGGTCCTGTGCTGACAAATGGGAGAACTGCTAATGTAAAGGTCAGAAAACAAACAGAACTAATCTGAAGCATTAAGCTGGTTGTGTGAAACGTGTTTTCCTAGTCTGCACACTGTAGAGCCAGTGTGTCATGAAAGATTGAAACTTTTTCCCTATCTCACTCATAAAAAAACAAATATGTACATTTCCTGTGAGAGAGGTGACCTCAGATTTAGCTGTCTCAGGGAAGGAATGCCAAATTGGAAGATCACCTGTCATGATGTCCTTTTGCTGACTGCTCTCTCAAACTGAGCATTTTATAAATGCTGATGGGGATTTGCACCATCAGCCTCTCCACTTTAAGGTAATATTTCTGGATATATCTTCCAAGACAGTGCTGGATGCTGCTGTGTAATCTGTTATTTTCTGGCTATGTCTTTGTGTGTACTGCTGCTCATGTGATTCTTCATAATTACTCCTTGTTTGTGGTTGCCTGGTTTTGTGTGTAGTCCCTTGAGGGGTGATGAGCCTAGAAGGCACAAACACAGGCTTTGCAAAGGGAATTTTTAACTACATTTTCTTCGTTGCTGTACAGCACTCCAGAGTTAGAAATCTCTTCAAAACACCCAGAGTCCTTATATGCAAGTGCTTTCATCTGATCTTGCCTTTTTCATAGTCTGAAATTGTGCCTGGGTACCAAATCTGACAGCCTGGCCATCCTTCCCCAGCAAGCTCTCTTTGCATGTGACAGTAGATGCTACCCTCGAGCCGTCTCACTAATCCTCCTCCATATCCAGCCTCTCTCCTCTTTGACGTACGCCCAAGCTGAACAGCTGGAGCTCATCCTTGCACTTGGCTTTTGGGTAGAGAACTCATGGGTGTTGTCGTGACTTAAGGCAGCAGATGCTATTTCATGCACAGATGTGACTGTGCAGTGGCTTTCTCCTCGATTTCGTTCACAATGATAATCACAATGTTAGCACCTCTCCCAGAGCTGATGATTGTTTCAGGTGAAGTTCATGGACTGATTGCATTGTCCTGATAGATTTCTCTGCACGGATTGCAGATCTGTGGTCAACTGCCTATGCACAAGTACAGAAGGTGGAAGGGAATTATAACGTAGTGCAAGCTCATGCTGTTCTATCACAAAATGTTGTCTCTCCACCAGACCCTCCCCACTCCTTGGCAGGACTGATACCAAGAAATTACATGTCCCTGATTAGTCAGTTCAACTGATACTGCTGGTACTAAGAAACAATCAGTATCCTGACTTACGGGCATGGAAGTCCTGCAGTTCCGGCAAGCTGTTTCACTGCTCCCTGTTGCTGAAGCACAAGAAAAAGCAAAAACCCAGAATCAGTATGGTCCTGTTTTGTCTGTCAAGGGCCCCTGTGATCACAGAGCATATTTCTCACCCTGCTCAACATTTTCTGTGGGAAGAACTGACACAAGTTGGCAAGGACAGCACCAGCCCCTCCTTCCTGCTCCTTACCCAAGCAGAGCCATGAGGAAATTCAAATACTCTTTGATGAAGTGAACGAAGATACGATCACAGCAAAACCCCGGTGCTGTTTTGCATTCCTCCCCACAGTGTTAACGACACCCTGTGGTGTGAGGCGAGGCGAAGCCCATCCCTCAGAGAAGCTGAGCACGTTGCTAAGGCAGATCTATACGGCTTCCTGCTTCCACTGATGGAATTGTTTTACCTCAGCTCCCCAGGGGCAGCAGGGACCTGACTGAGGATGTAATCTACAAGCCATGTGTGGTATAATTTAATATTCATGCCATGGTCCCAGGATTAAATTGGTGCCTGATGCCTACAACTCAGATTGGATTTGGTGGAAGTGAGAGGCTCTTGGTCCTTCTGGGAGTGAGCCCAGCACAGAGCGAGGTATCACACAGCGCAGTTAGCAGGCATGATGCATGCGTGAGTGCCTGTGGTTTAATGGGTGGCTGCACAGAGATGTTCCCTGTGCTGCTATTTGGATGCCCACCATGTCTACAGCTAAGAACTCAGGGAAAAAAAATATCATTTTTCATGATCTCTTTTATCCAATGAGAAGAGGTGTCTTTCCACCATAATTTGCCTTATGATGACACTACTTTCTACCATATAGAACATGAAGATTTCCAGAGAAGTGTAAGTCTTTACTCAAGACCTCTCACAATTCAAGGACAGGCACAGAGAGAGAATAGAAAAAAGGAAATGAGAAAGGAGGATTTTTTTTTTTTTTTCTTGTTTGCAGGCGGTTTGATTCAGTGGGATGGAAGACATTGTGTGGCGAGGGGGCAGGAGATGGAGTTGCCTGTCTAATGCCCATTCCAGTCTTGTGTTTCTTTGTGAGCTCGCTGTGATGAGCTGTATCGAAGTAGTGTTCACAAAAGATATAAATAAAGATGTGACTCAGTCTCGCAGTCTCTGTCCCACCTCTGCTCACGAGCTGCCTGCTGGTGGATTTAACATGGGGCTGGAGCAGGACCCAACACACCAGCAACACCCACCTCTGACAAGCTCGTGCCTGAGCAGCAGTTCAAGTGTTTTCAGAGAATGGGATCTTTTGGCTTTTTGGGTGGGGAAATTATGGCAATAGCTGTTTTCAATGTTAAAAATGTTCATGTGTGGTCCCTGACCAGGAAGGGCTTTTCTTCTATTTACTAGGAAGAGGCAGAGTGGAGGTAAATAGGTGGACAAAACCATCTTTTAGAAAGAAGCTGAGCATTAGACATTTCTTTCAAAGAAGGAAAGAAGATGACATTTTGGAGCCCTAGCTGATCAGACATAGCTGAACTGAAGCTCTTCTCAGTCTTCAGCATTCACTGAAACCCCAGATGAAGCTTGCAGGTGTGTGCATCTCCAGAACCTGGAGTTTCTTGAAAAAAAAGTTAATGCAAATACACAGTAGACCAGAGTCCTGTGGAGATTTATTTTAATGTTGTACCTCCTGAACTCCTCCAGGTCCTCGTTTGTGCTCCTCACAGTAAAAACCCCTGTATAGCCTAGGTGCTGCTGGGTGAGGATGAGGGGAACCTCACCGCCCCATATGGCCCCGGCTGCTTTTGTGGAGCATCTCCCCACCTTGCAGGCATGAGGGAGGTGGTGATGGACGGCTGCACGAGGTGGCTTTTTGAGGGGCTGGGGAGGGAAATAATGGCACTGGCCTTAAATGCCCATTCCTCATGCATCAGCTCAAGCGTCCTGCTCCACGGGGAGACTGGTGCTGCTGGATGCATTGGGGGGATGAGGAGGGGATGGATGCTGGGGGGAAGTCAAGGGATGCTGGGGGGATGCCGGGGGGATGTCAAGAGCTGCTCGTGGTTGTGAAGGGATGCCGGGGGGATGTCAAGGGTTGCTGGGGGATGTGAGGGGATGCCGAGGGGATGCCTGCTCGCTGCCGAGACTCCGGCCACCCCACTCCCTGCACCGCGGCTGAGCTGTGGAGGTCCCTGCGTACCCCCACCTGTCGCTCCAGCGGCGCCCCCTGCTCTCCGTTGAGGGGGGGTCAAGAAGAAGGGGAGGGGGCAGAACATCTGTCTCCATAGCGACGGGGCACGGCGGGGGGGTCTCGGTGCCGCCGCCCCGCCCCGCCGTACCGAGCCGCGGCGGAGCCGAGCGGAGCCGGCGCGGCCCCGCGGAGGGCGGCGGCAGACGCGGGGCTATGGGGCCGGCTGCGAGCGGGGCTGGGAGGGCGGGCGGAGAGCTGCCACCCCCATAAACCCCCCATCCGACCCCAGCCCATCCCAGCTCGCCCCGCCGCCGCTGCTCCCCGGGAGAGACCCCTCGCGGTGCTCTCCCTGCCCGGCCCAGCCCGGCTCGGCTCGGGGCTCGGATGCCGCCATGGGCAGCCGCTTCTCCAGCATCCCCGCGCTGCCCCGCGGCGGCCAGGGCCGGCTGCACCGCGCCCGCCACCATCACCTGAAAGGTAGGGCTCCCGGAGCGCCCCGACGTGGGGTGGGCACCCCGGGGACACTGGGCTGGGACCGGCACACCGGGCTCCTCTTCGGGACGCGTTGGGTTCCCTGGGTGCTGCGGGGTGGGACGGCCCCGTGCCGGTATCCTGGGGGAGCGAGGGGACAGCCCGTCGGAGGAGTCGGAGAGCTGAAGTGCCCCCAGGTGCTTCTCTGTCAGGGAGTGCTTCGCTTTGGCATTTTTTCAGGGTGCCACGGGAATGTGTCTGTGTGCGTGGCGCTGACAGCCCAGTCTGGAGGAGGGCAGGGGGTGTTTAGGGCACCCTGACCAGCTTACGTGGTTATTCTGCTCCTCGTGAGGATGAAATCCCCTTTCTGAATCCCTGGGCACTTACAGGACCAAATCAGATGGGGATGGCTTCTGCAAGGTGAGCAGGAGTAACTGCCAAGGTCTCCTCTCTCCCTACCCTTTTTTGCCCCTCTGGGCTGGAAAGCTGGTAGCAGAAAATAACCTGTCATTCTGGAAAGGGGTTTCCTTGAGCAGCAGCACACGCCGTATGCATTCAATGTATGTATTCTACCCAGGTACCTCTTTGTTAAGCACATTTTCACAGCAAAATGCGAATGGTGGGGGCAGAGGATGTCAGCCATCCCTCCGTGAACAGGAATTGAGGGCAGGTGCTGTCCCTGCAGCCGTTTCAGGTGATCAAAACTTGTTGCAGCTTCACCAGTGTTGCAGCATTTGCAGCTGGTAGCATGGGAGATAGGGATGTTGGTATTCACCTTCATTCTTACCAAGATTTTTAACCATACTATAGGGGAGTGGAAAGGGTTAATATTGAGCTGGGCAACTGGTTGTTCTTCTGAAGGATTTTCTAATACTTGCACTATACTTCCCTTCCATCTCTGTGCTTGGATGATTTGGAACAGTTGCATGAACTGAGGGTGGTTATACCACGGCTGTTAACGGCCATGCAAGGAGGCATTACGGATGCTTGCTGCTCTGTCATGGACAAAGTCAGCCAGAAAATCAGCCCAGACAATGGCCGTGCTTAAAATTAGACTTGTGAGGAGGAGGATGCTGAGCCCTAAATGGTGAACCATCCCCTCTGTCAATGCAAACAAGAAGGTGCAATAGATGGTGTAGTAGCTGGTGTGCGACTGTAAACTGCCAGGGAGGATTTATCTCTGAGAATCATGCTATCAGCTAGAAATCTTTCTGGAGCAACCTTAAGCAGATAAGAATTTATAAACTGGAGCCAGAAGGGACACTGCCACTTAATCCATTATCAGTGGCTTACGTGAGATTTCCAGGATGCTCGGTATGAATCACCTGATCTGGGGGGGAGGGAGGCTGGTGGCACTTTTGTTTGTTTTGTTCTTCCTTTAATTTCCATTTTAATGAAATTCCTACCTGTGCCAAGGCAGCAAGTAGAAATGTTCTCAGACCATAGCACTGACATCATTTTGATTTGGAGTAAAGAGTTAACAAGACATTGTCTTTGTTGTAAAAACCAAGCGACTGCCAGGGACAATATGTGCCTTTTCTGTCTTTTTTGAAACGGAACTGCCTCAGGTCCTACATTTAAATGCAGAATAAACAAGTCTGATTGGATCTGACAGGTTCCTGTAAAATGCTCTGGAGGCACAGCAGTGAAAGTACTAATGTCACACAGTTTTGTTACAAATCTGCCATTTAACATTTTGTAAAGTGTATTTTAATTGAAGGTCCCCAGTTCTTCTTCCCTCGGTGCCTGGCTCGGTGAGAGGGACACTGAGCTTTGATAATTTGGCCAACATTGAGTACTCTCCTAGCCTGGTGCCAGTGGTGATTTAGACTCATTCTCACTCAAGAAGAAGCTGCGACTGCTCATGGTGGTCTGGGGACTCTGAAGCCAGTCCCTGAACCTTACAAATTCATCCCTGCTGTATAAGAAGACCCCCACAGATCTGCTTTCCACACATACTGAAAGTTTTTATACCTTTCTTTTCTTGCTAGTCCTGTTAAAAATATTCATCTTTAGTTAAGCACATCTTCTGAAGACCCTAAGATACTTTGGGTGGCATTGAAGACATAACACAGAAGTATCATTGAAGACTGGCAGAGTACTTGCTGTGCTTTTGGTGGCTGTGCATAAGAAGGACAGCACCCAGCTGGATTGTTGGATTTCAGCATCAGTTTTAAAACCAGGTACCTGGAATAGGCAGGTCTTTACTGAAGGTGCTGGTGAAAACCTCTGTTTCTGTTCACTAGAAACTGCTGGATGCAAGAACTTTGTAATTACCTATTCCAAAGCACTGTGTCACCCCTGATATTGATGTCACAGTTGTGCCTGCAGGCTTTGGCTGGTTTGGAGATGGTGAAAACTAAAGTCAGTGAAAACAGAAGGCATTTGGGACCTCAGCTGCTCAGATGCCACAGGCTTGATCTGGCTGTTAATCTTAAAGCCATCACCAGTGGCTGGAAGGAGTTTGTCATTTGATGGTATAATGATGGGGAGGCTGAGGTGAGATTATTTTCAGCATTCCCGAGAGTTCTTCACTTCCCATAATCCAGACATGGCTGTTTCCCTGGGGTGACAGAAGGTGATCCATTGTGTACTTTCCTAATGAGCAAAAGATGGTGATTATCTGGTAACAATCTCCTTACGTTGCAGCCCAGATAAACTCCAGGAAATTTTTGCTGTCCACCCTCTTTGAAATATGGCTTGGGATTGCTGTCGAGCAAGGTGTCTCTTAATTCTCCTTTGTAACCCTGCTGTAGCTGTAAGCTGCCCTCCTTGCCTAGTATTACCACTTCCATACATCTGTAGCTGTTGCACTGCTTCCTAAGCTATTGCTCAGCCTTGCTAGATCCGTTTAACTCTTCCTGCTGTGATCTTTGGGCTGTGTACCCCATCAGGGCTGTTGTGTTGTTTCCAGATTTGCTGGTCCTGGATGCTAGGAATGCGGTTTTTGCTGGCCCTTGAACCAGAGGTGAGCCTGGTGGTGGACCAGAGGTGGACCCAAATTCCATCTCCTGTGCTCTGTGGGCAAGCGGCTCTTTATCCTCACTTGTCTCCATGTCCTCAGATGCAAGAAGGCTTAGCTGTTTCTGTGGGCCACAGATCAATATTACACTCTAAAAGCTAAGAAGTGTTACTGTCACCTCTGTCAAACCCTTTCCACCAGCATCCTAGGCAGGTTTGCTGCTCTTTCTTGAACCTCTTCTTGCCTTGGAAGGTTGTTTTCCATGGGGAGTGACAGTGAGCAGGATTTCTTCCTGTCATTCTTCTCACGGGTTATGATATTTATGCAAAAGAATGCATGCACTACATTAGAGACAGCCCGAGGTAGTCAGGGATCCTCTTCTCAGCAGTGGCTTATTACTCATGGGTTATTCGTTATTGTTTGTGTTGCAGTGGCATCTGGAGGCTCCTGTAGAGATCTGAGTCACGCTGGGCTGGGTGCCTCTACAGCCCGTGCCGAAAGAGCCTGCTGTGCTTGCTGCTTGTTCAGACAGATAGCTCTTGCTCATGGGTCTGTGTGATCTCCATGACTATTTGGGGCTTCTATCTCTAAAGTACCATGAGAAGCAGGCTGGTACCTTGTCAGGACGGTTCTTCTGAGTCTCTTAATTTGCTTGGAAGGCTGAAGTCAATCTACAGCAGTGGTCTGCTGAAAGCTGGGACCCTGCCCTTCTGGCTGCAAGCCTCCAAAACACAACCATTTTGTAGCACAGCACCATGGAGATAGGGGCTTCCCTCCTTCCTCTGGCCCCTGGGGATACCAGTCATCACTGTGTCTTACATGATTCTGTAGTCTTTGCTGGCATTTTTGCAGTTGCTGTTCCAAATTTTACATGTCCCATTGACTCATAAATGTGTCGGGCATTTTTCTCCTTTCACTGGTATTTTATGAGCCTCTGAAATGAATGCAGGAGATAGGAATCTGGATGGTGGAGGCATTTCAATAATTTTATGTTGTTGACAGGAAAGGATATCATTGCTGCCGGCTCCATTTCTTGTACTTGCTAGATAAAACTAAGTGGGGAGGAAAAGGACATCAGCAGCTGCTGAACAAGGGGATTAGAAATCAGGATGCAAGCAGGGCATCAGGGAGAATGCCAACCATGGTGCTGTGGGATAGCCTTGGCTCCCACTGCTGTCATAATTGATTCCTTGAACTATCATTTCATTTTCTTCCAGCCTTAGGAAGTCAGTAGTTTCACCATAACAGGCTTTGAAAGTTGCCTCTGGCTCCCTGCTCCTCTGCTTTTGTTCTGTCCTGAGGTTTTCATTTCCCTCTGACCTGTCAGTCTGTCTGGGTCATAGATGTAAAGCTTGTCCTGCATGAGGTTCCCAGGTTTATGTGACCTTCTTCCAAGCACTGGATCTTTTCCCCCAAGTTACTGAACTTTTATGTATTGTATTTAAGCTGCCTAAAATCACCTAGTGCTCCAAACACAGCAATTTATTGACTTTACTTTTTCTTCCCAATTGTTGCTTTCATAAGGTACAGAGGCCTCTTGGTGAAGCAGGTAATGGTGCAGCTTGTTGGAAATTTCCCAGGAAATGGTGTGGTGCTTTGCCAACAGGACACTGTATTTCACAAGAGCAAGAAAGGCCACTTCTGAAAACCAGTAGGAAGCAAAATAGCAGTGAGGTGACTGAGCTGAAAATGTTAGTCCAAGGCTCAGAAGTAGGGTGTTTTTTTTTTTTAAGAAGAAAAAAAAAAGCAAATGAAATAGGGGAACCCAAAGAGAAGAAATTTATACAATTTATACGAGAAAATAGATTGATACGATTATGTGATTGTATAAATCTGGATGTTGCCTGCAGTTCTGGTTCTTCCCCTTCCACCATCTTAAAAATATAGAAGAGATCTGGAAAGGGTTCAGAGGAGGGCAACAAGGGTGGTGATCAAAGGTCTGAAATAATTTAATGTAAGGAATGATTGAATAAGCTGGGACTCTTACCTCTGGAAAAAGGGACAGCTGGGGTGGTAAATGATAGAGATTTGCAAGTCCTGGCTGGCATGCAGAGAAGGAGCAGAGCTCCACACTCCCCAGTCTCTTCCAGTACAAGAACTAGGAGGGCATCAGATGAAGTTGGTAGACCCCAGGTCCATTTGTGCAGATGGAGGCTGTAGCTATCTGCAGTGGCTGGTAGCTCCCAGAGTTCATTAATAGTGGATGTTATGAGTGCAAAAATGGGTCCAATTTTACGGAAGATTGGGGGAGGTCAAGAAAGAGGAATCCTCTGAAGTTTCCTGCATACAAAGCCCACACACCCTGCTTGTGTAGGTTTTCCAAGGGGGGTCTTCCTACGGCTGATAACGATAATGCTGAGAGGAGAGCTCAAAATTTCTCCACACCAGTGACAGATGGAGCTGGGATGTTCAGTGATTGTACTGATGGCTGGAGGAACAGAGCCTTCTCTGGTGTTGTGATGTTGGCTGGTCTCTAGCTGGATCCATCCTTTTTTTTTTTTTTTTTTTTTTTTTTTTTTTTTTTTGCCTGTGTGTGAATATCCCTGCCTGGGTGTTTACAGAGTGGTTCATCACCACGGCAGCCTCAGAGTCATGCACAGAACAGAACATCCAGGCTTTATTTGGGAGACAGAAGGAGACAGAAGGGACTGTGACGAGGTCCCTGTGCAAGCTCCCCCCACATCTTTCATGGATGAGGCTGTGTCTCCTGCACCCCAGGGCTTGGACAAATAAAGGTGCTTTTGCATTTGAGGGCTTTTGTGAGTAAGAGAAAACAGGTTCTCCTTGCTTACTTTGACCCTCCTGAGTGACAAAGAGTGTAAGTAGCCCTCGCTTTGTTTTGTTTCCTAGACTACTGAAATATCAGCTTTTGTGGATATCCCTGTATCTGGGGAAGGTTCTAATACAGAGGCTTGGAAGATTTCAGATTTGGCAGCTGTTCTTACCTACTGCTGCTAGGATAATTGCAGGAACCAGCTACTTCTGCATCGCTCAAATTGTTGCCTGTGGCAAGTACACAAGTACACGTTGTTTTACTTACGATGTGTAACTTCACGGTGGCTACTTATTTCAGGATGGGGATCCACATGTGCTCTGGCTTTGGCTCTCTTGAAATTTTAGGTCAGTTCTGAACTGTCCTGAAGAGTGGGGTCTGCAACACCTGTGTTTCAGTAGTGTCTCCATCCTCCAGTGTCCATCCGTGGTTGATCTGAGATTAATGTGGATCACTGCACCTTGCGGGTGCTTAGTGCCAGGTTGCAAACTGACAAATCCCCAAGTTGTTTCTGACTTTAATCACAGCACTGTGGAGGTGCTCGGTTCTGTGCCACAAATTGACAAATCCCAAAGTAGTTTTGGAGACAAGAGCTGAATTTTAACTGAAATGTAGAGCCTGGCAATGTTAAAGCTTCTGCTGTGACTGAAACACATGTACATGAACCTGAGCTGTCTTGTAACCTAACCGGGCAGGGTACTGCCTGCTGTGCAGCTGGGGAGGAGGGTAGGCACGTGGATAATTTCCCATATGAAGGTCTTAGGTTGATGCAACTATGTAGTTAAAACTAAGCCAGGGCAGCTTTTCATCTCCACTCATTCTTGGGCATCTCTAGCTGGTAAAAGCAAATTGTATATGAGATTCTAGTTCATGTTTATATTACTGGTTATTTGGCCTTCCAGTAACACGATTAAAATAGAGTTGCATTCTAAAATTATAGAGCAGAGGATGCCATGATAGTGTTATATGTATACAGTTCTGTTCGTCCAACTCAGTTCCTCTCTTTGCTGAAGCATGGGGAAGGATTCTTGGCTCTCAGAAAATGATCGGGTCAAACCTCAGGGCTATTTTTATGCAAAATTCTAGAAAGTAAATGTTAATAGTTCTCAGACTTCCTGAAAGATAAAATACCATGCAGATTTTAAATTTAGTTTTATTTTTTTTAATGTGCTTCATGTATTGTGTAAACATTTTTGGAAAAAT
Source organism: Nettapus auritus (assembly GCA_011076525.1). NCBI lineage: Eukaryota > Metazoa > Chordata > Aves > Anseriformes > Anatidae > Nettapus > Nettapus auritus. Next base: position 24,086,719 of record CM021770.1, read on the forward strand.
AATACTAAAATTTTAGCCAAAATGAATTCTAAAGTACTGGTATTGCTTGTGGAGACTCTCTCCTCTCTTTGTTCCTTCATATTCAGTATTTGGGTTTCATGCTGGTAACACTGACACTTCCAGATGATCCTGTATGTGTGGGCTTACACATGTGCACGGGCATATGCAGGGATTCCCTGTTGACTGTTGAGCTCATCATTTTACGGTATGGCCAGAACACACACACTGTCTAGCACTGGGACGTGAGAAGACTGGCAGCTCCCATGTTATTTTCTAAATGCATTACAGCCCTTTCAGCAAAGCTGGGGAGCTCTGTAGCTGGCCATTGCCAATGACTGCTGGTGAGACAGAGGTCTGTAGATTGGCCATGAGCTATGGGTGGAAGTGTCCTCTATCCGACCTAAGTCTGCCTTTGCCTTGAATGTCTTAGCCTTGTTTATGCATTCCCCTTTGTGTTCCCTTCGGCTTGTCTCATGGAGGGGTACAAGAAGCAACCCATCGTGTGTAATTAAAACTTCATGTGTGACTTCAGAAACCACTGGTTCCTATTTTCCCAGCCAGGCCAGGAGAATATTCTGGGAAGCAGTTGTGTGAATAATTGAAGGGGAAGAAAGTTGATGAAAAATTCCACTGACCCAGTGGAAACATTTCTACTCTTGGGAATGTCTTTAAAAAAACAGTTCGTTTTGGGTAAATGAAAAGGTTGAATTTGCTTTCAAACAAAATGTTTTGAAAGTCTTTAGATGGGACCAACAAAGGGGTCAGGTTTGGCAGGTTCTGAACATTTCCATTCATTTTCAAATAAGGGATTCAGAAGGGGTTATAGGTCCGTTTCCCAAAACCGAGGGAATGGTGCTGCCTGCAAGGGCCTTTCTTCTCAGCAACAGTCACACCTTTCCTGAAAGGGTGGTTTTTTAATAGTAATGGAATTGGGTTTGGTAAATTGAGTTTCTCTGTGAAAGAGAGGTCTCAGTGCTTAAAACCATTAACTTTTATAACATTTTCTCAAGCAAGTGAGAAGAATTCTTATCTGAAAAACATATTTATAGTCATTGAATATATTGTATTTGAATTTGCTAAAAGGCAAATAAATCAAAGCACTGTAGGAACAGAAATTTCTAATGTGCCAGCACAGGCATTTTGGGTTATGCTTTGAGAAGTCTCAGCCTACTGGGGTATGAAGGAAGGAGTCTGGCTTTCGAAGAGACAAGGGTCTGCGGGATGCTGAGCAGAGGTGGAAATGTGGGATCCTTTGTCCCAGAGGAATTAATCAGGGGCACTTTTGGGGTGTTATTTATGGAGCTGAATGGGAGCACGAAAGTCTTTTGTGAGCAGCGTCTGTCTGGACATCTTCCTGGCTTCACCCTACTTGAAAGCTGGAGCTCACACGCTGACCCTTGTTTAAAAGAAATATAATCATGTTGCGCTTGATTCATTCTAATTTATGTTGACTTCCCATATGCCAACATACGATTTAAAAACCCCACTGATCATCTTTTATCCTCTGTTAGGCATAAGCTCTGCTTGATTTCCCTTTAACTGCTACTTGGATGGAGCCGTGACTATGTTTTGTGCTCTGTTGCTCATCAACACCATCTAATGTAAAGATTAGTATTAGACTCTTAACTTGCTCCTGGACAGGCTTTTGCCAGATAAGCTGAGCAGAATTAGATCCAGAGCTTATTTGCTATCCAGATTTCAACTGTTCATCAGAAGGTCAGTTCAAATCTCCTCCTTACGTGATAGCTGTTTAATTTAGCATTTAATTGTATTGGTATTACTATGGATGATTTCTTTTATTTGAGCAATTGGTGGAATTGCATTTTAAAATATCTATATATATCTCACCGGATCATTTTTGTCCATGATAAATGTTTATTTTGTATTTAGCAAGTATTTACTAGGTAGGAAGGGCAGAGATGGTTTCCCACAGACATATTGACTCCCTTTAGAAGACAGGATGCAACTGGAAAAGTTCAAACAGAATCTGAATTATAAATTATAAACAGAATTATAAAATATTCTACAAATACATTGAGGGGCCTGGGTAATGCTGTGGTGTTAGTACTGGATTTCTACATTCCCATTGCTATCTTCGTGTATCATTTATTGTACTTATTTTAATGGTACAGTTGATGCATCCCTTAATAGGCATAAAATAAAATAAAAATGCTAAAAGCTCTCACTATTTAAATCTACATATAACTTTTGTTTAGAGTAGAGATGCCAAGCAATAAGGACAGGCATCAAGAGCTTTACTCCTCCACTTGTAGTCTGTCCTGCACTCGTTGCGGCAGAAAGCTCTCACCTAAACTGGATGCCTAACAGCCTGTGCGGATGGTCTGGTGCACGGTGCATTTGCTTTGGATGGTTGTTCTCAGACTGGATTGTCATGCACTGGTGGATTTAGCAGAGAGATTAAAAATCAGCTGGAGGTTTCAAGCAGAGAGCTCCTGCAGGTGGGACATGTCGTGATGAATGGAACGAGCTCTGGTGCTCTCGCCCACACTCTGCATGTTTGGTGGCTGAGCAGATAAGAGTCAGTCCCCAGTTGTCATCTCAATGTGAAGCCCAGGAGGAAAAATTGCCGAGTGATGGGTGGGAGCAGGGTAAGCTCCCAATTTGGAAATGTTAATATGACATCTATTATTAATAACCCCGCTGTGGAAGGAAAAAACAAACAAACAAAAACTAATGTTTTGCTGCAAATGAAGCTGTGACACAGGGAAGTGGCAGGCAAAATTAAAATTTCATTCTTGCCACGGTCTTACAATAAAGGTTTTGTGATACACACCCAGCAATGCCACTATAAATAGTCTTGTTATCTAATCTTCCAACTCAGAATATGACAGAAGATTACAAATAGGGAAACAGTGCAGTGTAGCTTTTAGCTATTTTCCCACTGCTTCACTTGTTTCTGCTGGAGCATTATTGCTCTGCCCCTTGTAATTCTTACGAAGACAACATTATTCACGAGTACAGCATGTCACAAGCAGGAGGAAAGTTCAGATAAAACCCTGAAGATTTATGACATAGTTTAGATAAGGCCATGTAGGAACTGAGACAAGGGAAGCAATAATTTGAAGTCCGGCGGCATTTCTCAGGGTGCGGTGAGAACTTCTTGCCAGCTCTGCTGGCTCAACACAGAGTGAGCATTTCATAAGAAGGTGCTGCATGTGGGGGGCTGCTGAGAAAACCCTTCCCTAATGATTAACCCAGACACTCACACAGCACAGACTGTGTCCATACAGGTTTAGGACCTGATCCAAAACCAACAGGACGATGCTAGAAAATTTCACAGGGGCATAGCTTGTGCAGAGAAAACCTCCTGTTCCTTTTGATTTTTTTTTTTCCCATGGGAGAAGAAGGAGGTGGCTGGAAGAGGGATGATAGCTCCCTTCATCCCCTCTCCCTGCCCTGCTGGGGATGCAGATGCCCATTTCTGACCCTTCCTTGGAGCCATCCCCTGCCCATCTCACATGGGGCACCTGAAGGCAGCAAGGAGAGCTGAGTCCTTGGAACATTTCCCCTGGGCAGGTTCAGCTGAAAACAACCTTCTGTAGCCTTTGAGTGTGGACACAGTTAATCATTTTCCACAGGGGACTCTGGATCTCTTCCTCAGCTGTCATCAAGTGACCCAATCTTATAATCTTACAGTGGCTATGGAAGAGGTGGGAGGAAGTATGGCTCTTTTAAATCTGTAGCCCCACAAGACTCAGACCATCCACTTTTTGCTGTATGAGGGGAGCCAGGAAGACTTGGATTGCTTGTTCAACCCCCAGTGCTTCTACACCACACAGCCTGAGGGAGGCTGTCAGCCTCCATCACCCAGCCGGACCAGGCTGGGGCTGATGGAGCACATCCAGGCAGCTCGGTGGAGCGTGATGGCTGGCACACACTTGCTGTCCAGCCATGGCCAACTCCAGAAGTCCTCTTCTATGCCTCTATCAACACCTTCTCATGAAGGAGCTAAAGCAATGATGAAACTTGAGGAATTGAGCCTCCCTGCAGCTGGTGCTGGGAGGAGAAAATAGAGCTTGTGCCATCCCCTTGTCCCAAAATAGGACAAGGGATGATTCCCAAGCTGATTTTTAGGGAGGTGGCATGACTTATTTTTATTTTGCACAACAATTCAGTGGCAAGAAGACTCAATTAAGCAGCTGTGTAGGACACAGCAGTCCTACATTCATCAATTCCTGTAGAGTTCATGTAATCTAGGGTCAGGATCCAGTTTTGCCTCCCAGGGAAGTGCTGGGACTTGAGAGCTTCCACCTGTACTCCTAGCCCATTGATACAGCCAAACAGGCATTCACCTCCACGTACCTACATCACTCACTCCACTCCCTAGTCAGCACAGCACCCACAGCATCCTACTGAGAGAAGGCTATCATCTTCAGCTGACTCACTGAGGTGGGCATTTCTGCCTCTTTCAGAAAATCTGAAAATCATCCTTAAATATTGCTAAAGGCAAGCAAGCCAAAGGATGTCCTGACTCTACCTGCCTGAACTGAGGCCCAACATTGCTAGCAAATTCTTTGGGTTGTTCCACCCACCCCAGATTCTGGTATTTCAGCTAAATTCATAGGAATAAGCAATCAGAAACACTGGCATCTGCGATGCTTTCTGGGCACTGGCACTCTTGTTCTGTAGCCTATTCACCAGGAAGCAGAGTTACCTTCCTAGTAATTAGATTCTGCGGGCAGATCAAATCAGCTATTGGAACAGAGGCTTTATATATATAGTAAAATGCTCCCAGGTGTGCTTTTTAATAGCGCTTCTGAGCTGAAGTAAGGATTGATTAATAAGAGGCACCCAAACCACGTTATGTGGTGAAGCAGAGATGGAGCAGGGTGCTTTTGCTCTGAATCAGGGATCTTATTGAATTTGGTGACAGATGCCAAGTATTTATGTCCTTGCCTGAGTTTATCTGTTAAATTAAAAAGTGCTAAAAGCAGGAGTTATTTTTGGAATAAATATATTAAATAGTGATGGAGAGTGCCAGCTAGGTATTGGTGGGGTGGTATTTTATTTTTATGTATGCTTGTCCAAGGTATATTACTCAGAGCATCAGAATAGAAAGCTGCAGGGATAATACACTGCTCTAGGTTTACACCAGAATACTTGAGTTCAGAGCACCCAGTATGTTTTTTTGTGATGTTATGTGGTATCATAAAGAATATGATTAAATTACATTTATTGTATAAGCACAATTGAGTATAATATAGTACTATGCAATTGTAATTGTAATTTTTGCTGTAAGGCTCTTGCCAGTTGTCCATATTTCTACATTAACATGGAGAGGGGATTATCTTAATTATGTTTTTTTTTTTTTTTTTTTTTTTTTTTTTAGCATATTGATAAGTGTCCAAACTCTAGAGAAGCTGTTACTTGCCTTGGAAACCATTGCAAACACACCTCCTGGTTCTTTGCTCACTCTCCCCCTACCCGTAGTCTTTCTCCACTTAATTTATTCTGTAGTGTTGCCAGTAGTGTTATTTTGCTTGATTTATTCTGTAACTTCACCTAAAATAGACTCTGACCTTTAATTTTTGTTTATAGCTTGTATATAATTCTTTACAGCTTTTTATTTATTTATTTATTTATTTTATTATCTTATCACCTCCTTAATGAGCATTTTACCTTTTTTAGCCATTATTTAGCCTTTTCAACTTCCCACAGGCCATCTTGAAGCCCCTGAATGGTGACAATTTATGGCTGAACCAAGACGTAGGGTGAGACTGAAGAAGTTGACCCATAAACTTCAGGAAAGTTGTTGCATTTCCAGTGCCTCTGAGCCATCTTGTGTCTCAGAAATTAATATTAGTAACTGCTACTTACAAATTGTCTTTTACTGTGCTCCACCAAATAATGTGATGCTGAAATAACTTATGGAGGTTAAATTCTCCTGGAGTATTCAAATAAAAGCCAAACATATAGGGAAAACATGTCCTGTGTAGGAAGGTTACAGCATAAAAAAAAGATGGCTTGCTTTGTCTTCAGGTCACATTGACACGCGAGCTAGGAATACACATACGAGATGGAGACCTAGATGTGCTAGATTTAAGGGGGAACTCCGTAGCTGCTGCTGTGGGACTATTTTCAGGTGCTCGGATGAGTGAATAACCCAAATATAGTTTAAGCCTGTGACTATTTAATTTTCATAGCAATGCAAATACATTAGGTGAAGGCTAAGAGCTCTGCATCTAATTTAGCAGTGTTGCTTTAGCAACATCATGCAGGATGCAAATAGTCTCCTTGGTAACACTTCCTAAGTGTCATTAGATAAGCGATGGTTACAAACACGGAAGCAGATCAGAATGAGAGTCCTGCTCTTGTCCTGTGCCTTTTTATAGCCCCAAACATCACGATTAGCAGGAAGGCAAAAGGGGAGAGGAAAGCAGTTTGGAGGGTAGGAGCTCTTGTTAGCATTTTACATTTTGTTCTTTGGAAAAGCACACCGGTTGTGACTGGGTTATCTGAATAGTTTTAAATAACGGGAGGGTGCTGTCCCTGCCACCAATGGCACCTGTCAGGGACAGGCACACACTGTTCTCCTTACTCTCCAAGGGATGCAAGTTGCAGGTATTAACCCTGCTGCCATCTACCTTAATGGCATCTTCATGTCTTGGTGAGTTTTTAACCTGCAGGTTAGGTAGGGGAGAGGGAAGGAGACCCCAGTGCTTAGCATGAGGGTGATCCTGATGTCTTCACTCTGGGTGGTGGTAGGGGATCTGCTTCTGGGCTGGGACAAAGCATAGGAGCTGCTCCCCTTATGCCAAGTCACTTTCCCTGCCGCACTATCACTGTCAAAGCATTGCCTCTCCAAAACCAGATTTGGGTTTTCTTGTTGAATTTTGAAGACCCTTTCCTAGGAAGAAGCAGTGCAGTAGGGATGAAGGTGAGAAGTGGGATTACTTAGTGCTCAGAAACAGGGCAGTTGCTCTGCTGTTGGCAGAAGAAACTTTTCTATATAGAAAGAGTTGTGAGTGGTGGCAGATTTTCCAGCTGTCATGCAATATATATATATATATGTATATATGTATTATTTATTTATTTATTTATTTTCATGAGGGGAAACTGCAGGGATTGTGCAAGAATCCTAGCTTTCATTTGACAATGCTTCCCTTTCCCCTCCTTCCCTTCTGTATACTTCTCTTTTACACAGAAAAGCTGAAAGGTACATAGCCAATATGTGACCTGATGGCTCAAAACTCAGAAACCAGACAAAAGTTCTGCCAATGCTTTTATTTTACATTGATCTTTACTTTAATCCCACTGGTTGATGTCTGAGGATCTTATCCAAGGAATCTGAATGCCTGGTAATGGCAGCACATGAAAGACAGTGGTGGAAGGAGCCAAGTCTACAATGGCATCAAAAGAGGTTTATTATGGTTTGGGCTGAAAGTCTGAAAGCAGATGGTTTTATTTTGTCGTGATCTTGACCCTGCTTCAGTAGAGGGAGATATATGGTGGACTTCTGCATTTCTGGGGAGATCCTGTGAACCAAAGCTAAGCCAGACCCTCGCAGCCAAACACCTCCTGAATTGTGACCATCAGGTTCGTAAGTAATTACAAGTCCCAAGGACTTGGGGCTGGCCAGTCCAAGGGGATTAATTTCAGCAGTGTACAGCACCTTGTGATTTAGATTCGTGGCAACAGGCTGCAATTCCTCCTATTCTGATGTAAAGGGAATTGAAATGTCAATAGCCTCTCTTTACAAGGAGAATTAAAAAAAAAAAAAAAAAAAAAAAGAAAGAAAAAAAAAAAGAAAAAGAAAAAAAGAAACCAAACACCAACCATCCCCATAGCCCTTTTTTTGCTCCCAAATCCTCTTGGAATTAATCCATCTCCATATCACTCTTATCTCTGTGGCCTACACACTAAATGTCACTGCTAATTAACAGGACCTTGGCCCTCTGTGTTCAGATGATCAACAATCTGCCATTCTGATGATGAACAATCAAACGTTTGTTCGTGAGAGGGGGGCCCTCAGGTCTCCTCCACCTCCCGGGGGAAGGTGCTGGGGCTGTTGGCCTTGTGCATGACAAGAAGCAAAGTCTGAAACATGTCTTTACCTCATGCTGTCAAACCCAGGCAGGTGATGTTCTCCTGAGCAGGATGAGAGATGTTTCCTTAGCTTTCTAGAGGTTAGAACAGCACTGGTGAGATGTTTGGATACCGAGATGCAGTTCCACCCCTAAGGCTCATGTCCCAGTGTCCCCAATGGCCCTCCTGCAGTGAGGTTTGGGACTGCTTTGGAGGTGAAGTTTGGTTCTACATGCAAATTGTTCTGCAGTAGAGGAGCAGCTGCTTCTCACCACCATGGCCCATGGCTTAATAGGACAGGGGAGTCTGGACAAAAGACTGCTAAATGGGAGCTCAGCCCTCAAACTGTCCCTCCAGCTGCTATGTGCACAGCAGTGTTTCCCTCCAGGACAGCCACGCTGATGTGTTTCTGCCACCTGTGGTTTGCAGGCATCATTTTTTTTTATACCAAATTGGGACAGGATTTTTTTTTTTTTTTTTTTTTTTTTTTTTCCTGATACTCCTGACTCCTGGGGCTGCTCCATCCCTGTGTCCCTGCTGGGGACTGACGGACATCCCCTTCACAGCCCCTGGGACAGATGCTGCCCCTCACCCTCCTGCCAGCAGTCAGGGTGGTCTTAGGATGGGGACTGGATATATCAAGGCACCCAACCCAGCACACGAGCCTCCACTCTACCAGCCCCCTCCTGACCCCCAGCCCTGACTTCTCCGTTCCTGTGAATATGCTCCTTTCTCCCTTTTTCACCGAAAAACAAACAGAAGTGATTGCAGCCAAAACTCCCTCCCGGGGTGACTCTGGCACGGACAGAGAAGTCTCTCATTCAGCATTCACCTCTGACAACAGATGACTTTTGGCAACTCTCTGCTTGCTTGAATGGGTTTATTAGCACTTGCTGTGTGCTTCCTCTGCAGCTGAAGCTGCTTTCATGGCCGTGCGGGCGTCCGCAGTGTCTCTTCTCTTGCTGGCACCTCTGCCTGTTATTTTTATATTTTTAGTGGCCTTCCTCATGCAATAACAGGAATTATCTCTTCGATAAGCATCTTCTCAACAGAATATTAATGTATATAATTAGGATAGTATTTGCCACTTGATTCACACTGTTCATCCCCAAATTGACTTAATTACACAGCTGCTCCTCTTGAAGGAGGCCATGTTTGTTTAAAAGCTTAAATATGGAGATAGGGGCTAAATTCCTTCCTCTGAGAAGGCAACCTCAATTTTGGATTTCTAGCTATTTTGTCAACAGTGTTTTGTCTGTTTCAAGGAGGGGAAGAAGTAGAAGAAATGGTGCTGCTGGTTTTTGTTTTTAATCCTCTACACAGGGAGTGAGGCACAAACCCCCTTGGCTGATTGATTGATTTAGTCACTTCTGAGCTGCTGAAGGTAAAAAGCCTCAGGATCTCACATCCCTTGGTTCATGTGTGATTCCTGTGGTTTTTCTCTCTCCCTGATGTCTTGATACTCAGGTATCCCTACCAGACAGACAAAGTCTGTATGGTAAGGCACTTGCCTCTCACCCATTTCCAGTTTGCAAACCATGAAGCTAGCTTTAACAGTAGCCTCAGCCTCGGTGTTATAAAGACATGGAAGAGAAATGCCTCCAGACAAGTCTGTGGGATTATTTCAGCTTTCTGTGAGACAGCTGAGACGTTATGTTCAATTTTGCTATCAATTCTTCAGCTTTGAGCATTGCTGCTGTAAACTATCAGCACCTCCTGTGAGTACATTAGTGTCTGGAAGTATGCAGTAAATCAGATTATAGCCGCCCTTTATTAACCCTGATGCACAAGACTTCAGCAGTAGAGGTTTGATTCAGAGAAAATGAATGAGGATAGTTAAAGTCAAATATAAATAGAGCTCATTAAAAAACAAACAAACCAGCCTCTGTTTCATTATATGACTCTTAACTGCACCATGAGAACAGAAGCAGTCCTCATTAAAGTCCCCTGGCAGCCTTGTTCTCTTCATCTTCTTCTGCAAACTCACAAACTATAGGAGCTCTTGGGGACATTAATCCAATCTGTGCCTTGCAATGGCAGAAAGAGGGAGAAAAACAAACAGAACAAGCCTGTGTGCACGCGCAGGCAATGAAATGAGCACAGCCCTGCCAGCACTTCCACGTCCCATCCAGACCCCTGACAGAGCATCATTGCTGTCCTGCACCTAGGGCACCTCTCTGGTGCTCTCAGCAGCACTCTGTCCTTGTCAGGGTATGTGGCCATGGAGGAGCTTCCAGTATATCCTCTTCTCCCAGCACCTCATTTTGGTGGTGCTGCGGGTGCCAGATGCTCCCTGTCCCCATGCAGGGGGTACTCTTTTCTGCAGGATTTTGAAGTGTGTGTTTTGTGAGTGCTTTCATGAATAGGGAATGCTTGTCTTCCTGAGGTCCTGAGTGTGTAGGTGCAGGGAGTGTGGAAAGAGTCCTGGAAAGTATAATGGGCGGTGTCTGGGAGGAAGACCTGTAGTTCTGGAAGTGTAGTGCCTTTTAAAGAAGAGTTAGAACATACTTTGTTTTTAAAAAGGTTTATTAAAAAAAAGACAGTGTGAATCTCATTACGGATAGTGCAATAGCACAAGTGGGAGATTAATATTCTGCATAAGGGAATAAAACTGCAATATCTCTTGAGCAAACCTATTCCCACTGGAGAAAATGAAGACCTGGAGACTTTATCAGCAAACAGCAGCTTTATGCCATTTACAGGTGGAGCAAACGTGGAGCCTGCAAGGGACCTGTCTGCAACAGTTCCACTTTTTATTTATGGTTTCCTTCTGCTACAAGCACCAGATCAGTCCCACTGTTACTACCAGTTCAGTCCCATTGTCAGTAGCGCTGGGAACATCAGGTAACCAAAGTCCTTGGTCTTTTAAATCAACGTATCACTGACCCTTGCTCAGCACAAGTTTAACGTGCACACCAGCCACAAGGGCTCCCACCATTCCAATTTTATGCAGAAAATCATTCTAAAGTTTTAATTAATTTTAATTCATGGTTGCAGAGCAATTTGGTGCGTGCAGATGGAAAGCGGTAGAGAAGTGTTAGTTCATCTCACTTTAGCATTTTTTTAAATGTATACATATGTTTTACAAAAAGAGTTGCAGCTTACTCAGAACCCGGACTGGACCAAAACCCGCCTGTTTAATTACTGTTTACACAGAAGTAATTTGCAAAGTGTTAATTTCCAAAATCAATGCACTCCAGTCCAATAAATATTGAATGTTTCCATCTGCCATTTTTAAGTTAGTTACCAACCCTGTCTGATGAAGTCTACGAAACAGTTGCCTGCTGTTGACATAAAGAATGATTCTGAGATCCAGCTTGTATGGAAACCTAGAAAAAAGCAGGTTTCCTAAATGCAGTTGGATTCTCTTCTCTTGATTTAATATGCATGGGGAGACCATTACAGATGGAGACAGGTTTATAGCAGACAGGCCTACGTAAAATTACATCTTAATTTTATGAGGGGAAATAGGCTGAGTCTTTCCCACTGGCATGGCAACTGCAGATCTGAGGTCTGACCTGCAGGAGGAACCTAGCTGGCACATGCAGCATCCTTAGCATGGGGAGACGAGGTGGAGAAGACCTCTGCTCACATATGCAGGAAGGAGCCAGGGTTCCCGTGGGCTATGGTGGGATGCTGACCCCTCTGGCTGTGCGGGGGACAATTTAATTGTCAGTAGTCACAGGGGATCTGGAGCCCTCTGGATGGGAATGCCCTGTGCCAATGCAAATGTCACCGCTCGCAGCACAGCATGGGGGTCTTGATGATTAGTTGTTTTACTGTTTTTCTAGTATAATTATTCTTAATTCATGTGTTGTTTCATCAAAGTGTCTGTCACTCAGGGCTTGGCATCGTCTTCTTAAATAGCTGGATATAAAATTACAATGTGTTTCTCCAGTGAGACCATATTTCCAGAACATCGTGACAGCTTTATTATGACACAGGGCTCTCTGTTTAGCTGAACAGATACAGTGAATTATCCTCTTAAAAAACCAAAATCTCTTGCAGTGGGTCATTAGACTTGTGCCATTCCCTGTACAGGGTTACTCTGAATCAACATTACAGGCATCTGCAGCCAGGGAGCATGTGCTGTGATATTTTAGCTTCCTTGCTGGGCCGGGGTGGGCTGGTACATACATAGGAAATAAACTGCAAAGCACCAGGTGAAACAGGGCTGATTTTCTAGCAGAAGGTGTTCTCTGAGTCCTTCCCCAGCCTGGTGGCAGCTTTCAGGGATTATTCAGAAAGCAGTGAAATAGTGGGAATGATCCCCATGTCCCTGTGGTGCCTAAAGCTCCCGCATGAACCCAGAAAATTGTTGCTGCCAGTACTAGCACACTTTAAATACCAGTCCCCAAGAATGCTAGCGTGGGCTGCTGACAGATGGGTGGAAGCCTGTAAATAGGAAAATATGGCTTAGATAACATTTGTAGCAGTGTATTCAAGTTATTGGCTCAAAGCTATTCCTCACTATACACTTGAGTGTAAAAAGACCCACCCTAGCCTAACAGGACCCCAAGAAATTTCTTCCCGTAGCTTTTCTGCTGTGCTGGTGGGTGTTGTAACTGCCCTGGGGAGATGTGAGAGCAGAGCTCTTCTGGATGCACTGCGTGATGCTGCTGTAGTGGATGGAGGGCCTTTGGGATAGGTAGATATGTCAGTCTATCTAATAGTGACACCCCTAGATTAAAAAAATGGATTATGGATTATGGAACAAGTTTTGGAATTGCTACTGCATAGGCCTGCCCCTGTGTGGCTGGGAAGAACAGTTGTGTGCTGGTCTTGGTGTTCACACAGGTGGTGACATCCCAGAAATGAGGTAAAGGAGGAATGTGGGAAAGTGTGTTGGAAACATAGTTTGCAGTATTACTTAGCGACAATTATTATTATTATTATTATTTTCAGATGGCTTTTAAACTTTGTGGGGCAGGTGCTGACCAGCTGCCGTTTGGCTTCATCAAACAGCACCCAACCTCAGGAAATCCCTGGTGGCTGGAAGCAAATACTAAATTAAGCAATCCTTTTGGCTAATGGCTGAGCCTCTACAGCCAGCAACGTGGGGTCCCAGGCAGTTTTCTCGCTGTTTTTTGGGGGCAGCCAGACACACCCCATGCAGGTGAAGTGGGAGAAGTGGGAAGCAGCTCACTGCTTCATACACCAGGCTGAGATGTGTGTGGTGCTGGGGCAGTCCTGAGGAGCACCAGGCACTTTCTCTCCCCATTGTCTCCTTTGCAGCAGTCTCTGTAGGAAAATATAATCTGAGCACTGCAGAAATCTGCTTGTTAATGGAGGACAGCATGGTCTGCTAGTCACAGCAGGGCTTACTGGAGATAAATCCCTCTACTCGATGTTCCCAGCTCTCCCACGCAGACACCGAGGCATTCACCTCTCTGCGCCTCACAGTGCCTATGAACAGAGATAAAGGAAGCAGAGATGTGGAGTTGCATTATTGTTATTGGGGACTCATTCTAACCAGAACTGAGTAGCAGGAAAGAGCAGGCAGCTCCCAATTCCTGCTGCCAGCATTTAGGCCCAAATTTGCAACTCACCGTGAGATCTAAGGCAGGTTGAGCTGATGAATGTGGGGCCTGCTGCATGCCACCGTTTCCTCCCCTTCCACCTTCCTTCTTTTGGAAGAATCAATCCATGTGCTTTGCTGAAAATTAAACTTCACTGGATGGATTGTACAGAAAACTGAAGGTGTCTTTGAACTCAGTGCGTGGTTTGTCATTTGACCAGCTTGTCGGCTTGATCTGATAAGTTATTGTGCAATTTAAGGGGGATTCTCCTCCTGCTGACACCTCTTTTGCTCTCGGTGGCAGCTCTGTGCCAGCAGGTATGACCGTACCTGCACTGATTTGCAGTGCTATCCCTTGCAAGTTCACAGAATCACTGAATCACCTGAGGGCCGGTTTCCCAGGGCTGTGATTTTCACATTTTTCTGAACCAAGAGACTGTCTTTCATGAATCCAGAAGATGAAGTCAATGAGGCAGCCTTGCCATACTGCTTCCATCCACATATCTCCATCACAGGACCTGATGTCCTGCCTTGCACGGATGCTGAGCAAGGCAGCTCGGTTTGGGGAGGAACAGGCCTGTTGCAAGGTACAACGCATTTGCTTCTTCGTCATCTGTGGGCCTTGCTACAGAAGCCTGATTGTGCCTCCTCTGTAAGCTTCAATCAATTGCTTCCAAGGGCCATATTAGTATTCTGCAAAGAAAATTGAAGTGCTTTCATTAAGTCAGCTCAAAGGACTTGTGTGTGAGCTATTTTAGGGAACAAAATGGTTGCTGGAAAAAATAAGCTTTTCTTTTTTTTTTTTTTTTTTTTTTTTTTAAATTTTTTTTTGCATTTAATTGTTTAGGTTAAAAAAAAAAAAAAAAAAGTGCTTTAAAAGGCTAGAGCCTGGCTCAGGAGAGCAGGGCTAAGGCAGCCTGCAGGATGAGACCCAGGGAACAACTTGACTTCTGTAGCCTCCTGCAGGGCAGTCAGCGCAGAAGAAGCCTTGTCAAAGAGATAAGCAAAGGCAAGCTGGTGAACAACAGCATTCGTTAATAGTGCTCTTCCTGGGTATTAAAGTAATTCTATGAAGCAGGAATTTAATAGTACAAATCTGGCTGATAACCATTCTGGTAAATAATAATAAAAAAGCTCTGACAGCCCAGCCCTAGCTTGACTAATGTAGTGATAGTATCTGTCTTGAAGAGAAAAATGTAATAGCAGAGAAGGCTCCTTTCTGCCATTTTTCAGGGTTGCAGATGCTGTCATTGGGTGACATTCAGGCCCAGAGTCGAGCACCCATCTACGCATCTTTGGGTATGTTTTAAGCCTTCTTAAAATCCCCTATTTCTGTGTCCCAAACCTTTGTTCCTGATGCATTTCATTTGGAAAACAGCAGCCTCCTTCCCTCATTTAGTGTGGGGATTGTTTCTCTCTAATAGTCAGGAAAGACTGAAATAACAACCCAGGCAATCTGTTTCTCCTTTGCTACGTTAATAGCATTTGCTAGTGCTGAGACCTCTGCTGCCCTGGGCAGCATTATGGATCGTGTGTTTTTCTTACTTAATGACCAAGAGAAGCCAGAGATAGGTGATAAACTTGGCTAAGCACAGAGTACTGAATGAAAGGGTTTGCATCTGCCCAGGTGGAAAATGGGGGCTTCATTGCTGTGCTTTCCTGCTCTTCTCCAGCATTAAAAGCTTGGAATTAATTTGCTTTGAATGGAAATCATTGGAATTGATTGAAAGGGGCTGCTGAGTCATTTCCTCCTATCTGCATATTAATGCCACCCCACAACCTTTATCCCTTCTCACCCAGCCTGAAAGCAAGGGGATGAGGAGATTCCCTGGCAGCATCTGGGTGCCAGAGGTGAGAGCTGAAGCTGTGAGACCTGGCTGCCCTTGCTGTGCAGCAACCAGTGGGAAATGCTGCCTTCCACTCAAATATTTGTTCTGTGTTTGCTTCTTCTGGTTGCAGCCAAGGTAGCGTGCATTGTTCTTTCCCAGGTAGACACTGGTGTTCTTGTATGAATAGCTCAGGAGAGGTCTGCATCGAGCAGCAGGCAGATGTTGGGAGCTCTGCTTTTAATTGCAAGCGTGCAGTCTTGATGTGTAGCCCAGATCAGCTGTATTTTTACTCAAATAACGATTCTTGGGACAAAGAAGGAAGCATAAATGCTCCTCTGCTCTCATTTATTTGAACAGGACCAGGCTCTCGCTTTCCAAGTGGTAATAACCAGCATTGTTGGAGTTGATCTTATAGTAAACTAGAGGCCCCATTTAGGATTATGGCCTATGTGTTTTGGTGCGGTAGAGAGGGCTTGGGGAGTGCAAGTTCTGCTTTGGAGAACGTGCATCCTTCTTCAAAAGGTCTTCTATCTCATTTTGTGTCTTTTCCATCAAGCTTTATTTAGTTATCTGTCAAAAGCAACAGCTTTAAGTGCCCAAAAGTTCAAACTTGTTCTTCTTTCTTTTTGGTTGTTGCTTTTAAAACAAAAGGAAATTATTTAGAATAGCAACTTAAGTAAGGTAATGTTATTTGCAGCTTTCTAAGAAAGTGTTGGAAAAGGAAAGGGCAAACCTTTGCTATGTTTGGCAGCTTTCTTGGAAACTTTATTCCCTGTGTGAGAGTGCATTAAAAATATTGCTCTCTGGCAGCTCTTTTGGATCCTGGAAGTTAAAAGGTAGCAACGGACTCTGTATCGCGGACTTCTTATGTCTTCGTGAAATGTGTAATCACAAAAGTCTCAGGCTTTTGACTCAGTCTCCTGGGGAGCAAAGCCACTGGGCACACTTAATTTTAATGTCTTTTCAGTGTTACATTGTTGATTCTTTCCCCAAGCCCTTGAATGGGGTTTATGTTTTCATATGATAACAGAGAATGAACCTCACAGAGTCTCTCTGATGGCCAATTCTTGTGTTTAAGTTTGCTTGGAGCTTCTCTGTTGATGCCTGCTGCTGTATTGTCTCTTTGGCTGGGATTTCATCCAAGTCTGCAAGCAGACATGAGGCTCAGCCCCTCTGAGTTTGGACCCAACTCTGAGCTTTCCTGGAGTGCCAACTGGCCTGCTGTTGGGTACCAACTGTACTGACTCTGCTAATAAATCTTGCAGTCTTGGGTGATAAAAATCAGTTCCTAAATTTAGGATACCAAAGAAAGTGGTAGCTGGTATTCAGTGGGGAAACATATTTTTTCCTCTGAATTGTTACTAATCAGACGTGTTGCTGGAAATACCACCTCTATTTCTTGTACCTCTTTTTCTTTCTTTCTTTTTTTTTTTTTTTTTTTTTTTTTTTTTTTTTTAATTGCATAAAGTCTTATCCATTCAACACTTATCACAATGAAAGAATACTAGTAGATGCAAGCTTGTTGGTATTTAGCATTCTGATGCTGGACTTGAGGGGAGATCTACAACTTAAAAGGGGGTTGGAATAACGAAACCCATGGTATAGCCTGTCCTTGGGAAATAGCAATGGATGATGTTGACCCTGAGGGTACTGGCTTCTTTCAGTTAGCAGTGAAATGGGATCCTTAAGTTACAACTATATATTTGCTCTGAAGCTTTGCATCTGGGGCTGTGGGTACTGTTCATCTTCAGCTATATGTGTTCTGAAGACTTGCTTTGCTAAGAGCATTCAGAAATGGTGACTTCACATCTGTCTTCTGCTCTGATTCCTTGAAGATAGGTCTCCTCCCCCAGGAAACAGTTACTCCACTTCTCAGCTGAAGGCAGAGTAATAGGTGTTTTTTTTTTTTGAACAATTTGTTATCTTAAATGACAATATTCAACAGAAGCATCCTCCAAGGGCATGATGTACATCACGCAATAGAGCCTTTTCTCCCTTTGCATAAGCGCTTGCGGGTAAGGAGAGCTGTGTGAGTGACTGTGCAGAGGAGGAGGACGGCATGAAGGATAACTTGACAAGGTCATGAATGCAGTGGTATAGTTGCATGCACCCTGCTTTCTCATGTTCATTATCCCACAACCACTTCAACTCCCTGTCACTTCCAGCCATGTAGCACATGGCTTAGGTCCTTGGCACACCTTTTATTGTACAATGATTTGCTGCTCTTTCACAATTGGTTGCACTTTCTCTCTTGCAGTTAATTCTGGGCACCTGTTTACTAGAAAGACTGATAAATTCCAAGGAAAAAAAGTATATGGTTATCAAGGGGACTGAGGAGGTTGATGTAAGACCAAAGATTACCAGAGCTGAATCTGAGTAGTTTTGCCAAGTGAGGACTAAGTAAGTAGATATGCTTGTATTGTATTTGATGGGTGTAAGCACAAGAGAGGAAGACATTTAAAGACTTCACTGGGATGCAGCAAGGATGAAAGACGGAGAAGACTTGAAATGATTAGCAGGTAAACCTTGAGACATCACTGTTAGAGAAATCACAGGTCTTGTAACAACCAACTTATTGATTTAGCTTTTGTGTAATAAATTCAGTCTAGGAAGAATCCTTGTCTAGTAGAAAAATAAGTAGTTTTGAGTGTGAAGGAATTACTCTGATCCTGTACTCCAGTCCCTGTCTGGAGTAAATGGTACAATAACGTTTCTCCACCCTGAGGTCTCAGTGTGAAGCCAGGGGACCAATGCTAACCTTGCAGGGGTTTGAGTTTTCCTGGCTAATGTGGCGAAAAACTGAGGTCTTTGGCAGAAAATCACTGTACAATCATTCAAGGAGGTTGTGTGCTGCCCTGCGTTTAGTGTGTCCCCCTGTTACTTGGTTACAAACATCCTTCATCCTCTTTCTTCTCCAGTTTCTTCTAAGGTCCATCTAATAGCTTGTGCTTTGCTTTAGCACCCAGAAAGCATTGGTGATTCAAGGGGCTGCTGCTGATGAACAGGCCAAGGATGTGCAGAATGTGATATTGGTTTTCATAAATTTAGTGGCAAAAACCTTTCTGAATTGACCAGGCTCAGATGTGGCCTCTCTGTTGTTCTGGGATATAGTCAGCAGTCACAGCAGAAAGGATGAGAAGTTGTGGTACGCCTCGCTCCTCTGTTTCTTGACATGGGTGGCTCAAGATTTACAGAGCAGTTATTGCTGGCTGCCCCAAAGGTCATTGGTGCAATATGGAAAGTCTGTGTTTAGGCCTTGCTGACAGTGTGCTGTGGGCTTCTTGCATGGGCAAGGATGTTCCTGGGTAGGTTGGAGGTTTCCCTCTCTAACTTGGTCTGTGATCCTCTATTCCGGAGATCACTTCAGTCTGTAGATTTCCTTGTCCTTGGGGGGAGCTGTGGATCTTGCTTGTGCGGAGACAGGCCTTCCTGGTTGTTGGTGTGGGAAGTGCTGTGGCACCTTCTCTCGTGCTCTTGCATGCTCCCTGCTTTAAAGTAAAACCCAGGAAGTCCATGTCCTTGGATGTTGATATTCTCAGGCTCTTCACAAGGGTTTAATGCTGTCCTCACTGAATTCCTGCTCAGCCATCTTGCTTTGCTTCCAGTGCTTTCAAGTTAATCACATTTCTGTGTCCTTGTTGATAGGACAATGAATGTGCTTTGTGCAGCAGAAAATGTCCTGAGGGATGGCATGATCTTCCTCCTCCCCTCTCCTCCCAGATGGCAGTATGTGTGTGAGGGTGTCGGTGCCTTCTTCTCCCACCCTCCATCACCCAACAGCCTGGCTGGGCTACAGCTCCTCTGAATCTGCAACTCACTGCAAAGCCTCTTTGTAATTAAAACAAGACATCCCCACATAACAAGCCTTCTTTCCCATAATATTTCTGCGCTTATTTCTAGGGCTCTGCCTTTGCTTGCAGGTGTGTTGGGAAGCTCAGGGCCACCCTGTGTGGAGCAGAACCGTTGTTGCTTTTGCTTCAGCAGCCTCTAGTGGGGAGATAAACGCAGCTGAGTCCAGGGCACGGCTCCTCCCCTACTGCAGACAGAGCAGTGAGTTGGTGTCTGGAGTTGGAAATGAAGTGTTTTAATCCCTGTATTGTAAGCAAAGGCTGATGAATAGAAGAAAAGGCTACTTTCCCTCCCGCCCCAGGGGCCAACATAGGAGATTTTTTTTCCTATCAGATGTGGGGAAAATAAAACTATCTAGAGGTGAATGAGTCACTTTTCTGAGTCAACAATAGTGAGAAGAGGGGATATAGTATTTGTGAATCAGAAGCAAAAAGTACAGCCTGTTCCCTACTTGGTGTGAGAGAAAATAATGGACAACATCAAGAAGTAATCTTCTGCCCAGAAGAAGCAGGTTTTAGGCTCTATCTCAGCATCTTGGGGTGAATGAGTGCCACCCCCCTGAGCACCATGGCCCTGCTGGTCTGGGGCTGACTGCACCCAAAAGTGTTTGTTGCCTCTGGATTTTTCCAGACCTCAGGGACTTGTGTCCAGCACTGCTGGTGACTTCTTTGGTGTCACCTTGCACATATTCCCCCTACGATATGAGTCCAGAGCTGGCAATTTGAACTTTACTAAGCCAGGCTTTGTGCCTTTAGCATCCCATTCATGCTCACAAAGAGAATGTACAAATGCAGGCAGCAGGAGGGGTAGAAAGCAAACGAGGCAGTGAATAACACACTGATTGTGCTAATAACTCTTTCCAATTCCTGCTCTGTGCTGCAAAAGAAGAGGATAACTGTCCAAGGTCTCATAAGAGGGAGGGTGTACAGCCCTGTTGATTAATGCACAAGGGTGAAAGGGCTGCCTGAGCCAGCAGGGAGGGCTTGGTCCTGGGCGCTTTCCACTAAAGGAGCAGCAACTTGTGGACACGGTGTCTGTTGTGGCTCCTCACTCCAAGGCTCTGGTTCAGCTGAGACTAACCAGAGGTGGAGGACGTGCACCAGTGGGCTGCTGATGCGTGGGGCTTTCTCCCCGCGTCCGCCAGCTGTCACTGTTGCCGCACACACGGGGGGGGGGGCAGCGGGTGCATTTTGTCTGGCTGGGATCTGCAACTGGTCCTTTGAGTGCTGACACCCCTCCCAGCTGGCCCCAGGCTGAACTGGGCCTCTTGTGAGAGATGCTATAAAATGCTCAAGATGATTTTTGCCCCAAACAGCCAAGGAGGCTTGGTTCATGCTCAGAGCATTTAGCAGTCTTAAGAATCTGTTGCTGAAATCAAAACTTTGTTGCCTATTAAAAGATTCTGTAAGGAATAAGAGAATTTTAGCACATACACATTTCCCTCTTTTGGGTGTAAGAGTTTCAGAGTTTTTTTTCTTGTTACAGTACTCAAGCTCCTTCAAATTACTTCTGATTAAACAATGGCTTGTAAAACTACAGGGAAGAAAGTAGTCAGTAAATCAGGAGTAGTGGTCACAGCAGGATCTGGCAGGCAGGATCTGGTGGTGACAATCCTCTTCCAGTCCTCCTTCTCCAGTCTTGCCCTATACGTGTGCAGAGTGAGCCCCAGCTGCCTGCAGAGCAGGGCCAGGTGTGCCCTGAGCCTGGTATATCAGAGCCAAGTGGTACTGCAGACTTGAAAACCATATCAGTGTGTAGAAGGAAAGTTTCCTACTGAAATCAAGCTGTGCACACGTGTAGATAGATATTAATGTACCTATCTACGTATGCACTCAGCTTCTTCCACCTTGTGTTCTTGTGTGGATTTTCCTGATGTGGTTGAATAAATGAAAACTGTATATGCTTGTAAAGTGGAGGAGCTGGAGTTTTGCCTGCCTGGTGGGATGCAGCTCAGAGATGGAGGTGTTCTCTGCGTGCTCGCTAAGTGATACTCTGCAGCTACCTGTAGGAGCAGTTTGCATCCCTTTGAGAAATTGTCCTTTAACTGCCTCAGCTGGCAAACACAAAATTCAGTGGGTACTGATCAACCTAAGATGAGAGGAGGCTGAAACCAGCCTGGCATTTGCCCTGTTTTGGGAGACAATATGCGTATATTGTCGTCATGTTTTCATGTTTGCATTCGGGTAACCCAGAACCTGATACTTGAATAGACTGAGTCATAGTGTTACTTGCGTTAACTATTCATGTACTCCAGGGGGATTATGCAGCAAACTGCTTGCACCCTATGTTTCACATGTCACCTTATATTGGACGTCAGGTCCCCATACCTACTGTACCAGATTCTGCTGTGAGAGATGCAGATGCAGCTGGAAGTCATGCCATTCATCAGTGGTGCTGCTCTAGATTTGCAGCAAAGACCAGCATTTGACCTTTAAAATTAAATTCCAGTAAAAGCAAGCACAAATCTAGACAAATTTCTGCACTTAGATTAGATCCTGTCTCATACAGATGTAATTCAGAGGAGAAAGCGAACTCCTGGCAGAGACAGATGGGTGATCCCAGCCCCTGCTTTGTGTTCATGTACTTTCACTTAACTCCTTTCAAACCTGTGTTTTCTTGTCACTTGTCTCTCCTGAAGCTAAGCATTCAGAACAGCAAACTGATAGTTTTCAATAGTTTTCTCAGCTCCTGACCAGATTAGCAGCACTGATTATAAAAGCAAATAATTTGTGGGACCTTGTGCCTGTGTGGAGTGGGAACTGTATGGGAAGAGGTTGGTTGCATTTAATTTAATTTAATTTATTTTTTTTTGTGTCTGCGCTCCCATGTCAGACGATGTCTGTGCAAGGTGCATGTGTGACTAGTAGGGAAAAAGGCATAATTCCTATCTACATTTCTGCTTCTAATTTGGCAGCGCAGGGGCCTGGTTTGCAGCCAGGTAAGTAGCAGTGCTCACAGCCCTGCCTGCACTGTTAACATCACTGTGTGTTTGTATCAGAGGCTTTCCAATGCAAAATAGGCATGTTACAATCAAAAAGTCCATTTGTTTCTCTAATGAGATACTTAGATGTGCAGCTAAACACCACCAGAAATGGGGTATGCTGGTGTGTGCTTTGAAACCATCAGGCTTGGCTCCTGGAAGGAGGCTGATCAGCAGCTTGGGCCTTTCCAAGCATCTTGCTGTCACTCTTGCCTGCAGCTGCCTGCTGCTGCTCAGCGCTCATCTGGTCTATTTTTAATTGCTTTATACTGATGTGGTGGTTTCTGTATGGATCTCCGGGGAGCTGGCAGTGCACAGCACTAACAGGAAAATCAGTCCCTAGCTGGGCTGCCTCCTGGCTATGTCCTTGCTTGTCGGTTACAGTGGTCCTTTGCCTGGTGCAGCCCCACAGCGTCCCCTGTGTGGGGTTGGGGAGCTGGCAGCCCCCTTGCTCTGTGTTTTGGGAAGCATGAAGCTTCTCAGTACCCTAATTTTGGTGGAATACAAAATTCATGGGACTGGTGGGACTTCCATGTGCTTTCTGCAGGAGCAGCTGGGGATGGAGTTTCTCTGAGTGTTGGTGAACAATGGGGTTTAGCACTGGTGGGCCTTTCCTTGTTTCTCCTCTATCTCTCTTTTTGTTTAACCACAAGCACCGTATGGAAATTCTGCTTCTAAATAAATGTCACAGCCCTGGCAGCATGTCTCTGTTTTCCATATTTCTTGCCACATCGAGGCTTATCTTGTTTACCAGGTTTGAGTAAACAGGTTGTGGCTCTTCAGAGATGGGGAAAGTGAAAGGAGGGTTAACCACGTGGCACCCAGCGCCTGCCAGCTGGAATGCGAGCAGATGTCCGCATGCAGGCTGAGGGGGGTTCAGTCTGTCTACTCCAAACCTGAGTAAATAAAGCTCTGCTGAGAGGCAGGTAACCTTAAGCTGAGCTCATACAGCATCCAGGTGGCTTGGAGGGCAGAGCAAGGCTACATCTGCCCAAGAGGGAAGGCATAAAATTACACAATTCAAGCCTTGTTGCACAAAATAGAAAGGCAGTTTAAACAAGGGGGAAAGGAAGTAGCCTGCTTCTATTTAAATTCACAGCAGCAATTAAAAGAAACAGGAAGTGTGGTGTAAGTTTTGCTGCAAAGCACTGAAACTTCCCCTGATCTGATACTTAATAGATAAGTTTAAAAAAAAATCTGACTTCTGCACTGCAACAATAGTGGGGAAATAGAAACTGTGGGGCCAAATGTTAGCACTGGTGCCCAACAAAACGTGAGCTGGTGCTGTTACACCAAGGTGGGACTAGAGCTGGTCCCTCCTTGGGACTTGCATGTAGTTATCCCTTGCTGAAACTGTCCCAAAGCCTCTTAAGAAAAACGAGATAACCCAGCACTGGGTTTGCCGCGGCGCGGTTTCCAGAAGAGGCCTCAGGGCTCTCCTTCATCTGCACTCTGGAAACAAACAACCAATTTTTCATTTTTAGTGGTTAATTCTGCAAATATGAAGGTCTGTTTAGTCTTGTCTCCCTAACATAAACCAGCCAGAACCAGGCAGCTCGAGGGGAGTTTGAAACAAGTTCCCTTATTTGGACTCACAGGCATTGCATTCATGGGGCTGCTGGGGACCCTCAGGGTGCTGGACCGTTCTTAGGCTTCCTCACGGGGCTGGCCCAGGGCACCTGGAGCAGCCACGGACACTGGGATGGGTCCCCTCCTGCACTGCGTATGTCAGCTGTGCATAGGATGTACGAGGATGACGTACAAAAGAAAGTAAAATCTGTACGGAGGCAAACTTTTCCATGTTACTTCCATGGATGTGATTTTCTGCTTTCCTTCTACAGGGCAAAAATCCTGTGTGTGTGCTTTCCCAGATGAGCTTTTGTCCCCCTTTGGGGGCACTTGTCCCTTTTGAGGTACCTATGTTGTGGGATCCTCACCTCACTGCTATGCTGATGTGGCTGGATGTGCAGAAAGGGGCACAAAATGACCCGTTTGTGCATTGTATTTTCCTTAATTTGTGTTCTTTCTCTACTGGCATCAGATTTTTCAGAAGCTTGCTGGTGGTGCACACTTGTAAGCCTCTTAAACTAACAGGTTTTTTTTTTTTTTTTTTTTTTTTTTTTTTTTTTTTTTTTGTGTGTGTGTGTGGTCTAAAATGACTTCTCTGGTCCTCAGCAAACAGGGGAATTGATTTTTTTTTTTTTTTTTTTTTTAAATTTATTTTTTATTTATTAATTTTTTTGAGATCCTGGTAGGAGTTTGGTGAGCTCAGCTCGAACTGTGACATGTTCAACTGACATGTGATTTTGGAGGGCTGGTTACTATTTACCTTTGACAAGAGCAGAAAGAAAATTAAATGTATATTTCATTTCTACCTCTGACATTTAAGTTAAATATTGTCCCTGAGCTACTTCTTTACTCTCTGCTGTAATGCTGTCGTGCTCGCTTCCCTGCTGGTATGAGAGCCTTTTTTGCGCCATTGCTGCTGGAGGCAGTGCTCTTTATCCAACGTCTTCCACCCCTAAAACATCTTTATTGGTTCTGTTTGCTGGAACTGCATGGCAAGCTAATATTTGGTATGACAGATGCTAAGCATGCTTAAGACATGATGATACTTGGATATGCATTCATCCCTGAAAGAGCCAGTATTTTTTTTTCTTTAGTTTGCAAAAGCACTGCTGAGCCCAGATCCAAATTCTGTGCTGTCCTCCCAAGAGCGTTTGCAGTATCAATGTGCTTGGTTTTGATGCAGCTGTCTCTATTGAATTTGTTCTTAAAGGTGGAACATAAATCTGCTTTTATAGGTAGATATTTATCATTTCATAGTCATCTAACCAAATTTCCATAAATGGAGGGTTAAGTACTGTCTAAGTTACTTTCATGTCATCTGAATTTTTTTCACAGATACTTCTCAAATCCTAATGATGATTCTAAGATGATGGAAATCTTCATGACCATGAAGAAATATTTCCCTTTCATGCAGCATTTTTTTTTCCAAGGAGTCACTGTAATAACTTGTATTCCTGCTCAAGGTGCTTTATAAATTCTGGATCTGGTTCAGCAATCCATCCTTGTTTAACCAAGTGTTTAAGTGCATATTTGAATTCCACCTACTACAAGAGAGTTAGTCCAAGTTCACGTGGCAGGAACTGGAGAAGGCCCAGAGGAACTAGCTTCCTCTCTCTTGAGCTACTTAGGGGATCTCTGAGCATTGCTGTGAGTGCTGTAGCTGTTGGTCTGGGATTTCAGCCCTTTTTCCACTCTGAGATTTCTTCTCGAGTGAATTAAGATGCTACAGGTGGAGCAGGAGCACTCTGGTCCTGGTCAGACTGTGCACTCCCACACCATTTTGGAGCAGCCAAGCTCTTCACTTCTGCCTTCTGCTTACTCAGACGTGTGGGATGAGCTTTTGTAAATTTGCTCCTTTTTTAAGCTTTCCTTACTAAGGCTCTTAATTGACAGTCAGAACCATGAGTTTATTCCCCCTTTACACCCACATTTCCCTTTAAAACTCCCACTTGCAGAGAGAACAGTAATTACAAATGCCTTTGAATCACTTTGCTCTCTCTGTAAACACAGTGCCTGACATCTGGCATATTTTGAAGTTTTGATTGAATCTCAGTCATTCCTGTAAATAGGCTGTGTGTGTGTCATACCTCAGTGCCAGTAAATAGACGTATCTCTGTCTGCACAGACTGAATGGGAGATGCTCTTCTGGGTCACTCCATGGTTGGCAGAATCTGGGGGATGGATGCCCCTGGGGCTGAACCTGTGAAATAAGGACTCTTTCAAGAAGAGTGGGAGGCCATGCATATGCTCATGACTATGTTGGCGTACTGTTAGGATCCTGGTAGGAACAGATCATAAAATGGATAAACAATGTGGACGGAAGAGACGGAATCAAGTCAGTTTTGAGGGAAGCCTTGTTTTTGGTTCTCAGATATGGATGGGCTTGGAACTTAAAGTATCCTTTCCAGATTTGAAAACCTTCTCTGCGAACAAAAGTTCCTTCTTAGTGCAGTAGGAAACTCCATAGTTCCCACGTTGGCTCAGTGTGAGCCAGGTGCTAAAATAGGTCACATTTTTGCAAACTGGGAGATATTCTTGGAGTTCCCCACCCTGCTGTATATTTCAAAACAACAACAACAAAACCTTATAGCCAAATGGTGAGGAAGTTGTAATGTATAGCATGAAATTCAAAGATAGTGACATGAAGGCCAGGTGAATGAACCTGGCTGTGAATGCAAATGTGAAGTCAACTTGAAATAGAAACTTGGTTAGTTAATGTCAAGGGGTTTAAGCTGGCATTTCCCTTCTATAGCCAAATGTGGATATAAAATCATTAAGAGATGACCTGCTCACCACTTGCTGCTGAGGTGGAAGGTTTATGGCTAACTTCCAGGCAGAGGGAGGTGAAGTGATTGGTCAGGGGTCGCAGAGGAAGGTTGGTAGGATCAGGAGCTGACCCAGATATCCTGAGATCTCTGTGCTGGGGAAAGCAAACTTTCTGCGCTTACTATAGGAACCGATGGTGGAAAAAATGTTTAACATTTGTTGTAAACACGGTTCATTTTCCATGCTTCGTGTCTGTACAAGTCTTGTGACAAAGACTAAAATTTGTTACGAAGGGTTGTAATTCTTACACACTGGAGGGGGAAGGAATGAAATATTTCCATTAATCTCTATAGCATATTCCATATTTTTCTTGCTTTGGTTACATTTTTGTGAGAACTATGAATTCCCTTGCCTATTATTAATTTATTGTTACTGGAACATAATAGTGCAGAACGCAGTTCATCCAGGAAAAAGCTTCAACAGGGAGTGAGTCATGGATGGTAATAAACTTCCGTCCCTCTCCATAGACCATAGGACTGTTTAGAAAAATGTTTTTGCCATGATTCCTGAATTGCTTGTGCTTTGTGCAGCAGCTGGTAGAGATAAAACTGAGCAGAGCTGGGCAGACTCCCTGTCTCCCCTCTATTACTATAGCATGTTTCTGAATCATACACAGAAAAATGTTTTTGGTATGTAAAAGTGACTTTAGAAAAGCAATTCTGACTTGAAAACAGCCAGCGCTGCAGAGAGGATACATTCTCGGAGAATGATATCGAGTGTGAGATCTACCATGCATACGGTGTTCGGGGAGCTGGAAGCGCAGACGTGCAGAGCTGAGCTCTTGCGTGCTGCCCTTGCGTGAGACATGTTATCTGCTGGGAGCCCTGGGGCTGTCAGGAGGCGAACGTGAAATGGATCAGATAGTGCTCTGCAGCTGCTCGGCTTGGGACATGGCTTTGCACGTTGCTGTCTGTAATTTCAGTCTCGTTGGTGTGCAAGGTCTCATCTGCAAAGGGCTGGTTTCATGTCTGACAGCTGGGTTGTGTGTTCCCTGCTTGGCTGGACCCAGGACCGAGCACTCGACTTGGGTCCAGGAGAGCCAGATGTGTCTCTGGCCATGCTTTTACTCTCTCCCTGAAGAGGCAGGGTGATTAGTCACTGGATCAATATTAAGCACCTTGAGGATGTTCGTTAGATCTATTAAAAATGGCATTGCTGGGGCGTGGAGTGTGTAGGCAGTTCTCAGGTTGAGAACCAGCACAGGCCTTAAGTTCATGGTGGGATGAATTAAATGCTTGTAACATCACATATCAGCAGGAGGGCTGGATTCTGCCCAGCTCATGAGTTGGGGTGCTGTGCATGCCCAGCAAGCTGCCCCCACTGGGCTAATGGAGCCTTGTGAACGTTGGGACCAAAGGTTTTGGAGAGGAGCTCTGGCTGGACAGTTGCTCTTCTGGCGAGTAAAGGGGAAGCGACACTGCACACACAGTGCCGTGACTGCACCCAGTGTTGCCTCTATAATGCTTTCAAGTCTAGTTTATCATCTGATGTTTTAGCTGGCAGATTTTATGATTCTAGCAAGAGCAATTGCTGTTACCCTTCAGGGCATGTTTTCATTGTAAAGCCTACAGCTGGGTGACTTCTTGAGTGCAGTGGTGTTATCTGTAAGGCTGCTTATGGCGGTGCTAACACAATCGATTTTCTTCTTCCACAGTAAGGAAACAAACCATAATTTCTGGCAGCAGATAATGAGGCATTATTAAATACTTCATCATTTTGATCATTTTAAAGAGATTTTTACCAGATCCTTCTTCATTAGAAATCTCAGTAGACTTCACTTTTGCAAAAAGTATTTCACCCCTTGTTGCTCAGCAGCGCAGCACTTCTGGAGCAGAGCGCAGCAGCAGCAGCACCATGGGCAGGGTTCTGCAGCATCCCCCAGGTGAATGGCACATAGGTGGGCAGGCTGCCCAGATTCCTGCATTGTCTTCAGCTGTCCTACAGGACCTGTCCTGCTGGAGTATCTCTGGCTCTGTATCTCCTCTGCCAAAAGGAAGAACGTTTCTAGAATCACTTTGACACTATTATGAGGCTGGGACTGGTGAACCCTCACAAAAAGAACCACTCGCTTCCCACAACAAACATTTCAGTATTGTCAATACTGCAATTATCAAGCACCTGCCCTACAGTTAGGCCTTCTGCTTTGAACATCCCTCAGGTGCCCGTGTACCTGTCCTCTTGGGGCTGTCTCCCTTTATTGAAACATACTCACTCCCTTAGTGCCCAATTCTGATGCTTGCCTAAAACGCCGCTGACTTCTCTGAAGGAAATCCTGATTCATTTTTGTGTAAACAAAATTGAAACTGGGCCACAGAGCTCGGAATTTGAGATAGCAATAAAATACATTGTTCACTCTGTCCAGAAAACTTAAATGTTGTAGGTAATGAAGCTGGGCAGCCAAGAGGGTGGCTGCTGATGTGACTTCCAACTGTTGGTCTTCTGCTGTAAAGGAATGGGAGCTGCACAGTCCCAGCACACGTATCTGTCATATAATTTCTTTTGGGTGCGCAGATATTGTGTTTTTGACCGGCACCCAGAGGGTATTTATTCCCTGGCTAGGAGTGGCTTAATTTGTTTTATCATTAATTGTTTAATTCCTACACTGGGACAGGCCAACACAGTATAAACAGAGCAATCAGAGTCACTGTGATTGTATTTAAGCTGCTTGGAGTTCATAGAGCAGCAGAAGTGTAAAACACAGGAGTACACAATGCTTATCTGACAAACCTGAGATGTGCTGGGAGCAGTGCGGCGAGATGCAGCATGGCTGTGCATGCTCTACAGCGCTGCTAATATGTGCTTGTGCAGTTGTTGTAGTGTTTATTTGGGATCACATCTAGCCACAAGACGTCTGGGTTGAAAGCATGGGAAGGGCAGAAGGTAAGAAGGCATAACAACCTTTTCAGCCAGGGCACAGCTCAGCTCTAAAGTTATTTTCTTGCAGGAAAGAAGGAATATGAGTAGACACCACTAATTTTTGTAATCACAACCAAATGTTTTATTTGTGCATTCCACTAAAAACAAGGAAAATGGGCTCTGTCCTAATTAATTCTGGATACTTCTAGGTAATGTGGGTGTGTGCTGCCTGGCTTCATTTTTTGATTGTGTAGTTATTGGACATCTGGGACATAAGCTCCTCTGGTTTATTCTCTGCTAATTTTTGGTTGGGAAAGATAACTTTTTCTTAAATCATGTGTTGCCAATTTAAGCCCTGTGTCCTTGCTTCCCTACAGAAACGTGATGTTGATGTAAGTATGGGCCTTTATCAAATAGGAATTATTTTTGTTGATTCTTTTCTAATTAAGGTGTCTTGCAGCATTTTTCTCTCTTCAGTGATGTGTATGGATGTGCTATGTTTTTTTTATATTCTTCTTGTTTCCTACTTCTGTGATTATATGATGGCTGCAGCAGGCAATGACCTAACTGCAGTTTGTTCCCATTCTAGCAGATATTTTTATCCTTTTGAGCTAACATACAGTAATTGCTGTCATTGTCACTGCAAATTAGACATATGAATTGCCATCGTCACTTGCTCTCATTTGCTGCTCATTCTTCTGAATAATGGGTGATGCTCAGATACAGTCAGGGTTTAACACGAAACTCCATTGTAGCCAAGTGGAGAATTGAGTTTGTGTCCTCAGTGACTTCCTAGTAGATGCATCTCCGGAGTTTACCCAAGTGACCTCAATTCATGTTGTAGGGTCAGGATAGCAGGCGTTGGTTTAAAGGGCAGAGAAGCTATCTGCTTTGTCCCAGAGCTCTTCTCTTTCAATCAAGGATGGGTTATGCAGGATAGGTGAACAGTAGGAAGCTTGTATCATCATGGGAAAATGTGGAAAAAGCTTCTTTTAGATATATGAGTTTATCTGTATTTAAGGCGAAGGAATTGTGAGCAGTTCTTTGAATAGCAGTTGTGGCATAAGGCAAAATCGCTGCTTACTAGATAAAGCTGGGCTTCCCTCTGCAACGGGGCTCTGAATTGTCTTTTAATGTTGTGTAACACATGCTAAAATCATTGCTTGCTTGTAAATATTTTACTGTTTGAACACACTTTAAAAGGCTCTTAATATTTCAATCTGCACCCTGAAATGTTTTCTGCGTAGCAATTAGAGTGCAGCCAGAGAATGGTGCTTCAGTTTAATGGCTTGTGAACTCAAATTGCAGTGATACTGTTCTCTAACAAGTGTTTCTCTAATTTTCAAGTGCAAAGACCAGTGGAAAGCTAAAATATTCACCATGTTGAAAAATGTCTATATTTAATCCCAGGACTGTGGAATTTGAAATACCATGTGTGACCCGTCAGGACTTAGTCTCAGGTGGTAGATGATTAGCTGGATGGTATAGATTCAGCCTGCCTCAGTTGACTTCAGCAACAATTCTACTTATTAAATAATTATCTTCCACTAAAATGGACTGGAAATCACTGTGTTGAGAATGCAGCATTTCAGGAATAATCATTGTGTATCATGCATAATCTGACTATAATATTCACAGTCTTCTGCAATGACTCAGTTGTTCATGCTGCCTCTTTCACAACATATCAAATTTTCTTTTAATTATTGCTTTACAATATTTTTCAAGTGGGCAGGTTTCTCTTCCCCATGAAATTTATTTATTAGGGGGTATTTTCTTCAGGATGTACCAAGCTTGTATCCTTGGAGTCTGCTCTCCTTCTGCTGTCTTCTGCCAGCACCTCTTCCTTATTTATTTATTCTTCCCGCTGATTAGATTTTCTAATTAGTGTCTTCTCCCATTTCACTTAATGTGCTGTGGCCCTTTTAGCGTGACATGCCTGGCTATGCACCTGTCCACCAAGAGATGATATGGCTACCTGGGCTTTCTCCCAGGTAGAGGTGTTTGCCCAGTAGAATGTAATTACTGTGCCCTTGCTGCTGCTGCTGCCGTCTTCCCAGTGGTTCAGCTGCTTCCACTTGCTAACAGACTTGACTGATGGGATGTGTGTTATTGTCATCAGCTTTTATGACGACTCCTGGCTTGTGAATTACTTAATTCTATCAAATTCCTCTTGCCCACTTTTTCGTGTAAGTTGCGACTTTAACTGATTTCACTTCTCTGAATCAAGACTTTTTTTTTTTTTTTTTTTTAATACAGTCTTTTTTAATTGTCACTTTTCTGACATCTGGCAAAATATCTCCATCAGTCATACTTTTCCCAGCTAATTTTGCTTGTAATTGCTTTCATTTTGGGGAGTTGGGTTTTTATCATCTGTATTATCCTGTAATTACTGTTTTGAACTTACTATGTTTTACATGCTGAATGCAATCAAGTTGATGAAGGAGAGCACCTGGCTGCTACTATTTTTACTCTTTAACTCCTCATTCCATGTGAAGAGGAGATCTGCTGTGGCATTTCTCCCCTTACTGAAGATCTCAGAAGTAGAATGTTCAAATTGTGCCTTAGCTTCAGTTAAACATTTGAGCCTTACAAAATGTTGTGTGGGAGCTCGTTGCTGATGGCACTGCAGGGTCAGGTGCTCCCTGCTGCAGCTCCTGTCTTCCCAAGGCAGCTGCCAGCCAGGCATCTGTCCCCCACGGGGACCTCCCTTGTCTTTACTGGACTCTGCTGCACCAGCACTTGCTCTCCCCTCTCCCCAGATGACTTTGCAACCTCATAGCATCTGAGATCCCTGCTGCAGATGTGAGGAGCTAAGCACGTGTTTTGTGTTTCCTTACTGCCACACCAGGAGTGCACAGACCAGTGCTGCATCAGACAGCATTGGGGTAGCTCTGAAATAGCTAGTCAGAAATAACCTTCCTTATGCTTTGCCTCTTGTCCTGGAGAGTCTTCAAATACTCAAGTTATTTGGTGAAGTAACCTACTTGTCTTGATCTCTCTGTATTGATTAGCCTTTGTGTGATAATTAAGTTGCCACTTAAGGCAGGCTGTTCATGCTGTGATGTTTCAGAAATGGATGCTGCTAACAAACCTTCCCTCAAGAATAGATTTACCTGCACAATGAGGGAAGCTGTAGGGTTTTACTGCACGTTTCAGCAGGCTGAGAGCTTGGACATCACCAATTAGTGTGACTCGCTTGCTGGGGGGAGGGAGGGGTAATTAGTTAAGTAACTGGTTATGTGCCCATGCCTTCAAACCTTTAACTGGATCAATGACCTAACCTAGCACAGCAATTCCTAATTCCTTTATGAAACCTTGTGCAGAAGCTGGACTCCATCCAGTTCAAGAAGCTGCTGCTTTTCATTAGTGGCTATCTAAGAAAGCCACTAAGAGCAGCCTTTAGAATTAGTGTCAAGAGTGACGTTAAAGGAATATTTGTTCTTATTTGAGGTGTGATAAATCATTTTAAAAGTGATGAACTGGCCAAAGAAAAATCAGTCGATCAGGTGCATGCAGCAACTCTCTGCCTATGATATTGATCTTGCCCTGAACAGCTAAACTCTAAAGCCAAGATACAAGGTGTGACTGCTAGAGACATTTGAGGAGAGGATTTTTCAGGAAACTGATTTCTTGAGTGCACTTAAAAACTGATAATTAACAACTGTATCAATAGCTATATTTGAAAAGACGATAATCTGAAAAATGCCTGTTGGTGGTTTTGTAGTAGCTTCATGTCCAAGGAAGGCTTAAGTTCATGTAGTTGTTTAAAGGAAGTAATTTTTGAGAGAAATCTCCAGACAGGTGACTGCAGTATGTTTTACCAGTAGACCAGATCTGGAAGCACTTGTACTCACTAGGAACTCAAAACCATCTTGATCATAAAACTTGAGGAATAGTTCAGAACTGGCAGATGTGGCTAAGTAAAGAGAGTAGGATGATGCTGTTCGTGAAAAGAAGAATTTGTGGGTGCAAATAAATTAGTGTGATGCGGATCTGGGAAGCAAGCTCAGCGAGAAGTGGCATGGTCCTGCTGCAGGAGAAGGAAGCCTTTTTCCCAAGGGAAGTGACGGAAGCCCCTTGTTGGACTGGGACAAGCTATGACAGCGTGTCCGGTTTTGTCCTGCATGCTTTGGGAAAGATGTAGAAACGTAATAGAGCCCAGAGGAGATAAACAAGAACAATGAGGATGTGGGAGCAGTTCCAATGTGAAGGAAGTGGCTTAATTTCCTTGGGGAGGTGAAGGCTTCCTTTGAGAAGGCTGTGGCAGAGCAAAGCAATCCCCTGCTCTTCTTCAAGATTAGGAGAGGGGCAATCACCCTTGGAGAATTTCAGTCAAATATTTGGAAGAAACTTCTAGAGATTAGCGTAGCTAAGTGCTAGGAGTAGTTACTAAAATCTGTTCAGTTACTGTTGTTACTGAAATCTCTTTCAAGGGAGGTTTTAGTGACAAGTCAGACAACATCCACCAGGCTCAGCTGCTTGTGCCCTGGGCATCCATCTGTCCCCACTTCCTCGCCTCTGTCCCCACACCCGCTGTACATCCAGGTCAGTCCTCCTGGTGAGGATAGATGGAGTCCTAATGGACAGACCCCCTTACTAATCCACGTGCCAGGTACACTGCAGTGGTGCAAGTGGCACAAGCAAGCCTATGGTGTTCTCATCCTGACCTGGTGGGACCACTGTGGGGCTGAAAGGGCGTTCAATCCTGTGGAGGAATATTGTATTATAGGATTAGGATTGGTTTGTGTAGGGGCTAAATGTGCAATCCTGGATTTCTTTCAAGAGGCCGTAGCTGACTTCTAAATTGTAACCCCAGCAGTAAAACCTAAGCAGTGAAAAAGCCCCTATCTGTAAAATTTATAAAAGCAACTTATGGACACCTTGTTGATCTTACCTCTTGCTAACAGAAAAGAGGAAAAATGAAGTTGACTGGGCTGCATATATTGTTGTGTTCAAGTAGCTGAGAAAACTCGTCAGGCTTTAGGTCCTGTCTTAATGGATTTGTTTTCATTTCCTCTTCATTTTAGATGTACTGGGTTGGTACAATTTCATACCTCTGTGTGACATAATTATTTCTCTCTCTCTGAGATAGGATGTGTATTAGGAAAAACACTTCAGAGCTGAGCTTTAAGGTTTGTTTAACTCATTTAAGCTGCTAAATAATTAGTCAAATGTTCACAGGTCTTGAACACACCACAGTCCTCTTAAATCCCTTCTGAAGGCCCAGGAGTTTGATTACTCAGTGATATCCAGCCTGCTGTGGATATCCAGTCCCCCCAAATTAGGCCTATTTGTTTGTTTACTGAGTGGTGCTATTTAAAGTGTAGTACAATGGATGAAGCCAATTACCGAGCTATCTGAATACACCCGATTTGTTGCTCACCCTCCACCTGTATCCAGCCCCTGTTCTTTGTGAGCATCTGTGCTCTGTTGCAATATGGGAACGAGTCAGGACTGGGCAGAAATGAGCTTTGTGAGAGCAGATAAGGGCGACTTGTGCGGGAGCGGCAGATGCGACTGTTCTCTGCAAGTAGATGATTCCCTAATCCTCTTAAGGACAGCCTCAGTAAAATCCCCTTTGTGACATTAGGCACAGCTCTGGGCCAGGTGGCCTCAGCTTCTGTCACTGGCTCTGTGAGCTGCTTTGCTCTGAGAAAATGCTGCTGTGAAAAGCCACCATAAAAACAGCCAGGCTGCTAGGTATGCTGTAAGGGCTGGGATGATGACAAGCCTCATACAGCAAGACCTTTGAGTACAGCTAAGAGGTTCTCTTTGCTTACAGGTCCTTGGAGACTGTGGGTGGTAGAGATGCTGAGTGTCATTTGTAGCAGTTATGTATATTAAAAAAGAATGAATGTGCTAAAATAAAAAGGGGTATGTAAGTATGGGGTAAGGGATGAGTGAGATAGTATGGGACAAACCTAATGGTGGATGTGTTGTGAACTGACCTGGCACAAGGAATACTTTGCAGCTCCCTCTGTCTTTCTCCAGGGACAATTGCTCCTTTGCGCAATTGCAAAGAAAAATATTTCCCTGTGGCTGTATTGAAAATAGCATGGTGAAGAAGAATGGCTAAGGTTGGGCTGGTGGTCAGATGTCTGCAATCACTTCCCTGCCCTTAACCTTAGACAAAATATTTTGTACTGGAACATGCAAAATACCCCAACTCTGTACCCCAAACCCATGCTTCATCCCATTGCTTTACTTTTTCAGTGCCTGCCACCCTCTTCCCTCCCCCATCTCCTTGTGCCGTATTCAACCACCAAAATCTGTATTTTGAACATTCCTCCCAAACCCATCTTATTAACTGCTATGAGGAGTGGTAAAAGCCATGTATGAACACCATATGGCACCTTCATATTTGTAGCATAACACTGAAATTACTGTGAGGACAAATGGCATTGAGATTGTTGTTTTCCTTTCAGTTTGGTAGACACCACTATTTTTGTCCTTGTTTTAATTAGCCAAAGAATTCTGGTAAGCCAAAATTCATCTTTGGAATGACACAAAATACGTTGTGGGAGCACATCAAGGCTGCCAAGTTCTCTGATTTTTGGTGAAAATAATTTTGGAGGATACAGTCCTTAGGTTTTCACTTGGGCAAATATCCCACTGACTCATCGAAGACCATCATGTTAAAGTCCTCAAAAGGAGATTATGAAAAGGTCTGAAACTACATATATGTTTCTGTAACACATTTTTTGTCTCTAAAATGGCTGATATTAGCTCTATTTCATTGTTTTCTGGTTTATTTTTTAATTACTTCACCATTTGGTTCATATGTTGTAAAAAGACCCTTCCTGACATCAGGAAAGAGGCAAAAAATTCTGGCCTTGCTTCCTTTGTAACAGAAGGTGATAGCAGGTACTAAAGTTGCTGGTAGTAACAACATCAGGAAGAAAAATATACATATATTTTAGTCCAATTAAACAGTGGCTTTTCTGCAGTGATGTGTGCCACCCTCACTCAGACCTTGTGACTCAAGGTTCAATTGTTAAAGCAGCTGGGACACTGAAAGCATTTTTTGCTCAAAAGACATTTGACACTGCGGGATCAGTCAACTTCTACAGGTTATACGAATAACATGTAAGAAGGAACATGTCAGTTCACAAAGCATATTCCAGATACAGGTTGTGATTTGTTTGCTCTTTTGTGAGTTTGAAGAATCGTACACATTTTGGATGAGCTCTTTCTGAACTGTGTCCTAGCAACCTGTTGGAAGGCCAGGGTCTGCCATGGAAGTGTGTCTCCATGATTCAATCATTCCAGCAAGAACAAGGTGCTCTCGGAGGGTATTTTTTACCAATGTAACTGGTCTTTATGAAGAGAAACTGCATGAGGGAAAGGAATCTGGGGTCTGAGCTTTCAGGTGTTGAAGCAAGCATTTGATTTAGGAAGCTCGCCCACCTTTGGACCTGCTCCTGGCTCAGCCCCTGCCTTTGAGGAACATCTGTCTTTCTGGGCTCGGGTCCATTTCATTAATAGG
This sequence comes from Nettapus auritus, assembly GCA_011076525.1. Taxonomy (NCBI): domain Eukaryota; kingdom Metazoa; phylum Chordata; class Aves; order Anseriformes; family Anatidae; genus Nettapus; species Nettapus auritus. The sequence continues at coordinate 24,123,678 of CM021770.1, forward strand.
TAAGAAGATAAGTAAGAAAGTAATAATGCAGTGCTTGCGTCGAATGAGCTTTTAACAAACTATAAGGCACGGGACTGCTGCAGCGTTACGTACTTTTTTGGCTTCAGTGTTGCTACTCTGCATTTCTACTGGTGTAAAGAAGGTCTGAATCTGTCCTCTTGGCTGCTCCACTTCAGCAATTGATTCTAAATCAGCCTTGCCATCCAAACATGCAGAATTAAAGATTTGTTACTAATTATGTAGCTGCAATTCCTGACTATTTTTCTTCCTAGTTTAGTCAAAATCTTTCTGACATTTAGCAGATTGACATTCTCTTAGCATCTCCACAACAATCTGTCCACTTTGTTTAAGAAGGCAACATTTTTGGAAGAAACTGCAGCATCTCTGTTGGAAACTCAAGTACCTGGCAAGATACTTGTTGAGCTGGCCAAGTTCTGCTGCTGAGCTTAGTGATAGCAATGGGCAATCATGTGACATGTTTTTTTCAGCTGTCTAGGGTTCACCTTTTTGTTTTCTGATAGAAAGCTAGTGAAAAAGTGACTTGGAGTGATGGACCACAGCAAGAGCATTGTTGCCTTAGTTTCTCTGCAGTGCTGAGTCTTCTCTTTGGTGAGAGGTGATTGATTCCAGCGTGGGGCTTGGTCAAATTTCTAGTTTGTACATTTCCTCATTCCTGGGGTGTGGATGATGACTGCTTGCTGTTCAGACATTGTCAGCAATGTTCAGGGAATGCTTGACTCATCACCTCACTGGAGGTATAAAATGCTGGATGATGGTTCTTGTTCGCAGAGCTTTGGAGGGGAAGGTTTCCATATTAAAGTTGTCACTTCATGGCTGTATTTTAAGGGACTCCCTACTTAAGAACTAAACCTCTCTCATAGGCTAATTGTAGTTGGAGACCACACAATCGCTACCGAACAGCAGTCATCACTCTGAAAATAACCATGGTGGTCAAACAACGCACACCTTACCTGGGGTCTCCCAGTCCCACCTGGGGGCTGCATTTCTCCAGCCTCCCAGACTGCTTTCTTCTCTGGTGTCTGTCAGTGCCCTGAGCATCTTCCTGCACTATTTGTTGTGCCACTTGGATAGTTTGGCTCTGTTCTTGATTTCCACCAGCTAGTGGTGAAGAGACCTGTCAAAGAGCCATAACAACTGTGAAAGCACTTTCAGGTGTATAGAAATAGGTAAGAGGCATTCATTCTCTGTGGCTTTCTGCTCTGTGCAGCACTCTAAGATATTTACACCTTATGCATCTCACATTTCAAAGCGATTGTGCTGACCTTCTCTGCCTGTGCAGAACATGATGGGGATGAGTACATGATGCGTGCTCAACGTGAGGCTCAGCTTTTTCGTTCATTATATTCTTTATTGCAGTAGTTAAGTGGCTGCAGGCAATATTCCATCTTTTGGGGCAGATTGGTTTTTGCAAGATCAGCTGTGCATGTTGTGGACAAGACAATTGGTTTGTGTGTCTTTTTTACATAACTTATTGCACTGCAGTGGTTGCTTTCTGTTATATGTGATGACAGGTACTGAATTCCAGGTTAGCCATACAGAAGTGTGCACTATTTTTGCTACAGTCCTTTTCAGCCAGTACTGCAACGTGGTGGTGACTTTGGGTGTTACTAGCTGATCCTACAAGGGTTACTCAAAGTTCAGCCTTTTAGCAGATACTTAGCTTATCTGTACTTGTCCCTGTTGGAAGACCACTGTTTATTCTCATTTTGAGGTCCATGATTTGGATAGCTTTTTACACATTGCTCATTATAAATTATACTTAGTGTGTTTCCATTTGGCCTGGATTCCTTTCTCTTTAAAAGCTTATTCCAGGATTTGTTCACTATCTGTTTCATATTCAAGTGGCCCTTTTATAACCTCAGTGAGAATTTACATGTAATTTAAAGCCTTGTGTCCAGTTTCAGTTTACAGTCCGCTTTCATTTATGGTACAAGAACAGACTTTGTTCTGCTATAGACACAGCAATTAAATCAGTATTGTTGGAAAAGCTGTGAGGACTTGGTTACAGAGACAGCTTACTGGCAAACTGGTCTCTGCCTTAATTTCAGAAATGACAATGGAGAAAATACGAGGGCTGTGCTGAGCCATAGCATCAGTGACAACAGTAGCCATCAATATCTCTCAACAAAGTATTTACTGATGGACCCCCACTCCCCAAGTTTTTGGGGTTAAAGAAAAAAAAAAGGCTGGAGTAGATAAAGAAGTCCTTCCCTAAGAGCCTTAGGCTCTTTGACTCATCTAAAAGATAAGTTTTGTTGTTGGTTGAAGAGGGCTTATGACTTGCCCTCAGGCATTGCTTACTCTGGCTGCTGCTTTGCTGTCTAAGTGGTCATCTATTAAGCAGTATGCTGGCAGAAACTTATACTCTTTTATATAGCACTTGTCATTTGAAGATCTCCAAATCTATCCAAAGTGGAGGAAATTTATCATCTCCATTTTGTAAATTTAGCAACTAGAAACAGGCATTCAAGGTCAGAAAACCATTGCCAGAGCTGGAAATAGAGCTCAACTCTTTTGAGTTGTATTTTCTGATCTTGCTAAGAGCTAGATCACAAATGTGGAAAGGAAAACCGTTCTTAAAACCACAATTATGAATTTACTTCTGAAGCTATCTTCTGTTGAAGTTGCTAGGCTGCCATAGTTTTTCATTCTCTTGCATGGGCAAATAAAAGCTGTTTGTACAGTGTAAACTAAAGCATTGCTTTACACACACTGGATGTAAACCGTCACATAGCTTAGGAATTCAGGTGCGTGCACTGGGAGGGGTTGGGTTGCCTGGGTCAGCATTATCCTGTGTTAGCCATGGCGATGTGTCCCAAGGATGGGGATTGCCTACCAGTAACTGTACAGAGCCTGGCAAGACAATGCCTTCGTCCTGCTTTGATCTCCAAGATGTTGCTGAAATGTAGATGGTAAATAACATATTTAGGTGCAAAGGCAGTGAACTTGCAAGAAGCAAGCAGAAAATTCTCATGTTGCAGCATCCAGTGAACCTGCTGTTTTCCTGCTTTCTTAAGTCTCTTACACAAGCTGTATCACTGGGAAGTAAGGAGGCACGTACAAACCTATATTGGAACTAAATATAAGAGGGAAAATTGTTTTTGAAGAAGTGGAAGAGTTGGAGGGACTTTGTCCTCTGTATGCAACTGGCTTGGAGAACGCTACTGCTTCTTTTAAAAATACCAGCTGCTGACTTGTTGTGCAAGGCAGTGTCTCCCTGGGAAAGACAGTCTCCTAAATTCCACAAGTCCACTGATGGAGAAAGGGGAAATTTTTATCCTTGTCTCTGGTGAAGTCATCTCCTTTCTGTGAATCGCAATGCATCTCTGCTAGAGGTGGCCAAAGCCTCAAAATAGTGAAAATGTTTCAGTTGTAGCTATGTTTTTAAATTGATCCCCATCACTTCATTCAAACATCTGTTCCCTGGGGAAGACCATTTGCTTCAGTATTTTGATTTGGAAATTGCACTGACATAAATAGACAGCAACATCAGATTCAGCATCTTGAATGCACTTTCCAGTCTCTGCATATCTTCAGGCTATCTATTAGGAAAAAAAAAACTGAAAGTATTTCCAGTGAATTCACTAAGACGCCAAGTCATTTAAATTCTCAGCCTTTTTTAGCCATTGTTGTTACCAGACATTTATATAATGGCACAAAGAAATAGTGTTCCCCATCTCCCCCTCCACATTCACCCCAGCATGTAGCCTGGTAGGCTTGGGGACAGCAACTTAATGGGATCCTTTTGTTAAAATGGGCAAGTTACCTCTGAAATGGAAGGTGCCCTGATCTGATTTGAGATGGTCTTTTCTGGTTTTGTGTAATAATACAAGAAATCTGTTCTGTGTCATGTTGACATAGCAGGCAACTTTAGAAATCCCTGGATTAGTGTACATCAAGTGGCCAGTGTACCCAGCAATGCTAAGAGCAGCTGAGAGAGAACCAACCTCTTGCTTTTTGTCTGTGGCAGCACTGGAAGTTTTTTTCTAATTCTGAAATGGGAAGTAAATGAGTGCTGAAGACCGTTTGGGCAAGCTGCTGCTGAAATGTTATGATAAAACAAAAAACAAAACTGAAAGGTCAGTTAGTCTAAAGCAAAGTGAAAGTGTCTACTGTGTTTTGCTGCAAGATGCCCAAGCAGGATTGTGTTAAAGACTGCTTGCAGAAGGACTGGTCATCCTGTTGTGTTGGGATAGTCTTTTCTGTTTTACGGCACATAACCTAAAAGTCTTTCTTTCAGGTTCTGTTAATTTTTTTTTTTTTTTTTTTTTTTTTTTCAGTTTTGCATACTTGGGAAAGGTTACTGATAAAGGAGACAGTAAGAGTCAAAATGAGACCTGGATAATCTGATGGGAGAAGGGATTTCAAAGTAGAATGCTTTGAAACTCTTTGATTAATAATCACTAAACTCCGAAGTCCAATGGGTGGTTCAGGTGCTTCCTGAGAGGTTAAACATTGCTCAATTTCCCTTTGATTATCCTCATTATGAACAGGCCTGAAGATTGCCAGGGTTGTTACAGCAGTGCAACCAACATGACCAGATTTCATATTCATATCTTTAAGCTTAGAAACTGTCTGGAAACCAAACAAAACCATTCTGTATCATCCAGAGTATTGAAAGCCTTTAGGATCATCAAGGATGATGTTCACTGTCCCACATTTAGTACTTTACCATTTACCAGTAACATCTCTTTGAAAAAGTTAATTGCTCATGTCCTGCTGAAGGACTCTGCTCACCTGATGTGTAGGGATCTTGAAAGCTTTGAAGGACTTATATCACATAGGAGAAGTCATGTAGATGCAAAACATAGCAGAGGTTTTTGGCAAATGGGGAAGGTGGCAAAGGCTGCAGTAACAGCACTGACAGTCCCTTCCCTTGGATTCTGCTGGGGCTGGATCAGATAGTCCTTATATATATTTATGGCTGATTTTAATTCTTCAGCCCTGCACATCTCAAGGTGGATGTTGTAAGCAATATTGAACAAACTTAGGATAAAGCTATGTGCAGTGCTGTAACTGGATTTTTGTACTGTTTAACTTCCAACTCCAGAAGTGCGTATGTATTTGTAAGGTACTGAGTACCTTGGTCTCTTAAGCAGTACCTTGGTCTCTTAAGCTGTGAAACATTTAGCACCTGTGGGATCTAACAAAACACACAACTGTTTTTCTCTCTGTCATATGTTCTTCTCTTTTTTATGAAAGTGTGTGAAAGAACTCAGTTCAGAGGAAGGCTTGGGTCTATTCTGGTTGTAGAAATAAGGTATGTGTTTTCCACAGGTGCTGTATCTCCCTGTTCTGCCCCTCTAATTTACTGCTCATTTACCAAATGAAGCTCCTGGGCTAGAGACTGTCAGTGACGGAAGTACTCACCTCAGAGGTAAAGGGAACAAGATCCCAGAGATAAACTCACTCACTCCAAAAGCAAAGTGAAAATGCTCTTTTTTGTTGGTATGGTGTTTTGATTGTATTTTTCCTGCCATGAGCTTTTAAATCTTATCTAAGAGCCCAGCTCTGTAGGATTCAGCATCCCCAGGATTTGGAGCATAAGGCTGGTCTCCTGGGCACAACAGGGCATCACCCTACAGCCTGTACATCTGCAAGTAGGCTCACTATGCTGTCTCGCAGTGTCATCCAGGGGCTGCTCAAAATGAGAATTGCTCATGTGGTTTTATGCTAGTGTGTATTTGGGAAACCTGAACTAAACCATGTGAGAATTGTTTGAGAGATGAAAATCTTGCTAGGCTGGGCAGTGCTGAGGGTGGTGGCCTTTCTGCATCCTCCACTTAGGCAATGGGATACTTCCTGCAGTCTGCTTGCAGATGCTACCCTCTGCTTGGCAGACAGCACAGTGTAAGCTTGCTATCCCAGGCTCTTTCAAAAAGTCTGAGGTGTCAGATTGCAGCAATGTTAACAGTGAAAGGAAGGGTGTCAATAAACCTAATACCCACTTGATCTTTGTTTACATACTAGGGTTGCACATTTTTGCCTCTGTAGACCAAGTGCATTGCATGTACAGTGGTTACTTTCTCCCACGAAGATCCCACCTTTTTGTCTTCTGTTTTGGAAGCTCCCTGCATCCATTTCCTCACGTAAGGGTTATGGGGACTTCTGAACAGCATTTTCCTTTCCTTGCTCTGGGCTCTCCATACCCCATGCCCCGTTTCCCACTGGTCAGCAGTCTCTGTGGCCACTTTTCTCTCTGTGACAAATCATGCAACAAGTGATTTTTTTAATAAACTTTCTAGGGATGGGGGACAGAAGTGAGATGAAGAGTAGTCATAAACAACATTACCTGTTCCTTTCATCTGCAGGTGATTACAGAAACAGCAGCTGTGAAGTCTGCAAGTTGAGTGCAGAACAGCTGTGTGCCTCATGTTTTCTCCTTAGAATTTTTTCTTTTCCCTGATTGTTCCCTCAGAAGTAGATAGGTGTCTACTTCCTGACACCTGGGAGATCATTTGGCAGTGGGTCCAGTGGGGTGTTGCAAGGCTGTTGTGCTTAAAGACTGCAAACTGATTGCTCATGATTTGAGCAGGGTGGTGTGCATTTTGAGCCAGGAAAACTTATCCACTCAGGAATCCCCAGACAGGCATGGGCTCCTGGGTGTGACACCCTACTGCCACCTGTCCTTGCGTTAGGAGGACAAAGCCTTTACCTCCAGGGCTTTTCTTCAGCTCCCATTTGGATAGGGCAGTGCTAGGAATGACCTTGTGCATCTCTGTCCAACACTCAGAGCCCCAGTGGGTGAGCAGAGGCTGGTTTGGGGAGGGGAGGAAGGTGGGCACATGAGGGGATTCTTCCCCACGTGGGGAGAGGAGTGATGGAGGACCTGTGAGGTCCTGGTCGCCATCCACAGCCTTGGCCTGACTCAGGCAACTACCAGAGCAGGCTCTGTCCTCTAAGAGACCTTTTGTTTGAAGCCTCCAGGCAAGGAAGTGCATTAGTCATATTTTGTCAACATGATAGTGCAAACAGTGAAATCAGTGAGGTGCTGTTTGAACTGGTGTTGTGGTAGATGTGTTATCTTCCATGCACTGGGCATGGAGCAAATCATATAACCCTTAACAAAGGGTTCCAGCTGGTTTTATAAGACTTTTATTGATGTTGAGTCATTCTCCAGGGTCCTTCTGGATGCTGAAAATAGTGTGTTGTTGGCATCTCAGTCACCCATGTGAAAAGTCAAAAGCTTTTACTTTTGCTTTTGATCCGGTTCCACTTTCACATTACAGGTGACAACTCACTGATGAAATTGTAGTTTCACTGACAAGGGTGAAGGCCAGCATGGTGGTGGCCATGCAGGATGTCACCCACGTGGGCTGCAGTGGCTGCTCCAGCTGGGTGCCCTGTGTGCAGGGAACAGGTGGAGTTGTCCTGTTCCTTAATTGCACGTGGTAAATCTGAGATGTTTGTGTGTTTGATGGCTGCTCTTGGTTAAGCAATTAATTGCTTCTGACCTATTAATCAAGAGCATTCATTTGCTGCTCGCCTCCCCAGAGTGACATCTCTTCGCAGTAGTATTTCTACTTACTGGTTGGGTGATTGCAGCTCTCTGTCTTGGGATGAATAATATACGTTCTCCAAACATTCCTATTAGTGCATTCTTGCTTGTCTGAGCATTTATCAGTGGTGAATAGAACTTATTTCCACGTATTGTGGGTTTATATTTACAACTGGTGTTTGTCAGAACACTCCAAAGTTATTTACTGAGGTCTAATTGAGGGAGAACTGTGATATTCCCATATTGTAAGACTTGGACAATGAGGAGAGGAATTAGAACTGCTGGACTTCAGCACTGTGGTGTCCTGGGTCTGTGGGGTCTGGCACTGGTACCTTCTCCCATCTCATCTGGGCTCTGACCCACAGCTGGCTGGGGATGGCAGTCAGATGTCCTCAAAGGATTCAGGGTCCAGCCTGTCCGTCACATCCCTGGCTTTTGCTGGCGGTGTTTAGATATCAGCATTCATCCAACATTACTGCTCCTCCTACACACCTTGCCTGGTGTCAGGGCTCTCTGCCTCTGTGGTGCCTCTTCATGTTACTTTTTGCTTATTTAAAAAGGGAGAAAGATCCAGGCGGTGTCAGGCTGCATTGTGCATGCTGCCAATTCACCCTCTTGAAAAAACACATACCCCATGTGATTTTTTTTTTTTTTTTTTTTTTTTTTTTTTTTTTTTTTTTTTTGGTACAATGCTAAAGGGAAATCGTTACACTTAATGCTTCAGAAGTATTTCTGGAAACTTCTGACTATGTTTTGTACTGAGAAGTAAGTGTAAAGAGCGACTGAAGAAGGAACCACTATATTTTATAAATTTGAGGAAGAACCCCCTCCATTTTATTCCTTTGAATAATAAAAAAAAAAAAGCACACCTGACTTATTAGGTAAGAAACAGATGGCAGAAGCTTGAAGGATAGTGCACACACACAACATCTGCTACGCAGATAATATTTAGGTAACGATGGTATTAGAGCCTGTTGTTTCCCAAGGGCTATAAACTGTGGGAACAACCTTAAGACGCATGATTCCCAGGAAGGGGCCTAAACCCAGATTTGACTGCCCTGAACTGCTGGTCTTGGATCTGGCTGTAGTGGCTTTATACTGCTTTGTTACTTACCCAGATGCTGCTTGTTTGGGGTTAGTGGTAGATGATCCAGATGAAGAACTGGAAGCCTTGAAGATCTCAGCCTGTATGTTAGGACAGTGAGTGAGTGGCACTACAGGTCTGTCAAACAGTTGGGAGTGTAAATTGTTCAGTTGTGGAGAAATTCCCAATGTAATTACATAATTGGGATTTCACAGCCCATCCAGTCTTTGACTCTGGAGGGATTTCTCTGTGATGGAGCTGTGAGTGTTGATGGTGTAACTGCTGTGTGGTAAGGGCCATCAGGTGGTACATAGGTGAGCAAGTGCCCTGGGAGGTAGGGGAGAAGGCACATTGTTCCTACTACTTGGTTCCATCAATATGTTTCCTGTGAGAATCTCAGAAAATATTTTCTGTGTTTTAAAGCTCGTCTTCCTCCTCCTGACTGGGCAACCTCTGCATCAGCTGTTGTTCCTGCTATCAGCAGAGAGGAGTTAGCAGCTGCCTCCCTCCTGCTGGAGCCTGGGAGAGGAGCTGCACTTCTGGTGGTTTTGTACCTACAAAACTGCAGTCCTTGGAGTGGGGTCTCTGACACTGTGTCCCAAAGCTGGGTCTGTGTATGTGACAGACAGACAGCCGTCACTGTCAGCCACGAGAAGTGAAAGGCCATAAGGACCCACATGATTCAGGGTGGCTCACACTCAGGTTAAGATGGAAATGCACAGAGCTTTGCTCAGTAGGAATCTGCATGCCCCAAACATGTTGGACCGAAGCTTTGCTTTTTAGAGGTAGGAGTGGGATGTGCAGGGCCTTGTTTCCAAGTATATGCCATGCTTTTGGTATTTGCTGCTGTGGTTGCTACTCAGCTTAATTCCTCAATATTGACCCCTCAGCAGCCATGTTGTTATAATCTTAAAGGTTACAAAATCAGACTTTTTTTATTTATTACTAGATAAGGAATTGACAACTGGGGTTTATATAGTCAATTCCCAAAAAGTAATAATTAGCAGAAATCATTTTCCTTTATATTCAAAGAAGTTTGAGGGTTACTTGAACAATAAATTATTTACAAACAGTTTTATCCAAATTCTTTTCTACTCTTGAGCTTAAACCTTAATCTCTGTTGTATTCTTTTTTTTCACTCTCACATGTTATTTTTTTGATGTCTCTATAGACTTAGTATGATTATCCAAGTGGAAAATCTTTCCAAATCTTTCCAAATATGACTCAGCATAAGCAGCCTTTACAAGGTTCAAAACTCTCCAGATCATGACACTCGCGTAGTGGAAAATGGAGGTTTAAAATCATCCACTGCCTATGGTATATCATTTACCCAGCTCATAGGCTATTAACTGCAGCAATTTGTATGGGTCTAACATAGTAATTGTCAGATGTTGTTTCCATTTCTGCTTTTGTTTTGCTTCACTGGCAAAATCCTCATTGATTTCACTGGTGGCAGATTAAGCCCTGCATATGTTTCATTTTCATGAGCCAGCAAAAATGTCTTTCCTCTTTATTGTGCCCATCTCCTTTAAATTTTTTTGTGCATCTTTGCACAACTCTCCCACTCAAATTGCAATGTCTTCCAATCGTCCTTCCTCGACTCAAGTTGTCTAAATCCAGACAAGCATTGGCTCAGACTGGTGTTACCCAGAGAAGGGCTTATCCCACCTGCAGTAGGCCTTGCTGCTCTTTGCTAGAAGGTCAAACAAGATATTGAATAAATATGCTTTCCGGTGTTGCCTGAGTTTTGAGGTCAGACTGTCAGGTGTTTCACAGATTTACGAAGCAGGAATATGAAGTAGGAGCTGTGGGGAAGGAAGTACAAGTTACTGATCTTTGGCTGAAAAATATCCAAAAGGAGTGACCAGAAAGTAGGCCCTGTGGTCTGAGCAGCCATGGGTATAAAATCATAGAATTGCCTGGGTTGAAAAGGACCTTAAAGATCATCTAGTTTCAACCCCCCTGCTCTGGGCTAGGTTGCTTTTCACCCACCCTGTCAAGAGCAGCTGGTTCATGGGGAAATCGCTGTGGTATGGGTTGCCCAAATCTCACACCTATTCTGTTAAATAATCCTCTGCCTTGACAGGTGGTACCGGGGTTCTTCTTGAAGCAAAGACTTCTGTCTGGAGAGATAATGATGATAAACCTCATAATACATGGATCTCAAATAGACTTCTAACTGTTAAAAGGACCATCATCTGACATAACAGACATGTAACGTACAGATGTGTCCTCTTAACAGTGGATGCGAGGAGGTGCTAAATCTTTTCATGTCCCATGTCTAGTGTTCCTGTCTTAATCTAGGACAGAAAGATTTGTATTTCTAAGATGCTCTATAGTAACGGTAGATGCTCTCTCCCATCCTGCTGCTGCAGGGGAAATAGTCCTGAAGTGTGAGACCATGGTCAGACCTCAAATGAGGTCTTGGAAATGCTAGTAAATTTGTGGATCAGCAATGAGTCATGGTGTAATTTGATAAGGATCTAGTGGAAGGAGGGGAGCACTGAGCACCAACCTTTCCTGTTTTCTCCTTGGAGGTGAAGGTTGGGTGTGAGTCAAGTGGGGATTCCCTGGGAAGGAGCAACAGTCTCCTATAGGCAAGGGCATACAATTGCCAGCAAAACTTTGGTATTGGCTATTGGAGTTACAAGTCAGGAGGTGATATATGAAAACGTCTACTTCTGCCTTGACAGGTCAGAAACATGGCAAAAAGAGTGGCTGTTTTTATACTTGCAAAGAGACCTGTGGACATTTGCTTTCAACAGAGTGGTCTAGCTAGTGAAAGACTATCTGCTTTATGATGTCTCAGTTGCTTTAACTGTGTCGATAAAGCCTTTGAAGATGGACGTTTGGTCTCTGTGGCTACAAAAAGCTAAAGCAACAAAAATTATCATAGCTTATACATAACCTTGCAGGTAATTTTTTTTCCTTTTTTTTTTTTTTTTTTTTTTTTTTTTTTCTCCAGATAAAACATCTCTGGGACACAAAAACAGCTCAGTTAAGTTGACAGGATAGGATGGGAGAGATGCTCTGTTTGGAGTGATGTGGCAAGTGCTGAGGTCATTGTTGATTTTACTAGCCTGGGGTATGGCCCACAGGTCACCTTAAGAAAACTAGTAACTGCGCAGAATAGCTATAGAGTTTTTGAATCTTGTGGAACGTGCACTGGTCCTAATAAACAATATTTGTCTCAGCTGAAACTCAACTTCTGTTCTAGTCTTGTGTAGAAATCCCAAATATTATTTTTAGAATCTTGGGCTGAACAGAGTTCAGATGTATTTTGCCTGTTCAGTGACCAACTGTACTGGGGTCAGATTCTGGCTATTGTTAGGAATGTGTGAATTTCATAAAGTTTCTTGTTTATATTCCAGGCTATCAGTTTTTTCTTTCTCAGATAGGTGTGATTTAACATAACATTCTTGTATCAAAGATATCTGCCTGTGTTCCACTAAAAACAAATAAGCTTGGGAGACTGAGAGAAGGGTGGGAAGATGCAGACATCTAAGTAAAACATATGTTGAATGGGAAAGAATCAGTCATTCTGGGTTCTGGGCCTGTGATTATTTCCACATGCCTGGACTGTATCGCCGTGCTGTGTGCCATTAGTGTCATTAGATGCTTCATGTAGGAGCGGATTTTTACATATGTTGATGAGATTGCAAGATTGGAGTTGTACTAGGTCTGCGCTGCCAATGTGGTCGTAGAGTTTCATGCGGAGGTGTGTGTCCTTCTGAACCCCTCCTTGTGCCACGTGTGTGGGCACGTGTATGTGCCCTGCCAGCTCAGCGGTCCCCACAGTGCCAGTAAATGCCTGGCTGGGTAACGAGCCTCCAGGCAACAGAGTTTGTCCTCAGCCCTTTTCAAGTTAAGCAGACAAGAATATTGGCTAATCAAACCTCACGTTGTGTAAAAAAAAAAAAAAAAAAAAAAAAAAAAAAAAAAAAAAAGGATATTTTTAACTGGTGCTTGGTGCTGGAAGAAGACATGATTAAAAATAAGCTTAATGTTATTGTTCAATGGTGCCTGTGTGTTGGGGAGAAATGCCAGTCTTCTCCCCCCCCTCCTTGTTTTTCTCTGGGCTGATTTGCAAGAACATGAAACCTTGGGAACCATTGCTGTTCCGCTTGGTTCCTGGTGAAAGGAAAAGAAATTTGACTTCTCCCTCCAGATAAAAAATACAGAGGAGTCTTGTAGGCCAGAAAGCATCTTACTATTATTTTTTCTTCTTTTTTTTTTTTTTTTTTTTTTTTTTTTTTTTTTTTTTTTTTTTTTTGTTATTTGAGCCTGCCAGATTGGTCTGCTCTCTGCTCTCCAAGTGTGTGGGCGGCACAGACGAGGATGCTGAGGCAAAGAATGGGGGAAGGAGGGAGGGAAGAAGTGAAAAAGACCTTTGGACTGAAGGCATAGCGCATGGGAGGGAGAGAAAGTAATGGCAGTCAGAGTTGTTTTGGTTTGCAAAAGTTTGCAGCAGATCAGAAGAAGCTGTGGTAGGTCAGAGACACTCAGTCTAGATGCTGTAGTGATGAATATATTAGCATGTTTTAGATCTGAAGCATACAGATGTTTTTCTGTGTTTGGTAATTTTATGAATCTTGCGTCCTACTGGTGGAAGTGGGGATGTTGGATGGAGTGGCTGGAGGAAAACACGACCATTGCTCTACTCAGTAGTGTACTTATAATTTTTCTTCATCTGCTTTGTGCTTCGATGAAGGAAAAGCTCTGGTTTTGTCCTGACAATCCTTTTTTCCTGAGCTGAAGAACCAACACTTTATTATTATTATTATTATTATTATTATTATTATTATTATTATTATTATTCCAAAAATAGCTACCACTGCATCTGGCTTATGGTCATTTGTGGAAAGATTGAGTTACATGCAAAACGTGATTTCATTTAAATAATAGAAGAAAGGAGTTAAAAAGGTACAATAAGGGAGGAAGGATAAACTTCAAATACAACTTGAAAAGCCATGATGAGAATGAGTTGGAGCGGTGTAGGTCAGCGGCATCAGGTGAGGGAGAAGAAGAGACCAGAGAAGAGGTGAGCAGATGAACAGAGGAAAGGGCAATGTGCATGTAAGGCATTACATGACTTGTTTCATTTTTACACTCACAAGATTCATCTTGCTTGGGCTGAAAATCTCACCCTTGCTGTTTATTTTGCCCTTGGAGTATTTGACCTTCATCTCCTTTGGCTCCTTGAAGTCTAATGCAAAACAACTCACAAAAGCAGCCCCGTAAGGGCAAAGTTTGAAAATAAATCCTACTTTGTACAGGACAGCCCTGCAGTAGGAGGCAGGGAGGTTCTGGTGAGAAGGGATCCAGTCCTGGGAGAGCATCTGGGACTTTCCGCCGTGAGCCCAGCCTGAAGTTTAGTGCCAGGGACACGTGATGGAGACATGGTTTCATGGAGATGTGGCATCTCACCTCTCTGGTCATCCTAGAGAGGTTTTTTTTGGGCTCTGCTGTACTTTCCTGTCCTCTCTGAAGGACTTTTAGCAGGGTAGGGAGTTCAGGTAATAAAAAGGTGTTTCTCTGCTGAGTTAATATTTACATCACAAACATACAGTGCTTTGGTTTGGTCACAAACATCTGCGCATGAGAGGCATTTTTCAGAAAGGGTGGGGCATAAAACAGCGAGGTTGTTCTCTCCTGTAACATGTATTTACTAATAAAAATCTTGGGAATTACATCTTGACGCCAAGGGAACATTATCAATGTTACAAAGTCAGGCTCTCAAAAGTGAGCACGTGCCGGATGGAAGCAGTTTGTTTAACCTTCACTTTCACCCTGGTGCCAGTGCTTTCTGATTACCTTACTTACCTCTTGGAGCTGATTGCTTCGCAGAGCTCCTGCCTGCAGTCTTTCCAGAGCATCAACCAGAGGGCATGGAATTAAGGTGGTCAGAGCAAACTAACCTGTTGCTCCTAAGATCGCTGCTGTTTTTTTTTTTTTTTTTTTTTTTTTTTTTCCTCAAAAATCAGAATACACTTCTCTAGTTCAGGCAGAGGCTGCACCTCTTCCAGGAATGTTGTGAAAACAAATGTGTTTGCTCAACATGCACCATAAAAATGCTATGACTTCTGCAGGTAATTCTGTTTTTCAGTGTAGAGTTTGGATATTGCCTGTAATAAAGTGCAAATGAGCTACCTTATGTGATGTAAATGTATGTGTAGTGCACAAGTATTCTCTGTAGATCTGTGTGGAACAGTGCTCTGCTTTTGTTACTAAAAGCTTATTGCGGTGCCATGTCATGTGGAACGATGTTGTTCTAAGTTTCCAAACATTTGATAGACATAGGACTGGGACTGAAATACAATTTCTCAGTACTGCCTTGCTGCCATTATGCTGTGTCTATGGGTGGAGTCAAAATGAAGGTATTCACCTGGGAATTAAGTAAAATCTTTGCTTGATGGCAGACCTAGAAAGACCTAGAAACTGAAGTTTCATACACTTTCTTACAAAGCGAAAGCCAGCTTCATTAGGTGAAAGGTATAGACCAATATTTCTTCGTGTCTTTTTTAGATTAATACGTTTCTTCTGGTGAGATGGTTGCTTTTATCTTTATACTTCATGACACCTAGATAGGTCAAACTCTTTTTCAAAAAGTGTTGTGGATGAGGAGTTAATCTGCAATGAGAGAGAGAGGCTCATTTATTAATTTGGTTTATAAATAGATGTGAGGACTAGAAGCATTCAAAAACGCAGCAGGTGTCATGTACAGAATGTTTTCCCTCAGGGAATGAACTCCTGGCAAATTCCAGATGATATTGCCCCAGAGCGTGCACAACTTTTCTGTATTGTCTAAAAGTTGCTTTTCAGAAATGCCTTTTACCCCAATGCAATGCTTTAATGCAAGGTGCATCTTACATTGAATTTTATTATTTCCAGACTCTGCTACCATGCAATGTTCTGTGCGGATTTCTAAACTACATTATCTCTTGGAAGTGCAAAAATACATGAGGAGGAAGATTCTTTTGGCTTTGAAGATAAAAGCTACATCCAGTGGGGGTTTATGAGCATTTGCATGATGGTGAGATACTACACAACCCAGCCTGGGGTTTGCTCAATTCCTTGCCTTGGAAATCCTTTTCACTGCTCAGCCTCATGCCTCCTTCTAGCACTTTTCCCTTCTACCACTCCTGCAGATGGTGGCACAGGGGTTATGACAAAATCCTGAGCAGGCAGGGGTTGGCTGGGCTCTCCTGTCACTGTGGCTCTTTCATTTAACCAACCAACATCATGGACATCCATTCAAATACCTCGCTGATGTCTTCATCACCCTACCGAGCAGCAGCCTTTACCGCTGTGCCTGTGTGGTTCCTGTCACCAATGCAAATGGTGTTGATGTCTCTTTTAGGCTGAGTGCAAGTGTGAGGTGAATGTTCAGCCTAAAGGCTTTCCTGTCCCTAAATCCTCCATCCTGCTGTGCCTGCAGTGAATTGTCCCGGGGTTACTGAGTGCCTGGGTTAATGGTCACTGTGCCATAGGTTGTAGGTGTGAATCCTGGTTTCAGTTTTGAGAATTTCAGCCAGGGTTTTGAATTTCCTGTGATTTAATCATTGAGATTAGACTTTAATCCAGGGTAATACTTAATTACATAACTCCTCATGTTTTCAAATAAGCATCAGCTAGTCAGCAAATCTTTTGCTAGGTCAGGATCTGTGTATTTTGCATTACGGATAAAGAATGGAAAGCAGAGATGTATCTTTGGTCTAAGCCCTCTCCATTATGGGCAATAAATTCATGTTAAGAGGAGGCTTAGAATGTAAGATTTCCCAGCTCTGGTCACTTTTTTTGTGCTAGCATATGTTGGTGAGACACTTTCTCTTGGATGCTTTCCTGCTGAGAACATTGTTTTTCCTTTGGAGTTGCAGTGGAAGAGGTTCCCGAATGAAGTCTGCTTTCTGTACAGGTGAAGTCCCTGATGTAACAACAGTCAGAAGCTTATGCTGGAAAAAAGACCTGAGAATGTTCTTCTGAACCCTGAATTCTTATCTTCCTACATCATCCCCAGGTGTTTGCAGAGAGCTACTGTACTGAGTGAAAAAGGACAACTTTTAGTCAATCATTTTGTTACCATAACACTGAGTGCAAGCAGTAATAGAGAAATTGATGGTAACTTCTCAAACACTGAAGTAATTAAGAGAAGGTTCCTTGTCCCTGGCAAATATCAGACTGATTTCCACAGTTGCCTGCTTTCCTCCATGCTGATTTTCAGGGAAACTCCTTGGGCCATTTCTTGGAGAAATCTTGGTGCCATCAGCATTAAAGTGGGCGAAACCCCCATCAAGAGAGATGGAGTGAGCACACAGGAAGAGTGAAGTGGTTTTGGTCCACACAGCAAAAGGTCATCAGACATCACAGCTATTTTGAGATGTCCTTTCCCAGACCTTGGTGGGTCCCTGGTGTCCTCCTTGCTGACTGCCAGCCTGCTCTTGCCTTGCTGACCAGAACACAGGGAAGTAAAGCAGCTGCTCATCACCCCTTGTCTTTCATACCCAAAACTTCTGCCCAGGCCTGGGTATTTTTCCTGGGGCTGTGGGAGAGTTGCCCTGTTGTCTGCTCAAGGCTGGTTCAGAAAAATCCAAGGCTTTAGTCTAATAAGGGAGCCTGATGACTGTGTATCTGTCTACAGAAGCCCTCTACAGCCTCAGCATTCTGATCTTCTGGTTAATAAATATATTTAGCAAGTTTGGATGCTGCCTCAAAGCGCTCCTGCAGCAGATCCCTGCTTGGATAGCAGCAGTGCTGTTTGGCCCAGTTTGCTGGATGCCGTTCATGAACGGGAATGGATTTAGGGGCTGGGTTTCTGTTGGGTCCAGCCTTAATACCTTTGTCAATAATTTAGAAGGGAGAACAAATGGAGATATTGATTATTTTTTTTATATATATATACTTGATGCCACAATGGGAGGCCTTGCTGGGATTGGCAAGGGCAGAGAAATAACCCAAGGGGACCTAGAGGGTATTGGCATGGAGAATTGTAAATGGGAAGGGGTTGTAGATAGGTGTTCTTTGTCCAGAGAAAAAACAGAAGCATGAAAGACAGAAGAGAAATTTGGGAAAGGGCAAGGTCTGAAAGGGATTTGGAGCTGATAAGCCCAAATCAAAGATAAGTTCCAGCATGACGTGGCTACGTGGGAAAGCTTTGCCATATAGCAAGTAATCCTTGAGGAGCTAGAACGGGGCAGACTGGTGCACTGCTGTGGCTCTGGGGGCTGCATTCAACGGGAGCTGTTCCACAGCACTGGGGGAAGTTAGGGAAAGGGGGTACTGTTTTTTCAAAAACTAAAAAAATAAAAGGCGATTTTTCAATCAACTGAAACCGTTTATAATTTTCTGCCAAACTGGATGACTCATTCTGGCATCTTGCCCTCCCCGCCCTCCCCCTCAGACAAACAAACAAAGCCAATAACTCGCAAACAGTAAAATAATCTGAAAAGATAACAGTTCAAACTTTTCCTTTTGGTATACTCAGAACAAAGTGCTTAATGTTTTTTTTTTTCAAGACATCATTTCAGAGCTGGATTCAATGACCATAACTTGAAAAAAAAAATGAGGTAAAAATAACTCCCAAACTAAAATGCTTCATTTTGAGTTAAAGAAACATTTTGTTCAGCAAGACATACAAAGCATTCGGTTTTGGGCCAACACAAAATGATTTTTTTTTTTCTAGCAATCTCTTGGTTGAGGCAGTGAACCAAAAAGTCAATTATTCACAGAGCCACAGGAAGATTAAGGTAAGGATGGAAAGCAGAGCTGAGAGAGAAAAATTGGGGCTGGCTATCGGAGTAAATCTTCATTCCTTGGGGTGAAATGGCTTGGTTGTGGTGTCAACACCCAGCAATCTCTCTGCTGTCAGGGCGAGCGGGTGGGCTGCCCACCAGGGGACAAGACCAGCGATGTCCTTGTGGTGGCTGCAGGTCCCCAGACGTGTGGGAGAAGAGCAGGGTGCCCTGGGTTGGTGTGATGTGAGAGATGCCCTGCGTCGCTCGGGGTGTGCGGGCTGTGCTGCGGTGCTCTTGCTGCTGCTGTAAATGCAGCATCGTCCGGGAGGGGAGGAATTAAAAGGAAAAAAAGTCTTCTGCCAAGAAGCTGCCGTAAGCTCTGCAGAGTGTGAGTTTGGGCAGGGAGGAGCTGAGTGCTGCCTGTGTGCTGCTCATCCTGGGGAAAGCTGCTGCTTGGCTCTGGGGTCCCGGCGTGAGTCTCCTCGGTGGGGCAGGAGGGAGCTGGGTGCTGGTGGTGGTGCCTGGCTTCTGCTCGGGGGCTTGGAGATGCACCTCTGGCAGGTTCGAAATGCTGGGCACAGTCTTCTTCACGCATGCAGTGTTAGTGCAAACACCCTGACTGTGCTTCTTTGGCTTGAGCTTTTCTGCATTGCTTTTTTTTTTTTTTTTTTTCCTCCTCTCTTCAGAAGTGCTGAGTCCCTCAGCACCCAGCCATCCTAAGCAATAACCTTACAACATGGGGGAGAGAAATCTTATTTCCCAGTTTCCCGGTGGGAGAGTCGAGGCAGTGGGATGGCAGGATTTGCCCGGCACCATGGTATGGTAAGAGTTGGGAGGCAGAACTGTGCTTGTGGCTGCTTAACTTCGGGTCTCACTCCTTTGCAGAGCGAAGAGCGACTGCAGCGTGCTGTAAAGATGCATGAACTAGTTTTTCAACAAGCCAGCTTGGACACACCATGGCCAGCTGTGGCAGCACGATGCCTGCTGTGTTAATTTACCCTTAGGCTCGTGGACAAGAGAGATGCAGCGAGATGCCTGCGGGCAGGGGCATGCAGTGCTGGAGACGGACAGGAGGGAGCTGGCTCCTGCATGAACCGTGGCGTAAAGGGAGCAAGCGAGGGGCCAAGGCTGGCTGCGGTTCCCTGTGCACCTCCCCGACCACCCTCGGCATCCCCCTGCTTTTAGTGCTGCTGGCCCTTATCCGGCAGCAGAGGCAATGGGCTGGAGAGCAGGAAGCGTTGTATCTGGATGGAGCATGCAAGCCTCGCACAAAAGAGTTGATGGGGGGTAATGTTTTTATTATTACAGTCCGTGGCGTACCAGTCTGCATTTCAAGCACTTCTTTGCTTTTAAATAACTAATAATTAACCAGCAGAGGCCGTTTGAAGACTCTGGTGCAGTGATGTCTGGTAATAATTCTTTTCCTCTTATTTTTTTATTTTGATTATATATATTTTTTTGTCATTCCACTTTCCGCCCTAGGATACCAAAGCAAGTTTCAAATGGCCGGAGTCGTTTGATATTTCTAAATGAAGTCCTTAACGTCGTGAGCGAAGTTGGCAGCGCCTCGGGCTTTGTTCTGCGCGTTGCCTGGGAGCCGGGTACCGCGGCAGCGGCCGGCCCCACACCTTCTTCCCCCCCTCGGCTGGGTGAAAAGGGAGCTGGAGCAGGGCAGGGGGCTGCTGAGAGCCCCCGTGGGATGCTGAGAGCCCCCCGGCGGGGATGCTGACAGCCCCCGTGGGATGCTGACAGCCCCCATGGGATGCTGAGAGCCCTGGGGGAGATGCTGGGGGCCGTGGGCGGTGGGGGGGCCGCACCCGATCTCCCCAGCGTCGGCAGCTATTTCAGGAAGACGCGAAGTCTCCTCCTCCTTATGTAAATAAAAAGGACAGCTCCTGGCTCCTAGGGCCGGCAGCGGGTGGAGGCAGGCGGCGAGGGGCAGGCGGCTGCCGGGCGGGCCGAGGGCTGGCGGTGCGGAGCTGGGGAGGGGGGTGGCATGAGCCCCTGCCCCGCTGCTGCCTGAGGCCATATGGGGGGCCAGGTGTCCCACAGGGCGCTGCACGGTAAGGGGCAGGGGGGACAGGAGCCCGAAATAGCCGGGCGGGGGGCAAGGGTGGAGGGCGAGGGGCAAGGGTGGAGGGCGAGGGGTCGCGGCACGGGTGGGGAGTGGGGGCGTGGGGTGGCTGCATCCGGCGGGGGGAGGCTGGTGGAGCTGTCACCTCGTTTCTCCTCTCCATCCGTGGCTGCATCCTAGCAGCGGTTCTCCTCTCTCTGGTGTCATGCCGGTGCGGTTTGGGATGGATGCAGGGCTGAGCTGGCTGGTTTTGGGCTAAGCTGAGATTATCAAGCACCGCTTGCTGTCCACTGGGTAATGCAGAGTGATGTGTGGGAGGGCTGAGAAAGGACCCAAGCATCCTGCCCAGAGCGATGTTGCAGCAAAATTGGGATCTCTAGGCAGTGTGTGATGCTAACTGTGTCTGTATCTGCACACATCTCATGCCCTAAGCGTGTCGGTGGGAATGTTGTGCTTGCTGAACGTGCCGATCGCGCTGAAATGTTCTGCTTAAAGATGTGCTGCGTGTTCCATGCAGTTTGGATGTGTTTTCCGGCAAACTTCCTTATTGCTATAGTAAACATAGATAGGAAACGGATAAAAGCATCATGTAAGCTTGCAATATCTCACGTGCTTTCTGTGAAAAGAGGTTCAGGAGGTGTACGCTGAGGCTGTGACTATTCATGTTATGGTCCTAGTGTTTGTCGTATTTTCGACTAAGTCCAGACTCTGCAGTTTAAGGAGTAGTTAGGAGGTAGATGACTTTTCCCTAACAGTATTTAGCAAGCATATATTGATAGAGATTTTAATTTGTTCATCATCTGTGTCCTGAAATTTCATCTGTATTCTGACCTTCTTATTTCTCCTATAATGTCACAATACAAGCATTACATGCAGAATAAGAGTACTGTTGGATCAACATTTAAGGAAAAAAAAAAGGCACATCTTTGGCTGTTGCCTTTATAGGTTCCTTTTCCCCTTTGAAACGTTATTTGAATGAGAATGAAAAACCTGTCTGGGAAAGAATAATAGCTATATGAGTTTCCTGTGTGTGCCAGGGACCTGGTATTCCTGCTGGGGCTTTTTCCTGTCTGCAGCCAGCAGCCCACTGCACGCTAATCCTGCAACTTCTGCCTTTCAGTGATGCTACGCCAATGAGTGTGGTTCTCTTTTATTTTGTTGGGAGATGGAAAATGATGAGGAGACATGGGTAATCAGCTCTGTCAAATTTTCCTCTCCGCACAGAGGGGCTATAGGCTGTGTTACAATCAGAGGTGAGACGCTGTGGTGTTAAGCACAATGATGCTTTTAAAAAATGGATGTGTAGTATATATTTTAAAATAACAATAAAAAGTCACGCAGCAAAGCACATTTGATGAAAATAGATTGCATCTGGACTTGTGGTTTGTCTGTGGCTACTGTTCCTCCAGTTCCTTATTTCTGTTGAATATTTCTATTTCAGATGTGTCCCAAAATAGCTGGGAAAGAGAACTAAAATCTTATCCATTTCTCTGAAAGATAACTGAAACTGAACGTAATGATACTGAAGGGAGCTGTATTGACAGCCCTGGTGGTTAACATCCCTTGGTTTTAGAAACCATAGGTAAAGCCCAAATTTGCCTCTTCTAGGTATTTCTGGTGACCTCTCTATGTTGGAAGGGCTGGGATTTTCACAAGCACCTGAGTAACTCAACCTTGCTGAAAATCAGCTGGAACGGGGTGAAACCATGCTCCTGGGCTGTGTGGGGCTCTGCCACTGGTGGGGCAGCTGCCAGCTCCTGAGCAGCATGCCTGGGCTGGAGCGTGGGGTCTCTGCCTGCCCCAGGGCTGCCCACCCCGACTGTGGTGGGAATGGGAAAGTGAATTGAGATGTTGGTTTGTGAGGGTGGCACCCTCTCAAAAAGCATCAATGCAGGGTGGTGATGTTTAAAAGCTGTGGGATGTGTGGTTGATGGCAGGTGATGCTGGATATCCTGGGATTTGCTCTGCTGTGAGGGGCCTTTGTGAGTGGTCCTGTCTGAGCCTCCCGGGGGGTACATGCACATGTGTGTGGGCAGGCGGCTTCTGTCTGGCTGCAGGGGGCTTTGTGTGGAAGTGCTGCTCTCCCAAGGGTATAGTGGCAGCGGAGGAGAACCCCACTACTGTGTCCCAATAACAGAGTTGGTGAGTGCTGAACAGGTCCTGAGTCACCCAAGTTTCCAACATGGACTGGGACTGGAAATGAGCTTTAACTAAGGGGCAGTGAAGCAGCAGTAGCTGCTCTCCCAGAAGAAACCTGCCTCTGACTCCATTCCTTGTGAACAAACTAGCCCCAGCGTGCTTGAAAGGCAGCACCTTTAATTTTGAAAGGAGACATTCCATGGCTACATGTGCTAGGAACTGCCGCTCCTCCTTCTCCATGAAATGATGTGCATTGCTCAAGCATCCTCATGCAATTTCTGTCTGTGTGCCCATGTTCTCACTGGCACCGTTATGGTGTCTGCTCTTCTTGCCCCTTCCTACCCTGTGTGCAGGAGTCCCTGGGGGGATTTCCAGTGCTGTCCATGCAAAAAGTCAAAATAGGAAGTTCAGTGGTAATGCAGTCTTGATGGACAGGATGTTTACAGGATATGTAAAAAAGAACATCTATACATGTGGTGTTTACTTTAGCAATATTTTAAACAGGAAATGTTAATATGATTGCTCGTGGTTCATCTGAGGCTAGTTTCTTCAAGAATGACTGTGTGCTATAGTGTTCCTACAGCATAGGCAGACTTAACTAAATATTTATGTTAAACAGTACTTGCTAACTAATCATGCATAAAGCATCTCCAATAGATGCATAACTCATAAGTATGTTCTTGTTATCCGTTTGATTCAACCGTTACCTGCTGCATCAGCTTTTAATTCCTCTATATGAGTGAGATGCCATTTGCTGGAGACCCAATTCCTAATTTTAGGGGGCCACATCCAGGAGATCATCTGGGAAAAATGCTCTGAGATTTCTATTTTTTATTTTTTCCCCTCATTCAGTCAGAACCAAACTGACAAAAAGTTGTGCTTTAGCCAAGGAAGCTGCTGTGCTGTACTGGGAGAGGAATTCAGTGTGTGTATATGTGCAGGGGTTAGCGATTAACACGTACGCATCCCTTCAGAAAGCTTTTGACAAGCTAGAGGGTACACAGTGGATTAATTCATGTGCAGGGGATGTGTGTCTGTGCATGCATGCACATTTGCTCAATAACCTTCCTTCCTACAAGACATTGTCACTAATAAGTCCCTCATTGCAGGGCTTTGTTTTATTTTTGTTTTAATTACTCACATGTCACATGTATTCATCAGTGTTTTGCAGTGGAATAATTTTTACGTTGGGTAGGGAAGAAAAGTATCTTGTCACATTTCCCAAACTGTAATTATATGGCATCAGCGTAATTACAATGAAGTCTCTCGTGAGAACACATCAGCTTTTTGCCTGGGAAAGAGCAGTGACTGACAGATGTAATTTTTGGCTTGAACAGGTAAGTTTTTAAGCTTCTTAAGTGGATGATGCTCTGTAACTTGTGGATACAGTACAAGTAATGGATCGTTATGTCTCTGATGCATACATAGGTGTATTATATATGGCCAAATTTTCCCCTCACCTATTTCAGTGTATAGGTGCTAGTTAGTGTGCAATACAGCCACAGCTGTGTGCTTGAGCAGGAGAAGGAAGTGGGAGCTGTGGTGTAGCAGCACTCTATCTGCACTGCATGGTGATAAGGACATTTGGGTTGCTATCTGGACTCATTTACCACTGGGAAATTTCACTGGGATCTTATTTGCCATGATTCTTCCTGCACCTGGCTGTTCGTTTATTCCTGTGCAAAATAGGTGTGAATTATTGGTATTGTCCTTCGTCCATGTTTTGTTCCTGCCCGTGAAGAACAATCCATGAGTCTCGCTTGCTTGCCTCACCAGGAAGTTTGGGATATTTGGGGTTTGCTGGAAGCCACCAGCCCCAGCGAGCATGGCTGAGCTGCTGCTGTAGGGCTTTGAGGAACGGCAGAGGGTGGAGGCTGTTTCCCTAATGCAAAATAGCTACTGTATGTAACTTCATTTATTCTTTCTGTGCACAATGGAGCTCTATTTTTAGCTTTCTCTTAATTCCTTGTAGTGTAGTGAATGTAGTGAATATCCATAGGCAAGTGCTGGAGCCAGCCCCATGCTTTGTTTCCCGTTCTGTATGTTCAGTGCCTATACTGCAAAAACCTTTCCCAATACCACATTTCAACCTTGCATTTAATATCATTAAACAGAATCATACCCTGGTGCACACTATTGTACACAACTTCAAGTTTAATATTTTCCAGCTGCTTTCACCTAATTAAAACTGCAAATGTCCCAGAAGAAATAAGAAATGAGTGAAAAATGAAGACCTGACAACACCAATTTAGTGAGATTTCTTTGCATAATAATATTACTTTGTATTCTTATCTTTAAATTACTGTTTAGATTTTGGGTCATTTTATCAAGCTCCCAGATGTGAAGGAATGATAGAAAATTGGTTACCCTCACTAGGGGGTTAACAGTTCCTAAAACCTGCAGGCAGTGACTCATTGATAACCAAAATGGGACTGAGGAGAGGAGGCTCTTTCTAAACTCGCCCTGCTTTCACTAAGATTGCTATATAGCTCTGAAAGCAAATGTGTGTGTGTATGTATGAGAAGTTAATCCTGCTCAGGGTTGGATTAACTGGTGCAGAAGACCCTGGGCAGGGTGCCAAAGCAGTGCTGGCATTTGCTGAAAGTGGGGCTCCCAGAGATTATTTCAGTTTGTGCCTCTGACCTGCAGGTCACCTTCGAGTGTCCTTAGGTGGCTGATAGTATTGACTGCTGACAACACTTTTGGAAATGAAGTGTGGAGTACCTCCAAATAGAGAGATTTTATGGGTAACCACACTTACGCTTCAAAACTGTGCTATTTGTTGTGAAAGGCAAATGAGTTTTTCATTGGTTGTGGCTATATTTGACCATAGGGGTCTTGGTAAAAGCAGTGAGAGCAAAGAGCATCCCCATTCTAATTTTGTCCTTTGCTTTCCTGGCATTTTCCCCGTTCACTTCTCCATGTCCTCTCAATGCTCTGCTGTGGTAGGACCTAGGGACTACATAGTTTGTGTCATTTTTCAGATTTGGTTGTATTATTTGTCTCCTCTTTGACAGGTCCTCTCTCTCCTCTGCAGGGAACCGTTCTTACCTCTGATCTGTTTTCACCTGTTCCTCACTTAATTCCTCTTTTGTTGAGAATTATGGATGATATATTTAGCTATCATTCAATTAATCTAGAGGTAGCAGGTGTCTCTTCAGGAAGGTTTGTCAGATCCCCTGACAAGTCCCAGGGAATCATCTGCATACCTAATCAAAACAAGTACTCCCAGTGCCAGAAGACTCATGCTGTTAATGGTATAAAATAAATTTGTGAAACAAATACAATTACCATTGCTGACATCAAGAAGGAATTAAGAAGAGGTGGTCCCCAGCCATATAATCTCAAAATTGATAGGCTTATTTTTTATTTTTTAAAAAGTAAAATACATTAATGATGTCCATACGTGCTGCGGATAGAATTGAGATCAGTCTAAAAAAGATTGATCATTGAGGAAAGGAAGCTTCTTGAAAAGTGAAGGCAAAGCAAAGAACTGATCCTGATGGATAACCCTAGAGAATCAGCAGGGATTACTGAAGGCACAGCAGGGAGTGGAGGTGGAGGTCAGGAGAGATATTGTCTCCCAGAGGCTAAACGAGGAGCATGCATGCCAGCTGCAAGCCTTGTGGTCCATGTGCCCGTGATCAGAGCATATGCTGCAGTACTCCAGTACTCTGTATGACGGTATTTGCTGTAGGGCTGATCCCTATTAGTGTTGCTGTCTTTTTTTTTTTTTTTTTTTTTTTTTAATCTATCCCCCCTCTAAATCACAGCATTTTGCTCTGAAGACATATTTATCTGAGTGAAGCTGGTCTGAGATGAGTCAGAGCCTTCTACTCTGTAGCTCTTGTCAAGTTGGTCTCAGTGGTATTTCTCTTCCTTGACTCTGTCCTTAATTTTCTCTTGAAGGGATGCTGTACTTCATTGGCATTAAAAATAACATTCAAGATGACTGCAGTTGATGGGGCTGAGGAGATGAGTCCTTTGGTTTGTCTGAGATTTACGGTGGGTTTGACAGCACAGCAGAAGTGGGGGGCTGAGAGAGCCACGATAATTGATCAGATGCATGAATATATTTTCCCCTTGTAAAGGTTGATAGCAATTTTATTTTAAAGAAAAGGGGATAGTAGTAAAAAGGGGACATAATAAAAGCTTTATACATTAATGAACGTGATGTAGAACGTAAATGGTGTGCTTCTGCTTGCCTCCCCTGCAACAGCCTGTGTTGGCAGAAATCTGGAGTTCTTGCCCTTTTCCTCAAGATAAAATCTCTATTAATAGAAGCCTTAGAGATAAACCAAGGCCCCTTGCTATAAAATTCAGCTCCTCTTTCATGGTTTGGTTTACATCCTTTTCTGTCTACACTAGTATAGTAAATGAATGCTAATACGGAGGGGACACATCAGGTGCTCAAGTACCACAAAGTTCCTCGGGTCTGAGTTGTCCCACCTTACGGATCATGGTGTACCTTGCACAGCAGTCCTGCCCAGAGGCTGATCTATGTGTGGGGACCCACATGGGCACACTGCTTTAGCCCCTGGGGAACTAAAGTTGCTCACAGCAGACTTTGTTGATGAAATCTGAAGAGAAAAGGACCCAACACTTGACCAAACAGGGAAGATGTTTGGTGACCTCTTCATAAAATTTGCCTAGGTAGCAGAGACTTTTCCCATCTTTGACTACCTTTGAAAAGAATTTTTTCTGGATCAAAGCACACAGAGCCCTAGAGAGAAAGTGCTCAGAGCCAATGTGAAGACTGCTCAGTGTGGCTTCTGAAAACACCACTTCTAGTCTCACTGCAGGTTGCTCTTGTGTGCTGCTTGTGATGCATGAAGTCTTCCCCGGCTGACATAGCCAGTGGGTACCACTCAAAACAGGTCAGTCTTGGTGTGGATTTGGGGAAGCACTGTTCAGTTTTGACTTCAGCTGTGAGGCAGCAGTTTCTGTGCAACCAAAGAGGATGCTGCCATTCCCTTTTCTCTGCTGGTCTCAGGAATGAGCCCTAGGCAATATGGTCTATGGGCCGGCCTGGCCCTTGGAGTCAGGCTGCTCGGCTGCACTTCACTAGGCCATCTTCAGCAAACAAACTCCCTTCTCAGCCAAGGGGTTTCCATCAGGGAAAGCAGGGACAGCAGCTGCATATCTTCTTGGTGATTCACCTTGCCTGTGCAGCCAAGTGGCACCGTGTGGGTACAGCATTGGAACATTTTGTCCGGTAGGCTTGTCAGTGAAAGCAGGACTTGCTGTGAGATACCAGGGCAGGATTAAAAATTTGGTTTTCAAGGAACTGAGAGGCTCATAACTTGACTTAAGCCGAGCTAAAACACTGAGGCTGCAACCTCAAAAGAAGCACTGGTTGAACCACCAGGTGGTTGGGGAGCAGCAGGTGCTCGTGACTGAGTTGCACCTTGCCAGGACTGGAGGTTTGCTTAGACTCAGCCTCTTGCAAGAGCCTGTTTCTCTTCTGTTCTCTGCGGGGCTTCCTAGCAACTTGGCCCGCTTTGTGAAGTTCAAGTGACCCTCCGGCTATTGCAAGTCCCAGGGCTGTGTTATCAGCCAGGAGGTAACTGCATAGCCTCAAGGAAAGTGGGTGGGGTTGGAGAAGCTCCCCCACCTGCTGAGAGGTTTCCAACACCAAAGCAAGGATGAGGAAGGGGCTTTGAAGAGCCTCAGTGTGATGCTACCCTTTGCTTGCAAGCACAGAGGGAGAATTGAGCCATAAACCACACCGTGGCTCACAAAGAAGCCATTTTAATTTCAGTCTCTGCTGGAAGCACCTCATGGAAAAAAAAAATGTGATCAGTATAAAAATAAATGTTTATGTTTCTAGGAGCATAGACCTCCCAAATAATTAACATCACTTGACAAACTGCTGTTTAAAATGCAAGTGGTTTAAGTGCTGCAGCTCAACAGGCATTCGTCACAGCTCTGGTGTAAATGTGGTACACACTGTGGGTTGGTTGTGGCTTTAAAGTAAAGAAGATTTCTTCTGGTAAACGTATTTTACTTAAGGAGAATGTCTTCATAATTTTACTTTTTCTTATTTGGAAAAGCTAAATGTTAAAGAATCATTCAAATGGCACCTTGGAGGCAAGGGCATTGGAGATGCAGTTTTGGAATGAAATAAATTCTGGACTTCAGTTTCTGCTGCACAGATCATGCTTTTGGTCAGAAGACAGGCAGACAAATGTTTTTTTGGCTTTTGTGGAGACAGAAGGGAAAAAGCTTTTGGAGGGAGATTTTTGGAAGCTACAGCTTCAGCTTTGGTCTCTCTATATCTAATATTCACTGACTTAACTAAAAGTACTTTAAATAAAACCTTCCTTTTCTCTAGGCCTGTTGGGTGAAGGACTGGAGACATAAAGATTGTTAAGAACTGCTATTTTCTAAGGTTAAAAATAGCAGCTTACAAAGAGACTGAGATTTAAAAAAAAATATCCCTGGAAGATGGAAATTTAGGGGCGCCCATATTGTGCTGAAACATCTGGGATCAAAATGACTTCTGTCTTTGCTCACCAAACAGAATCAGATTATTAAATCTAAAAGAGAGTCTTAAGTAGCTAATTACTTTTACAAAGGCATTACTGATGCTGTAAATTTCATATAATGTGGAAAAGAAAAAAAAAATTGCTTAATTTATTTTCTGCTTATCACAAAATACTTCAATGCTGCCCTCTGATTTTTTTTTTTTTTTTTTTTTAATCTCCAAAGGGAAAGAGACCATCACTGGATCTGTCTTCTTGTATTCCAATTCTGAGTAAAGCTATGTATTTAGAGGAAATGCAAGTTAGGGAGCCCTGATAGGTGCTGGTCCGTCTCACGTTGTAAGAGCTGCAACATGGTAGTAGTTGCTGTCCAACTTTAAATCCCTCTGTCCCTCAAAAGCTTTGCAAAATTGCCTGAAGAGACCTTGATCAAGTGGCATGACTGTGATGAGATTTCTGGACAACCTGGCTCCTTCCTGTCCAGTCCATGGCTCAAGTGCTTGAGCAAGGGTAGTTGATTCAGTATCTAGATATCATGCCTCAGTATTTTATGGCTTGTAATTTGCACGGTTATTGACTGGAAAATGACCTAATACTTCTTGACCTCTGCTACTTTGAGCATGGCTTATAGCAGTCAGGCTTAGGTGGGAAAGTGGGTAAGACTGTCTTTGGGATGCAGTAGAAAATCTTGTCCTATTATAGAAATTAATTTCTGAAATCTTCTGTTTTGGGGAAAGAAGACAGAAAGACCACCTCTTAGTTTGTCAGGTCCACCTGCTGGAGCAGCAGAGGTCAGACGTTTTTATTCCCCACTGTTATATCTTACACCTGGGATTTTGCTGCTTGCAAAAGATCTGATCCTGCTGTGAGACTGGAGGCTCTCATGAGTTTCCCACCTGACACAGAAAAAGGTGCAATTCCTGCTAAATTTAGTAATTAAGATAGTGAACACAAAGATCTGCAAGCTGTAATTGCAGATCCCCATGGCCCTACTTAAGGTGGATTTATATATATATCTGGTGGATTTATATATATATATATATAAACTGGTGTTAAGGACAATTCTAAGTCTCTGCTGAAAGAGGGTATGGAGATACATTGATCCCAGCTTCCTGTATCCTTCCTAGGCAGATGTGTATTGGCATTTATCATGCAAAGGATAAGCTTTCAGGCTATCTGTTCCCATGGTAGAAAGGATAAAATGCAGAGAAATATCATCTGAATGTTCTCCAAATGGATTTGAAAGGGTGCGAAAACCATTCAGTATGTCTGCAAGAGATGACTGCATTTTTTAAAAAGCTCTTCACCAAAGGTCAGGTAACCCCAGCCATTTCCTGGAAGAAGTTTCTATCCCTTTATCTGTAAAGTGACTGCCTGAGCTCTCTTTACTCGTTCATCAGTTATCCCACAGTTTCAGAGACCTTCAGACCTCTCTGAACCCTCATGCAGCAAAGCTGCTCTCTGAGGACTCCAAAGGTCGTGCCTCATCCATAAGTCTGAAGCTGCGGTCAGTACACAGTGTACAGGTAATTTCTTGGAGTAGTTTGAGAAGTTAGCATATGATAACTGTTATCTTTTGTGTTTCACTGGCTATGTTTGTCCATCTTCTTCCAATACTGCACTTTGGGAAATCTGTGCTTGGACAAGTTATCCATTAAGTCCTTTGTGAATGCCAGAAGCAGTACTTTTGTGACACATGCGTGCCTGGTTCTGCTGCTCAGTTTTTGCAGGGGGGGTGTATAGTATTGTGTGGGAAGCTGTAAAAAAAGTGTAAATACAGGCTAGTTACCTTGAATAGCTTCAGCACTCCAGAGAAGTAATTTTGAAGTGCACGATCTGTGGAAAAAATAGAGATTGGTAGCAGTTTTAGATTTGTGCAACTTCAATTTGATGACAAATATTGTGGCTTTACTCTATAGACAGTATTTACAGCATGTGTTGAGATGTGTTTTTGGGTGCAGAAAAACTCAGCAGAGAAATGCTTCATGGCCCAGGGGTCCAGATTTGTAGACTTCAGTTCAACAGCTCTGCATGTCTCTGCATGCTAGCAGGAAAGGATATCTGTCAGGGGTGCAGTGTGCTCCTTATTAAATCAGAATTTAAGGTTGTGGCTTACAAAATCAGGTGCAATTATATACTAGAAAAAAAAAAAAAAAAATCAACTGTCTTTGTTGTCAGAAAAAATGCCCCTTAGCAGGACAAGGACTTAAAGGATTTTCCATAAATTTTCAAGCTACAAAGAGCAAGGAAAATGGATGAATGAATTTGCCTCTGCACTTAATTGGTCTTGCTCTTCTGAAATAGTGTAGGTGTCTTTCCACCAAGAGAATAGAGAAATGCATTGATGTTAACACAATTTCAAGCTAGAGGTAGTAGAACTTCCTTGACACCCTCTCACAAGAAATATTGGGGTAACCCCCTCTACAAAAAAACTTGAGAGGTTGACTCTGCTACATAAATCATAAGAAAATAGTAATTAATGTTTATGGGAGCTCTGTGAGGGCTTTTGATATGCAGGCCTTGAGTTTCTAGTCTGAATTATATTTTTGCCTGTACAAATCAGAGAGAACTGGAGCTCTTTCTTATGCTGTTAGGGTGACAGAAGAGGGGTGGAATTACCTCCCTGCTGTCTTCTGGTGTGAAGAATCACATTGGTCACGGGTATTGAACAGAACTTGTCCTGATAGATTACAAAGTTGTCTTCCTTTTTCCCCAAAGTACACTCTCTGTGCCCTTTTACTCCAGTTTACTGGTCTCTTTTCATATGTCCACATTGTAAACAGTCTGGTGCAAGACCCACCTCTTCTTTCAGTTTGTGATATTCAGCAAGAAGGGTTGGATAGAAGGTAGGATCACTTTGAAAGACATAAAGCATCTCTGCATGCTCTTCCTCAGCCAATATGAATGTAAGACCCTTGGTCATTTACTGGGTGACCTGTTGCAGCAGACACTAAGGAAACCAAGTTCCTGTATGGACTACTCCATCAGTTATTTATAGCAAAGCGTTAAGTAATTACTTCGTGAGTCTGGCATGGGAATTGGTAGGAAGGATGATGGAATAGTATTCATGCTTTTTCTTTGGAATCAGCGCCAGGGATGCTGTTTGTCTTTGTTAAAATAAACAGTAACTTTATTCCTAAGCTGGCCGTTGAAGTTTCATGTTTGAATTCAAAGGTTTGGATTAAAATGATGATTTGAAAAGAACAAAACAAAATAAAAAAAAACACGGTTAATTACTGGTAGAGGGTGTTTAAACTGGTGCAAGCTATGCTCTGCAGAGCCAGATGAGAGTGGGAAAGTCAATAATTCTACACAGAAAGTGCAGATTAACGAAGGAATGCGCCAGTGGATGGCCAAATTCTTCCGTAAAGGGAGAAATGTTGCCCTTTCTTCTGTTTTTGCTGCAGCACTACTTAAATTACTTGCCTGGAAAAATAATATTTTAATTGTGTGTGGTGGCTAGCACTTCTAGTGCTACTGGAGACCTTTCTGGTCTGGGCAAATGTTCTTGGTAATAATATCTATCTGTGAGGCAGGAGGTTGCCGGCATCCTGCCATGGGCTGGCACCTTTGTTTCTGTGCTCTCCTTCCAGCTCTGCTGGGTGGGCTGCAAGTTTTTTAGCTTGACTGTGGAAGTCAGGCATGGAGCTCCTGAGTTTTAATCCCAGCACTGCACTTAAAGTGAATTGTGTCAAAAATCCCCTGCTGATGACAAACTTCATAACCTCGCTTACCACTCACTTCAAGTTATTTTGCATGAATACCTTATGGGATAAATAGTGGGTGCAACCAGAAGAAGACAATCTGGTTCTAACTTTGTGAGGTTGAGGAGCCTCGGCTATTCACTAGGATCTGTTTTGTTTTAGGAGAAGGGTGGTTGTGTTTTTTTGTTTGTTTTCATTTTGTTTTTAAAACAAGAAGAAACAAAGCATGTCTATTTAGAGGAGAACATGACAGGAGAGCATAAGAGGTGAAAAGAGTAAGAGGCGAGAGAAATATGCTGGGTAAAGTGAGGTCAGTGATGGAAGTGGCTGAGTACTTGTGAGAAAGAAGGAGGATCTTTTGGAGAAGAAGGGATGGCAAAGTAGAGGTGAAGGTCATCTGGTCTGTGAGTTCTGGCAGAGGAATGGCAGACAGAGAGGGGAGAAGTGGGAAGGACAAGGCAGAAGGATTTCAGTACAGAAATGGTGGAGGAGGAATTCAAGGAAGTACGTTGTTCCTGTAATCCTGAAACATTTATGAGGTTGTTAAACATGGCCAAATAGTAAAGTCACATTTTCATGTACCTGCTAAGTTGTTAGCTCTTTATAACTCTACTCTTTAAGGGTTTACATACTGCCAAATGTAATCAGGAATAAAGCCATTGGGATCAATATCTTCTGGGATTAGCCAGATAGCATGTCAAAAACAAAAGTTCAAGTGCAATTTTTCTTTGTGAATGAAGAAACCAGAAGATCCTCGGTAATTATATACTTAAAGGGCTTCCCTGTAGGATTGCTTTTGCTCTTTATATTGAACGAAAATCTTTGCTATTTGGTTAACTGGTGTAGATGTAAATAGTTTTAAGACTGTAGCAACAGATGGCGAAGTAAGCAGTGCAATCTTCCTGCATTGAAATAGTGAATTTTCAGTTGATCAGAGAGGAACGAAAACATACCAAAAAAGAGAGAAGATGTACTGGGTGACAGCACATCTACCGGTACCAAGTTGCAAGAAAGAGAAAGCAATGGTCTGATTATTACAACATCACCACCAGCAGGGTTTTGCAAAAGATTCAAATGCTTTGTGTCACACGGCAAGTCATCGTTGTCCTCAGACAGACACGATGGTAGTCAGGAAATTCCTGGTGTCTCCATTGAGGGGTGAAAGATATCCATCATGGAGCTGGGCACTGTCCTTTGGCTGTGCCATCACCTCTTGTCCCCTCCATGGGAAGGGGAGCACTGGCTCTTGGATTTGGACCTGAACTGTTTCACACGTGCCTGTGGGCGGCCACCAGCAAAGGAGATGTGCTCTGAAAGCAGTGGAAGTACTTCGTGTGAAGTACTGCTTGGGCTCGGAAAAATAATCACAGCATTTTAAAAGTGCTTGTTAAGTTTTAAATACGGAGGGTGTAAGGAGCTGCTTCCAGCAGGCATGCTCTCAAGAGACCTTGCAAATTACGGCAGTGAACTTTAGGAGAAAGAATGTGAAATAAGCACGGCCCGAGCGCGCTGCATTTTTAAAGAAGACTAACACAAAATGACCCAACTTTACAATACCTCAAAGTGGATCTAAATTGATTATTTATACTGGAAAATGCACACTCCAAATGTAAATGTCATGTATGAGAGAAGAAAAACTGCTTCCTGAGATTCTTTAGAAATGGCATTACGGCTTAAAGCTTCATGGTATGTGGTACTGAATGATAAACATAATCTACGCTGTCCAGCTGAGAAAGAAGAGAAGTAAAAAACAGTCTCTGGATTATATATCCTGACCAACCAGATACTAAATTAAAGTGAGGGCATTCACACGTGACATTTGCAATAAATTCAAGCAGCAAAATACATAAGAGGCAACACAGCCACTGGAGATTTCACAACTTCAGTCCAAAGTTGTTGTAAACATTTCTGGATTGCAAGAAATGTTATGCCTTACTCACATATGCTGTTGTAAGTTAGGAGCACATCAGGATGGTGCTGAGCATACCCTTGCTGTGTCCAGAAATGGGTATTTGGGTTGGCACAAAGTATGATAAGATCCTGAATCCCCAATGTGGTTGAACCTGTGAGCTCTTGAGGAAGAGCTCTTTGCTGATCACTGATCTAAGCTCATCTAGCACGTTGGTGTCTGAACATTTTGTGGCTTTAACGAACTGATGGTATTTGAGGCTTAAATCACTATAATCTTGGGGATATTTCAATTAGTGCAAGTGCAGAATTTGCTCTGAGGTGAATGGTGCTATCCATGTCTTGGAGTGTTATCCAGGCTTTTTCAAGAGACATCCATCCATCCAGCAGCCTTTGTTCTCTGCCCTGCAGCTATGAATACAAGTTTTAAATGCCCAGCACCCATACCACCATCCTGCAAATGCTGTGTCTGCAGAAATATTCTAGTATTTTTGTCCTATTCTGGGGAGCCTGTGCTATTCCAGTGTCTTATTGTTCACTTGCTTTATTCCAGGGATACACAGCAGAGCCATGATTTTTGTAGAGAGCAATGTAGGAGGGTGTCTGTGATTTTGGTCTTAGTGCAAAGCAGTCTGTGATTAGGGAGCTTTGCTAAACAGAATGCTTAAGGCGTGAGAGGTCAGAACCAGCAGGAGCTTTTGGCCAGCAGCTTCTGCATCCCTAATGTATAGTCTTATACGCTTAGAAGAGGTAGAGCTGTGGGAGAGAATCCTCCAGCTGATGATCCAGACAATAAGATAATTCAGAGATGCTCTTCATTACTAACTTGAGACCCTATGTCTTTTTTTTTTTTTTTTTTTTTTTTTTTTTTTTTTTTGACTGGTTACAGAGGGAGTGTTTAAAGAAAAGCAACTTAATACAGCTCTTAAATTGTAAATATGGGGTATGAGTGGCCTGCTGTGGGCCTAATTCATCATCTTTAGTCTAGAGGAACATTCTCAATTTTATACAGATATGATTCAAAGCTAACTCAAGGAGCTGAGTTTGGAACAGAAATTTCTCTAACTTGCATTTTCTTTGCACTCTTTGGGAGGTTACACCACTTTCTACTCTCTTTTGGATTTCGGTTCTGCATACCCATTATCTTGTCTCTAATACTTTTAGGTTTGCTTTTTTTTTTTTTTTTTCCCTGGTCTCTATTGTCCTCACCTTCTTTCTTGTCCTGAGAAATATCTAAGTTTAACCTTGACAGGTCACTTCATTTTGTGGTGAACTCTCAATATTCAGACTTCCAAGCTATTACACCGTACATGGAAAGTGTGCCCAGGATAGACTTTCCATTAAACTATTTAAATTGGAAGAGAATGCTGGCACATCTACAAGTATTCCAGAATTAGATCCCAAAATACTGAGGCTAGTTAATCTTTTGGAAGAACAAAAACTCTTACTGATTTATATTTAGCAGAGGGAATGCATTTTAAAAACACAGTCTATATGAGGCCCCTCGAAGAAAACATCTTTTACATTGATTTGTAGTCCATGGAAATACTACATGGCCATAAAATATTTGCAGTTGGGCTCTGCTTTTATGCAGCTACTTCTTTCCAGCGTGAACTGTCATTAACCCTCCAGGCATGGCCGTGCTGTGGGCTGTGCAGCGAAGCACAGCTACCTCTGGGCAGCAGCTTCGCTGTTCATCACAGCTGTGCCTGGAATTGCAGGAGGGAAAGGGAAAAAACACCTTATGCTAGGGTGGAAATACTAGACTGGGAAAGATGCTTTGGTTCAAAACCGGTGCAATGTTTGTTGTTGGGATGAGTGCCTTCTGGCTATGCTTGCAGTGTAATGTGACTCCAGGGAATTTGGCACTCGGGGGCTGCCAGGATATCAGCGATGGTCAGATGTGTGTCTGGGACCCTTAGAAGCTACATCTAAGATAAATAGTGAGTGGGTTAGAACCTTGGCTGAAATTTGTTATACCAGCAGACTGCAGTCAGCAGTCTCCTGGGCAGCAGCATGCTGGCCACCTCCAGGTGGGACACAAAAACTCTTCTGACCCCACAGCTTTTCTGGGGGAAAAGCTGAGCAAGTAGCTGCTCAGGTGCTGCCCAAGGAGCTGACACCACTGCTGCCAGCAGGGCAAAATGCTGTTTCCTCAATCAGAACAACAGGGAAAACATCTCTGGAGCCTCCCTAGCCCAGCAGACCTACAGCTTGGGGACAGCACGTAAGGAGCCACTGTATTGCTTCCCGGCAGTCCCATGGGAGGGCATGGATGAAAGCAGAAGCTGAACTTGCCCTTGCCATCAGAGGATGTGCACTCCTGTGAGGTTAGAGAGACGGGCAGAGATGCTGGTGGCCCTAATCTTGCAGTACCACTCTTAGTTAAATGTTTATAATATCTACTTAGGCTTAATTTATATTATTATAAATTAGGAGGATCTCTAATGTTAATACAGGTGTAAAGTGCTCTATGCATAGCTCTGCTCTGTACTAAGAAAATGAGTAAATGGAATTAAGTTAGATGGGAGATTACACTGGATTGTCCTAGGTGGACCACGATGCATTAACGTTTCCTGGAAAAGGAGCTTTGACAGGTAGTTACTTCATTAATACATTGGAACAGCGGAGCAAATATAACTCTGAGATTATTTCATAAAATATATGTAATCTTATGGCCAACACTGTATCTACTTATCTTTGAGACAAGGAGGATGAAGTCAGAAGTCCATAGTTCCTCCCCAGAATAAATAGATAACGCACCCAAGTTGCTCCTGCCTGCGAGAATCAGAGGAGCTTCTGGGAAATAGCGTGGTTGCTGCTGACGAAGGGACTTACACCGTCACACTTGCTGGCTCCTTTCTGTTTCCTTTCCCACCTTCTTTCCAGGGAGCTGCTCAGCCCCTCTCCTCCTAACACAGCCAACAGGATCACATGCTGCTGACTTAGCACTTGCTGGTCTTATGTGCTCAGCACACTTTTGCTCTGTGGGGGCTTGGGGGTTGCATGGGGAGAGGGTGAGGAGGGGGCCTGCAAAGGGCGGCTGCACCCACAGAAAGCAGCATGGTGCTGGAGCTCTCGGTGACGGGGGTGGCTGAATTGCTCCAAGTGACTGTGGGAGATGTTGAGTAGAGAGTGCCTTATTAGGTGCCAAGAAATTGTTAATGATTACACAGTACAATTACTGAAGGTGGCAAGTTTAAAAAGTAATTCTCCTGGTAAGGGTTTTCTTCTAAGCAGCCTTATGTGCACATAGAAATACTTCTGTATTCTCACAGCTCTCTTCTGATACTATTTTCTCTTCACAAAAAAAGAGCATAATGAGCCATACTTATGGTACTTGGCATGGCTAAGCACTCTTGGTGCCATCAACTGGGTTGTTTGTTGCTGCTGGGGTTGCTCCCCAGCTTTGTCCTGCCTCCTCACTTCCCGCCTCTCTTGCATTTTGAGGGTCTTCCTCACCTTCCTTTGCACTTCCAGGAGAGGTTCTACTAGACTCTGCCTGGGAGCATCTTCTTTATCTTTCTCTGGGTAATTTCAACCACAAACATTAGTTTGGATGTAACTTCCCTACAGACGTTTACCAGATTTGCTGCTCCTCTATAGTACTTAAGTCTCCTTTGGCCAACCTAAATTTTTGCCCTAGGATTCTTTTTTTTTTTTTTTTAA
Source organism: Nettapus auritus (assembly GCA_011076525.1). Taxonomy (NCBI): domain Eukaryota; kingdom Metazoa; phylum Chordata; class Aves; order Anseriformes; family Anatidae; genus Nettapus; species Nettapus auritus. The sequence goes on from CM021770.1 coordinate 24,161,991, forward strand.
TTTTTGACTTTAAAATAAAATATTACAAATTATATGGGCTTAATAGAACTGAAACAGAGCTCTTCTATCTCTCCAAGGCTCTTTGACCTCCTTTTTCAATCTCCCTAAAAATCGCCACTCTCCTGACTCTTTCTGACACTTATAGCCTTGAAGCAGGCCCTCATAAAAAAGTCTTGCATCCAGGATTCAGGTTGTAGCCATGGACTTGTTGCTCAATGGATTCCACTGAGGTTGCTTAAAAAAATTTAAAAAAAAGAAAAAAAAAAAAAAAAGAAAAAAGAAAAAATAGTACATCTCCAGGCCCCACCCTGGCTGGTATTATTTCCTTTCATGTACATGTTGTCTGTCCGCACCTGTCTCTTGTCTCACAGTTTGCAGTTTAAGTGGAAAATCTTACACTATGTGCGGACCTACTCTCTTGATACATCTCATCACTGCTAAAATAACACAGATGAAAATAAGTTACATTTTGGCTTTGACTAGTTTTGGAGTCTTGGATGGGAGTGCTAGATCTGACCTGCTGGCTCAAATCCACCTTGTAGATAAGTCCCTAATTCACTAAAGTTTAACCCAAGATGCTGTATAATTTCAAGTTGTCTGGCCTTAATGCTCCCCTTTTAAGCATTTTTATGCTTCTCTTAAAGAATTAACCCTTTGCATTTTTATGGTTGCATGCCTCAACTCCTGCAAAGCTGTGGTCTTTCTTTGTGGAAGAGCAAAGTTGTTTATCTTGGTCATCTTGTAATGTCAAGATCGGTAGGTGACCCGGTGACAGTGATCTAATAGGGCCATTATCATAACAGGCGTAGGGAGAGTTGTTCATAGCCTGGAGATGCGTGATTACTTATTCCTTCAAGAGAAAGCAATGGGGGGGAAAAAAAAAAAAAAGCTTTTTTCATTTGCATTTATTTACAGTTCCTTCTCTCCAGTGTACATGCACAGGGTCAGGCTGCACGCGAGGGAAACAGGGTTTGCAACCCCTTTCAGTTTCACATGGTGTTGAGCTAATGTTTATTTTTAGTAAACCATATCTTGAAGAGTGCTTTTAAGAATATATTTACAAAGCCTAGCACAAGGAGTTCATTGTGGTTTTTCTCCTTTTGAACTCTATTAATATGCCTTTGCAGAGACTATGCAGATACTTTTAGGGCTAGGGCTTTCCTGCTGCACCTTGCTCATGTCCCTAGTGTGTCCTTTGCATTCCCACAGTGGTTCCTTTTCTCCCTTCTCAAAATCTGTCCTTTAAAATACATATATGGTACAGCCACCTGGCAATAAAACTAATTTTGTCATCTCCCTTTGATAAAGTCACAGTATTGAAACACTTTCCTCTTTTTAAGAATTTCTTCATGGAGGGGCTGATCAGGCTTTGGAGGGGGCTGTCCAGGGAAGTGGGGGTGTCCCCATTCCTCAAGTTGTTTTAAGAGATGTGAATGTGGCCCTAATGGGCATGGATTAGTGATGAGACTTGGTAGGTCAGGTTTACGGTTGGACTTGAGATCTTTAAGTGTTTTCTAACCTAAAGGAGTCTATGATTCATGGTGTGTTGTTTTGTCCTGTTCACTATTCTCACTGTCACTGGCCTGCAGGACAGGCATTCCTCTTTCATCGACCCTTTTCCTCTTCCCCAGGTACATAGGGATTTATCATTCCCACTTGTACTGCATGTCAGTCCCAGGGCTCTGGTTTCAAGTTTTCTTTTCTCTTCCACTCAGTTCTGAATGCCAATCATATTACACACTTAAAGAATTTAATCTTAAACACCTTGCAGTTAGTTTTCAGTCTGAAATGAGTTTTGACAATATTCTGATATGTGCCTGTCATGATTTTTTTTTTCAACCGGAAAAGACGTATTTGTTAAAAATGAACTCCAGTCATTTTTTGCAGCATTTAGGAAATCCAAGCCTTTAAGATTGTCTCATTTTTGCAGAACACAAATCTTCTGGTGAAAACCCCTATAACAGGCTTTGAGATGCATTTTCTAATCTGAGAACATCCAGTGCCCCAGTGCTGCCTTTTATAGGGCTTGTGGATTTTGCTCAGGCCTGGAGATCCTGGAGCCTGGGAAGGGAGAAGCGTGCCATCTGTGGGGCAATATTTTTCTTTCTCAAACAGCCTGGGCTCCAGAAAGGATGCACTTAGGCCTCTGAAGGCAGAGCAGTTCAGAGTGCTTCATGTTGTGGTTTCTAGTACCAAAAGAAATGGTACAACCAGCATCTGTTGTTGAGCATGAATTGAAACTTAAAGTCTATCTGATTTTTAAGGATGCTCATGAGAGTGAGCAGATGCTGATCTCTGTGACACATAACATGAAACCTGGAAACCTGTATGGGGACCCATGGGGCTTCTCAAGATTTGCAGCAGTTTGATGCCAGGGCTGTTTTCAGACATGACTTGGCTCTCGTGACTGTAGTCACAAGATGCCAGTTGTTTGCATGATCATGGCATGTTGTTACAACTGTTACAAGTTTTTTTTGCCTGGCTATTTTACAGCTGTGTTGTGGCATGGGAAACCTGCAGTGCCCTTGAACATGCTTTGGGATTCGAGCCTTCTTGTTTGTTTGCAAACTTTATTAGAAGCAATTAATTTGCTTCTCCTTTGTAAGTGACTGAGAAGTCAGGCTGTGGTGGAGGAGGCTTAGGGACAGACTTCCATTTAATGGAATCTCATGTGGTTTTTCTAATGCCAAAAGGACTTTTGCCTGTTTTGCCAGCTGAGACTTCAGGTTTGTGAGCTTCACTCAATTCTTTTCTATGAAGATGAAGAAAAACAATAAGTTGAAAACTACTGCAAAGGCCTCAGATGTGTTGTACCAATATTCCTAGCAGCAAAAGCTAAGGATGTTGAAATGTGTAGTAATTTAAATAAGTGAATGGGAGAAGACTGAAGTCCACATCAAGCTCAGTTTGAACAAAAACTTTCAGCAGATCATTTATTTTTAACTGGCCAAGCAAGGACAGTGATGCATCACCATATTGTGTTTCAGAAGTATCCCTTTCCTTTCCTAAGTCCAGTCTTTGGTGTTTGTGTTGCCATCTGTCTGAACTTGCATGGTGTATCCTCCCTTTGGAGCGGGCATACTGTTCTGAAGAACTGAGCAAAGGCATCTATCATATTTGGCCCACTGCTTTGTAACTTCTCATTTGTAAGGTGAAAGTAAAACCCAAATATTTTTGATTTTAAATTAAGACTTTTTTTTTTTTTTTTTTTTTAAATTAAGATAGTTTCCTGTCCTTATCCAACTGTGTTCCTCAAGTGGGAGTCATTGCTGAGAGAGAGCATGTGGGAGCAGGAAAGGGTCTCCTTCCCATTCACATTTTCCACCTGAGGAAGCTCTTCCCTGGGTGGTTTTTATCCTTTTCATAGGACGTAGTTGCCCTGAGTTTCAGCTGTATACACAGGGGCACTTCTCCTACAGGCATTGGCCTAGGGTGAGTTTGACCCATTCTCGCTCAGCAGTGCCAGACTGTCACAAAAAATAAGCATTCCTCTAACATCTTTCCCATGGGGGCAGACAGGACCCTAAGGCTCCGTAACACAGCTCCAGCAGATGCTCTGGACATATGTAGTGTTGTTATCAGAGTGTGTTTTGAAAGCTGTGAGCAGTTTTTGTCACTTCATTACCATGTTTTAAAAGGGTGCCACATCCTAGGGAGAGATGCAGCAGTTATAATCACAGCCAAATTATCCAGTAAAATTAGAGCACAGAGATATGCAAACAAGTTAAAATGTCTGTGCCTTTGTGCTTCACAAGTTTGTTTTGGTAAGTGGCTGCTAGCAAAAAGTTGGAGCTACAAAATTCAGGTCTGGATGCAAATTTAGCTTGAATTGAATGTATATTTGGTGTTTGCTTCTTCTCTTGTGAGAAACAGGAAGATGTCTTATATTCCACACAATTTTTAGCATCAAATCACTTCCAGCTGGTTCTTCTCTTCCTTAAAGCATTAATGAGTTTTTCAAGGTAAAACCACTTGTCTGGCCTCTTAGCTCTGTTCTGAAGGGATAGCATTGAGAAACAGAACAGCAAGAGGATGAGAGCAGAAAGCTGGAGTGGCTGATGTTGAAGTTGTGTCAAAATGTTCTCATCAGAAATCAGCATTTTAAGTTCTGTTTTACTTATTTAGGCTTGCTGTGATGATGAACCATTGCAATGTCATGTAGTTACAGGCTGCCCTAAAGGCTGGGAGGAATAAGGTTCAGGCTCTATATTTCTACCTCCCAAGAATTACATTAGAGGTGTAAGCATTATTTTATAGCAGCTATATAAAGACATAACTGTCAGCAATTAATTTGCTTGAAGAATGTATATAATTAGTTTATGTAGTTTGGTAGTTTGTGCATTAGAGGAATAGAGTTTTAAACTAGTGTTTAGTCATGCACAAGCAAAGTGACACATCGTTAAGGTCACATTGCTTTCATTGCATCCCTGACTCTATCATGGAATAATTCATTACTCTGTTGGTACTCTGTTTCTAAATTTATGAGCATCTCCTCCCAAACATACGTGCATAATACAGTTTGTTTGTGCGCACAAGGAAAAGGAAGCAGATGACTTTTGTTCAGTATAATGACTGTTTTGTGCTCAAACTGCTTCAGGCTCCCTATTGAAAAGAAACTCATGAATCCTGTCATTCATGAACAAAGCTGCTGTTGTGAATGTGTCAGTTGTGCACTGACTCTCCTGGTTAAAGATGTAACTTCCTCCCTGCTTTACACCCTCGCTCCCTCTCCACTTTCCTCGCCATGTCATAGTGTGCTGGTAAGTGCCTTCATGACAAGTGGGATCTCAGCTGAGGCTCCCATCACTGGAGGAAAGAAGAGTGTAGGTGGGTGGAGAAGTCCAGGTGGTTTATCACTGAGTGGTGCTCACGTATGAATTAGGAATGTATGTGTCTAAGCTGGCACTTAGTGAGGGTGGATAGGACAGTATGCAAAGGCAAATGGGCACAAGGATTGATGGAGCTGTTGCAAAGGAGGAGCAGGAGAAATGGTCAAGCTGGGTGGGAGACCTCCAGAAAAGGGAAGATTTCACCTAATTGGGACAGCTTTGATACACAAATATCACACATGCTTTGATCCAGTTTTGGAGCTGATTCTTGTCTTGTGTTCTGATGTGTGGCCTCAAAATGGCCTCTGATTTCAGGAGCTGAGCTGTTCGCTCCATGTCTCCTTTGGTATCCCTATAGCCTTTTGCTGATGATCTAGAAACCTCTAGTAGATTAGTAGTTTACAGAGACAGGATTTGACTGACTTTCATTTTGATTTACAGCCTCCCCCCCCATTTTTTTCATTGAGAGTTTTTGTTTTACCTATAAAAGTGGATTTGAAACTTTTTTTCCTCATTCTGCTTTCAGATTCCATAGGCGGCTCATTTCCAGCTTCCTCCCACCGATGCCACCACAAGCAGAAGCACTGCCTTCCCATCCCACAGTGTGGAACTATGACCATCAGCCCTCTGCTTTTCCACCCCCACACAAAGGGATCCCAGATCATCATGGACACGACACAGAAGGCAGTGAAACGCCAGTCTAGCTTCTGCAATGCCATTACCTTCAGCAACAGGCCCATCGTTATTTATGAACAAGTTAGGCTTAAGGTGAGTGGTTACTTATTAGTATGGTAGTGACTGTGAATGACTGTTGGGGTGTACCAGGTGCTCACAGCAGATATTTATCCCCTCCACAGAAAGTACAGTAGTCAGATCTTGGCCTTAAAGGTCTGTAATCTTTCTGATTTTGTCACCATAGTTCTCAGACTTGTCAATACAGATCCCTATAGAAACTGTGAAGAAAAGGGAAATCCATGCTCCAAGAGAGCTTGTCTGGATGTTAGATGAATAGCAGATTAAGTTGAGATTGCTTGGAAAACTGCAAGAAAAAAGGGTCCTATTGGTCATCCTGAGAGGCAGCAGCTTTGGTATATCTCTAGCCATCTCTAGTCTGAATGATCCTGCTGTTGTCCATCATTAGAGATCCTGATGTGCTGGGACCTATGGCAGCATGCTAGGCTTCCCTGCCTCTTTCCTTATAGCCAGCAAAGGAACAAGAAAGGAGGAAGATGCTTCCTTTTGAAAATGCAGAGAGATTTCAGGCTCAGCCCCATAGGCAGAAAATCCCCCCTACAGGTTTTCTTCATCTCCTGTAGAGTTCTTGCTGGTTCCATTCAGGCTGGAAACCCAGCAGGACTCCTTCATGTTGCCTAATGGGATTTCTTCCATGTTGGCTAGCAGTTTGGACAAACAACTGCAAGAAATGATTTGGGAGGAGATGAAAGCAACGTTTCCTTTTTGAAAACACTATCAAAGGTTTGAGTGGGTTTAGTGGTTTAGGCAAAGGTTCTGGCTTATTTCTTTCTCATTCTGAAACAATGTAAGTATCTCAGGAAATTCAGTTGTTTATTACTGTATATTTTAGGATTTTAGTTTGCATAACATATGTGAAGAATATGCATGCAAATGTTTCATCTCTGCATGAGGGGTTTATGAGCAGGGCTCCTGCTGAATCTACTGGGAAGGCCTCCTGGGAGTGATCAGCAGGCTTCAGCAGAACATGTACCCTAGGGATGGATGGAAATGTAAAAATGCCTCTGTTTTTCGGATAAGTCCATAAGCCTTTTTGTTATGTGAGCCTGTGGAATATGGGATCTTAAGTATTTAGTGTTTCTTACCAACTAAAGACCAGCCATGAACCTAGTCATTCAGGTCCTATAAAATCCAAACTCCCTCTGGAAAACTAGAGGAAAGAGGTCAGGAGATTTCATTCTTTTTTGTTTGTTTGTTTGTTTTTGTTTGTTTTATTCAGAGATTTCTTTGCAGCTTTGGGAATCCCATCAAGAACCATACGGGGTTCAGGAAGATTTCCTCTTTCTCTGCCTCTGAAATAAATGCCCCAGTTTGGTTTCTTCCACTTAATTCAGGGTACTGCTAAGGAGTGGGGTCCCTTCCAACACTTCAGTGGGAGCCTGAGTCTGTAGAAGCAGCTATAGCTTAGCAGCTTGGATGTGGAGTGCATCTTTTCCTCCCCTTTTGGTACCCAGGGGACCTCCCAAGCTTTTCTACTAGCAGTGGCTGCTGAAGAGAGAATCTGGTCCATCATTAACCATTGCCTTTTTTAGCAAAATTGTGTATCCTTTGTCCAGCTGTGTCTAATTCTTGGCAGGCTTTATACCAGAATTTGATTTGGATATTAGTTTGCCTGTGGTCAGACTGTATTGAGAACTGTTTATAGGTGCTGATTAATACATGGAACATGTGCAGCCTAGATTACCATATGAATATTTACTTCATGCAGCTTGTGATTGCTGTAAAGTATTGGCAAGAGACTGTGAAAGAGTAAATTGTACGAATAACAATGAGGCCATATTTATCTCAGTCCCAAAAGCTTTTATGGTTTGCAGTAAATTTGTTACAATAAATAATCCTGGCCGCTTCTTGGAGTGCGTGCATATTCCCTGTTTTGGCACATGCATGCCCCCATCCACCCCCCTTCCCCTGGGGACATGTGCGATCCCATCCCAGCCCAACCAGGGATATAAAAAAAAGCAAATCTGCTCGGGTTCTTTGTAGTGCCACACCAGTGTCTATCCCACAAGCAGGAGTGTCCTTCCCAGGGCAGAGGGCAGCTCTGAGTGTCTGATGCTGTTTTGTGTAAACAGTTTAGGTGCTTGGCTGGGTTGAGGAGGGGTAAAGAGCAGCACTCACTTACCAACCAACAGACAGCTCCTCAGTTAACTTTTTTTTTTTTTTTTTTTTTTTTTTTTTTCCCCAAAGGCCTGAGGTGTTTTCTCTGACACTTTAATAAAGCAGAAATCTGTAGACTTTCAGCAATGTTCTTGTGGTGAGATTGTTGTGCTCGCAAAGGCACGTGTTCCAGATTTGCCTTGGAGAGGAATATGCTAAAGAAAAATGCAATGTTTACAAATGTTATTACAAAAGTATTCAGAAGTCCAAAGAAAATGTCTCAGAGAATCCCTTGGTGAAAATCCTGCACTGCTGGCTCCCACACTGGTATATGAGGAGCTGCTGCCAGGCTTTTGAGGACAAAATCCAGCAGTCCTGGAAGCTTAGCCTCTGGCATTGCCAGTCACCCGAGCCATCAGCGCTTGGGCACAGGGAGAAATTACAGTAAGGCAGCAAGTTGTGTGAGACATCTGCTCTGTGGTACCTATTCATGTTTCTGCTCTTGTCCTGCAGCAAATACTGAAACTGCTTGAGGCTGCCTGGGCTTTGGTGGAAGAGGGCTATCTCAAGTGCTGTCCTGCTTGCTGCAGGTTTAGTGCACGAATAAACACACTAATTATGCCTCGACTGACAGGCAGTGACTATTCTGGCCCTGCAGAAGGATTGGATTCAGCATCCTTAGGTCTTCATTTCATAGTCTGGATGCTGATGGGCTGTATTCTTTTGAGAGGAGCAGTTCCCAGCAAGGTCATAATGAACAACCATAAGAGAGAAAAAATTCTCTGTGAGCATTGTGTCCACATGGGGACCCTGCTGACACCCTGAAGATCACCCCTTTCTGCATGGAGAAGGCGATCTTGTGCCTGGGTGGTGTTCTGGGTGTGCTGCACATGCTTAGGACCCACTGCCTGTTCCCTTCCTGTCCTCTTCAACCCAGGACCCAGTTCAGGTGAGAAGCAGGTGATGGCTTTGGAGGCATTTCTGAGCCTTTGTTCCGCTCTCTCTGAGGTGCAGAACGGTGGGTATGATGCATGCAGCATCCCAAAATTTATTAGCAAGTGTTTCTAGTGTGTTTTTCAGACACGCTAAGTAACCACACAATGATGAGAGCTGGAGGGTGGGTATAGGTGAGCACCATGTATCTTCAAAACCACCACTCACAGCTGAAATGAATAGGTTTTCCTCACTTGTAAGACAACACCTATCATTGTCCCCAAACTGTTTATTAAATATTGTTAAATACTTTAAATTGTGCTTTTCCACACACAAGTTCTCTGCTGCAAAGCTCTGATTTCATCCAATCTGACAAGCTAAAGAAGGGTGAGATTGTCTTTAGCTTGGCTGGGAAACCCAGAAAACCCTATGGTGGTGACTGTGATTCTGGAGCCAGTGCTTTTCCCTCAGGTCCTGAGAAACCCCATCATCCAAGCACCATGGGGGAACAGCTCTGCTGCTGCAGGTGCTGCCTCAGCTGAGATAAAAGCTCTTATGCCCTTTTTTTTGGCACATTTTGCAAGAGGACATTTCTTAGGCCAAAAGGAATTACCCTAGAAATAGAAATGAGTCATCATGCAGCTGTAATTACATTTCATCTCTCCCAATAGATTCAATGCATTTTTTTTTTTTTTAAATATGTGCATTGTATCCTAAGTGTGCAGTATTGCTACTTGCAGATGAGACATCCGCAGCGATGTTTGGGTAAAAAGATTCCTAAATCTGGGGGGTTTATCTGCACAGTGGCCTTTGATACCTGATGGCATGGAGCCTGGAGTGTGTAAATAGAAGTCTGAGTGCCAAATGCTGTTATTGCTGCTGTTGTTTTTGCAGATCACTAAAAAACAGTGTTGCTGGAGTGGGGCTCTTCGAATCGGGTTTACGTCCAAGGATCCATCAAGGATTAACCCTGACACCCTGCCGAAGTACGCATGCCCCGACTTGGTTTCCCAAAGCGGTTTCTGGGCCAAGGCTCTGCCTGAAGAGTTTGCCAACGAGGGGAACATCATCGCCTTCTGGGTGGACAAGAAGGGACGGGTTTTCTATCGGGTGAACGACTCCGCTGCAATGCTGTTCTTCAGTGGGGTGAGGACGGCAGAGCCCCTCTGGGCTTTGATCGACGTCTACGGGCTGACCCGTGGAGTGCAGCTCCTAGGTGAGTACTGTGTGAGCTGGGCCCATGCCCAGGGGCAACATGGAGACATCTCCATTCTCCCTCCAGCATCTCAGCCCCCCAGTGGGTGTTTGAAGCTTAGCACATAGATACCTCACCACTGGGAGGGGGGAAAAAACTGTGACAGTGCATCACTATCAGCTGTCTGTAAGTAAGTGGATTCCTGCTCAGAGGAATTGTGCCAACTACACTCTATCCGAGCATCTTCTGGAGAGTGGCACATACCTCGCAAAACTTTCTTTTTGTCTGACGTACTTTCCTCGTGCTAAAGTGGGGAAATGCATTTTATGGGTAATTCCTGCCTGGATGGCACTATTGTGGTTTTCTGGCTGGGTTAGTGGACAGATTTAAAAAGTGGATATCATCCAGATTACCTGGGAGAAGCTGTGGCTGGTTTTGCCAGGAGGTTGCTTTCACAGAGGAGTTACATTCATGCTCTGGAGCCAGAGGATTAGGAATGCAGCTGGGGTTGGAGGATGAAGAGTGGTGAGTATCCATGTCTTCTACCATTGTCACCTAAAATGGAGGTTGTTGGCACTCCTGAGGACTCAGTCTAACCCCAGGCATGCATTTTTGGCAAGGTTTGGCGTATCTGAGTTTATACATCTTAAACTGAAAAGAGTCTCCAAGGACTCAACTTACTGGTCTGCTAGGCTGGTGGGGACCAGAGGTGTCAGCAAGCAGCTAGTTGGCTTTGAGGTGTTGCTGGGATGCAAATCACAGCACTTCACCATGTAACAGCAGCTTCACGGGTGTAGTTTTTGACTTTTGACAGAAAAACATTAAATGGTAGCTGCTATCCACCATGAGCTGAAGTTAATTAGATGATCCTGCTAGGTTGAGAAAGATCCTGGTTTCTTTCTTTCATGCAGCCTGCAAATCTCTTTTAAAACATCAAACCCTCTCACCTTTATGCTATATATTGGACTTTAATGAAGCCTCATTTTGGCAGTTCTGCATCCTTTCTGCACTGGTACTAAGAAATATGGTGGCAGGGCTGCCTGTAGCAACCTACACAGCCTGGAAGAGGCATGTTGGTAGAAGACATGAAGAAATGGGACTGTTGTCTTGTTGAAAAGATTGCACAAGACAGAGGAATGTAGGGATTTCTCGACAGCTTTTTGCTTTCTTTTAGGAGTAGAAAGATTTATCTTTTGTGAATCAGCTTGAGTCAGAGCCACTAGGCAACCATTCTTAGGCCAAGAAGGTGATATTTGAACTGGGATATAGAATTTGGGCAAATGTCACATTAAGGATTCAGTTAGGAAGAGCTTACGAATGACTCAAAGTTCTCTGGGCTGCTCTTGCGAGATTTGGCACCTCAGGGCTCCTCTGCCTGATTAATGAGGGCCCATAACTCTGGATTATATGTTTCCTTTCAAAACACCCGAGAAATGATTTCCTATCTGTCATCCACCCCTGCATTGTCCTAGCATCTTCCACATCCCTTTTCACAGGAAAAATGTGACTCTTGCCAGCCACTGTTTTGCCTCTATTTTAACAGCCTCTGAACTCTCACTGCAGCTCTGGTGGGTATAAACTCTCTGAATGAAGCAAGCAGCTTCTGAGTTTACACAGTTGGCGTGGAGCTCAGATACATATTTATAGCATGTTCCAGCAGCCTTCAGCAGGCTTTAGCCCTAGCAACTGTGCCGAAACATCTTAGGCTTGAGTCCTCTCTATCTCCATTCATTGTTACACAGCACTAAAAATTGGAGCACTGAAATCATCAGCTCTGTTGCCTCTATATAGACATAACTGCTGCAAAGCTTTGCACGCTTGTTAGTGTAGTAGACCACACATACAGTATGGGACAACTTGCCAAAAACTCCCAGGACTTGACAAATGAATTTCATAGCTTAGCTACAAACATATGGTCAAATTCAGACCGTTATGGCATGCAGGGCATGTGATGGAGGCTGGAGATGCTGAATTGGTATGTTGAATAGAGCAGCCCAGCATTTCAGATTCCATTTCAATGATTTATCGCCTTCTGTCCCCCTTGATGTGTTCCTTGTTCTTGAGCCTCGTTGTTTTTCCTGAAGACTGAAGGGTTGCAGTGTCACACTGCACCTCTGTGCTGCCTCCATTTGATTTTATGTGTGCTTCACCCAAGAATCTGACCAAAAATGTTACCATTTGTGGTGGTTGTCTTTCTGTTTATTGCAGAATTATTCCCTCCCCACTCCCAATACGTAACTTTACTTCCAAAATCAGCCTTGTCCCAGGGAAAGGTGTGCAGCTGTCACCACAAGATCCCACTCTACAGGGAAACTTATTTACATCCCCAAATGTCAACTTCCAAAACTTACTATTTCTCTTATCTGCATTACAATAATAGTCCCTGCCAAAATTAGGGATGCAGTAAAGTGTGGCAATGACCAAGACCAGTGAGCCTGCTCTTGTCTTACAGATTTAATACAGAGAAGCCTGGGCAAACTGGGACCAAAGGCTGTGAGAGGTAGAAGTCTTTGCTAGAGGTTATACAGCAACATCATCCACTTTAGCGATGTCATCAGCCTTGTGCTACCCAGCTCAGTCCTTCTTCACCTCCCTATCAGCATCATGGGTATTACACAGCATTTGGCATCACTAAATTGTGCCAGTGGATGAAAGAGAAGCAGCTGTTTTATATGTTTCATTTTGTTTCAGAATGTTTCATTTTGTTGTGCTTATGTCTTTACCCACAGCTTCTTCCCTACTGCTAATTACACACTTAATTGCTGCAGTCAGTGCATATGTGACTGTCACAGGTGTCCCTGGGCCTGAATGCCCCTGCAGTAGGTTCAGAAGCAGAGTCCTTTCAATAGTTTCTTCGCCTGCTTGATTTAGTTCTGAAACGGGTAAAAATGGCTTCATGGTTCACTGAATTTCAGCCAAAGGGAGATCAAGAAACTGAATTTGGACCATGTCTTGGCTGTCACTGCTGGAACAAGTCTAAATGAGAGATCAGATTAAATCTGCTTTGAAGGTGGCTTTGGTTATGAGGTTCACCATTCATACGGTCAGTCATGTGGGAAGCTACTCCTTGTTCTCCTCACCTCTACCTACGTTGTATAGAAGAAAAGTCGTATTCACCCAGAAAGCTGGTGCTCCTATGACCACAAGGTCTCGGCTGCTTTCCTGCCACAATGTAAGGGCCCACACAGGAGAGGTGGTTGGAGTCAAGTGCATGGAGGCTCAGTGCTATAGGGCTCATGAGTTTCAGCCTAGATGCAGGCTTAAGTGACCTGTAAACATACCCTTATACAGTGACACTCTCCTGCTGACATGCCCAGCTTGCAGGCGGGATGGTTTACAGCTCTGCTTCCCTTTTTGGGCAACTAGTTTTGCACAAGTGCACTTTTACATTCCAGGATAATTTAAAGTAATATTTACTAGAAATGTGTCTTAGCCTTATGTTATCACTCCAACATACACACATGCTCATTCACACTTCAAAAAGAGTCCGAGAAAAATGGGATATAAGCAGTCTGCCGCCTCACTGCTATAATAAAGCATTAAAAAAGAGAAGGAAGGGGCCTGCTTTTAACTCCTGGGGTCTTCAGAGCCTTGGAAGAAGGATGGCAGCTCATGGGAACCAAATGGTATTGTGTCACATTAGCCTGCTTCCTCCCAGCACTTGGCTAGTGAGCCTGGCACAGGCTAAGATATGTTCATGTGCTCTTTCTATGGAGAGTTTTTTCTATGGCAACTTTTCTTGGTGATGCACAAGTTAATAATGTGTGTTTTCAGCATTTTTCTGTATCTATTAGTGGGGAGTTTCAGCTTTACCCACTATATTTTTCCTTTATGAAAATTGCCCCATTTCATTGATGGTAACATTGTGGTGCAGGATCACAGAACAGTTGAGACTGGAAGGCATTGGTGGAGATCATCTAGTCCAAGCAGTGTCTCTTCTTTCAAAGCACAACAGATGTGCTCTAAAAATACAGAAACAGGACTGCAAAGAAATTATAATTTCAGTACACACCCATATTTCCGTGTTGTAACATGAGGAACAACCTGTTGGTTTTCCTCTTCATCCCATTTATTACCAGTATGGGCAGCAAACAAACACCTTTCCTGTTTATTTTGTCATTCACGCTTTTCTCTCATCCATCTGTATTTTCATTCAGGCAGTATTTCAAAGTCCTCTCAGTCTTTTACCAGCCTTGGCTTGGAAAATCAGAGGTAATTTTGTTTAGGTTGGCACACTGAAAGGCACCTGCTGAAAGCAAAGCTTCACCACCTCTTGTAAATATAAAATAAGTGATAAGCTAGTAAGACCTTGCAAACCAGCAAAATTTAAAAAATACATATATTAAATTCTCCTGGATTAGACAGAATATAAATATATACTTCAATAACAAATATGTATACAGAATCTGTTAGAATTAACTGACAGTGCTGCATATTACATTAGATATTTAAGAGATCTTTTCTTTCTCCATATTTTCTTCCTAGCTTCTTATCACTTTGTGCTTGCAAAGTGACAGAAGTCAAAATGTGAACCAATCATGCATGAAAATTTACCAGTCTTGAGACTCAAGCTAGTGCACAGTTGACAAGGAAATTGCACATTTTGTAGGGAAGGAAGGGAACATGTTTTTCTTTCTTTACCCGTGTCAGTTCTTAGGTAAATTGAATCTTGAGCTTCAGGGCACTTTTAGAAGAAACATTAAATAAGTCTCAAATGAGGTGGATTTATGCATGAATTTCAGGTGTGAATGGTATAAGACTGAGGCTAAAACTGATTTACCACATGCATCTGTAATTTTACAATGTGGTTATTACTGTTTTATTTTCCACGTGCAAAAACTTATTTTCCATTGCCCATAGTAATCCATTTCTGTTGCTATTCTGAAACATGCAAATAAGCACGCTGATGTGCTGAGAGTGGCTTGCAGTAAATGAAATCAGATAATCAAATCTGACTGCAGTGTATTTTTACAGTGCATTGTTGAAAGTGGAAGCTATAAACTATTTACACTCTCTGTGGAAGTCTGTGACAATCTGATGGAAAAGAATAATATGTGTTTAAACAGAGTTCTACTTAATGAAGGCAAGATATATGCAACCTGCAAACAGTCAGTTGTCATTGTTTTTCCGCATCTCCTAAGGGGAGAGAGAATTTAAATTGCTCATAAAGTTTTATTGTCTGTAGCTGTTGTCTCTATGGCAGCTGCAGGAAGCTCTCTAACATTGCTAAAAATGTGAAAACAGCTTAATAAATAACTCATCTCTTGCTGTTTTAATCAATTCCTGCTTTGCCTTGGCATCTCTAGAGGGACATGTTTTTTCCAGATGCGATAGGTACCCGAAAGTTACAGCTAACCCAAAGGTTTCTGGAGGTTTGTCTGTCCTCCAGGTCTGTCTGTCTTGCTTACGATGATGAGGCTGCTGGGGGACAGCCCTTTCAAACAAGCCTGAGCTCATCATGGCTGTATGAATACAGCAACTTTTTTCCTTCGCCTTGCTTTTGATGGTAAACAGCAGAGAATTTGGGCACATCAGCCTGCACTGGCATCTCCCCAGGGTCCCGCGTGACATGGCCCCTGCACGCCGTGCTCCTGCCACGTGCCTTGGCAGCCTTAGGGAGCTCAGGCTCTGCACTTGGACAGCAACCTCCAAGCGAGCTGGGACAGCCAGGCTCCAAGGAAAACATGGCCTCTGAGGGGTCAGTGCTTCGGACTTGCCTGGGTCTCGATGAAGTGGTGAATTATATCTGTTTTATTGCCATTGCTTATGGGTATACCTGTTTTTTTGACCCAGACTACCTCTTCCTTTGTGGGACTGCTCAGGGAGCTAAAACGTTATGAAATAGGAACAGAAAGGACAAAATCTAGCACATAATGGGCTATCAGTCATATATACACAACCAGAAATTATATTCACACTGGTGTCAGGAGAAACTGCAAGTGAACCTGGGTAGAAATAAACGGGAGAGGGATTAGCCTGGCTATTACTGTCCAGACTGAGAAAAATGAAGACTGTAACAAGACAGCAGGATCAGTGGAAAATAAATCCTGTGCTTTGTCAAGTTCCTTTAGTTCTGCTAAGCTGAAATATTGTTCCTAACGCAGGCAAGAAAGGCTATATAATAATATTTTCCATTGTACCCATAAAAGCACAAGGAAAACTGACAATTTTAAGTGGTATTTACACCATGGGTATGTGGGTGCTGTAGTCAGATAATGACACTGCAAAGATAAGTTATTGTGTGTTTTTGTTTCCCTTTTTTAAACAAACAAACAAACAAAAAAGTACTTTGAATATCTGTTTTCATGATTGATTTGGCTGTTGCTTTAAGGAGGTTAATATTCCGGTTTTCACTGAGAAGTTCATCTTGCCTTTGCTAAGTGTTATTTTTTAGCAGAAGTATGGAAGCTGTAGTCTGGAAACACTGATTCCAATTAAAAGTGCTTTGACCTTATTTTACATCCACTAGAGGTATAAACTACTGGAATAATTGAATGTATGCAGAATTTATTACACAGCTCTTGTTCTTTGTAGAAGTTTCCAGAATAGGCAGGGCCTTAGAGAATAAGAACACGCTGAGAATGGAGCAGTGTGTACTCTTGGGAAAGATTTCAAAGAATTACTTACATTAGCAGAGGTATTAGTATTTTGATTTAAACCATTAGGTTATAATCACTTTTTTTTTTTTTTTTTTTTTTTTTTTTTTTTTTTTTTTTTTTTTTTAGAAAATGCATTCTCCTAATTGTTACTTATATGGCATATAATGGCATTTTCCTTGGTTTGTCTGATGTGGTTTCTATTGTAATTGTGGAAGTGAGAGGGGTCTGTAAAAAGAAATGTAGAGAGAACGTACTAGTACAGGGAATTAATCTTTGCATCTTTCTTAATATCTTCCTCAAAAATATTCAGCAAAATAGTTTAAACCTCACAAACCCTGTCTTTGAAAGCTGAAAGCTAGCTCTTCTTTGTTCGTAAAGCTATAGCTTGACAGAAAGTGTGCGTTTTCTCCAGCGAAGGCAGTTGAAGCTAGAGGTGAGTTATGTATATAAACTGATAGATGATCTGGTAGAAGAAAAACAATTTATTGAGCTAATCTCACAATTCCAGCTGTTCCAGCTGAGGAGGCCCTTTCCCCTAAGTCTGTATGACAGATGATGGCTAAACATTGCTTATATGATAAAACTAAACACTGGCTCTGTACTGTATGTCTCCACTGGCATGAGAAAGTACTTCATCATTTCAGCATCTAATTGGTATCACAGCTGCTGAACATGCAATTCACCGTACAGAGGATGTGATTTTATTATCCCTCTAGGTGTCTGGGTTATTAAAAAAAAAGTTTGACACCTTTAATAAAATTAAATCTCCTTTTCCATCTGTATCAGCAACTGAGCTAAAAATGAGCTTGCATTATAATCCAAAGTTTCCATTTGTTTTCCCAGGCTGTTTAAGCAGAACTGTTGTTGTTGGGCTCAGTCTGGAAATCCTTACTCATAGTCTAATCTGCTCTACCAGCCATTTTGACCAGTCTTACCAGCTTGCAGCACTCTGTGGATTTGCTCTGGTTTTACGCTGTGAGCAGAACCTCACCTCTGGTTTTTACTTATTCATCACTTCTCTTTGGCCAAACATTGAGCAACAGAAGCTCCTCCAGACCTTTCCTGGCCTGTCCCAAAGAAAACAAAGGAGTTTTGGACTGAAGAAACCTGTGCTGATTCCAGCCAGGGCTTTTCCTTCCAAGTACCCTTGTCAGGAGAAATGAACCTCCAGGGGTCTGGGTGAGTGTAACTGTTCACAGGCATCTAAAAGATGGCAAATGGTGTCAACTGCTTGTGTAGACCCAGCTCTTTCATGAATGACTCAGTTCTGCACCCTCATGTTAAAGGCAACCTGCCCTGATGGCAGAAGGAAGCGTCGAGCAGCAAGCTGCCCTTCCAGCACCAACAGGCTGATGCAGCAATGCCTAGCTGAGTAAACAGTGCCTGGTGTCTCAGTGTTAAACTCGATAAACCATGCTCTCAAAGAAACCATTGCTAAATTATGGTGCTTTCTTCCACCAAAAAAGTTATCTGTTAAGTGTGCCTGATACGTACTGCAAGTAACTGGCCTTAGATACCAAGCTCACATTAAATCATCATACCAATAAGGCTAGATGGGCTAGAATGACCATTTGTTTTCTTATTCCAAATAAATTAGTTGGGATTTCATAGGTATGAATTAAAAAGAGCCTCCCTTTTCAGCAGCTGGATGTGATGCTTTCCTCATACGTACAAAATGCAGTTCATGTGACCATCTCTGTACAAACAATACAGTGCAACTTTTGGAGTTGTCTAGATGAAAGATGTATTGAGTCAGATGAAAAAATTTCTTAACAGCGAAATTGTCAGTGGTGCTTCCAGGGCAGGCAGTGCCAGTGCTCTGGGGCTGGGAGGTCTGGGAGTGTGCATGGAAGACAGATCCCTGTGCTGCCCCAAGCGTGTGTGTTCTTCACCGCAAATCTCCTCCTTTGCTCTGTGCAAAAAGACAGAGCCTGGGGCTGAGCTGGTCCTTGGTTTTGTACCACTCATGTCTGGATCTTGCTGTGGTCTTTTCCTACTCCTGGCTTTAGCTTGGGACACACGCTGGGTCTCTGAAGGTCCACTGAATCCAGTGTCCTGTCTCTGGCAATGAACAGTATCTCCAGCTCTCTAAATCCTCTTGGAAAGAAAATTCTGCAAGAGCAGGTGATATTTTCTTCTGCCTTCCATGTTTAGTCATGTCGAGCTATTCTCTAAGATTCTCTACCTGCATTAAATTTACTTCTGATTCCAATGCAGGGGTTACATTAGTTCTGCCTAGGCTGCAGGTGATCCTGCAGGGTGCTGTTCTCAGAGAGACTTTAGGCTCCTTTGTCCTGCTCAGACGTTTAGGGTAATCTGCACCTTGCATTCTTCTACCATGCTGTTTTTATGAAATTATCATAATAATGTTCTTCTGGCACTATTACATTTTTTCAGTATGTTGTGTCATTTGATGAAAATAACATCTCTTTACTAAGATGTGATAGGTAAGTGCTTCTTTGTACTGCCATGGGTATTATAGCAGGGTGTTGGCAGAACTATGTGAAGATTATAAAAAGCATTTCCATACACAAAGGCTAGAACAGTATGTCCGGTCACTTACAGGTTTTGATTCTGATGCATCAGTGTCATTTTGATCTTAAAGGGCTTTACTAAAATATTTCAAATGAGATTCCCATTCCATCTGCTCTTATTAGAGTTTGAAATTAAACTTACTTGGAACTGGTAATTTTTTAGTCTGTAGCTAGAGTTAAGTCTGATAAATCAGATTGTTGGCCACTGAATCAAGCCTTGTACCATTGGCTGTTCCTGGTGAGTTTAAGAAGATGAAAATCTCTTGTGATGCATCTGGCCACCGATGTGACCCTTCACAGACAATTAATTCTCTTCAGGGAAAAAAATAATGTTTAATTGCTCTATCTTCTTTTAAGAGGATAAAGACCGCTCTAGGGAAAAAGCCTTTAGAATCCTGTAATCCTATTGCCATGCTGGTATCATGCCAATAAACACTGTGCATCTTGCATGGAGAGAACTGAAGCCCCTGAAATCTTCAATGCATTGTCCTGCCTTTCTCTACACACCCTGGTCTGGAGGACCTCAGCACCATGATCTTAGCTTACCTGATCTGGGATTCTGATGATGATTTGATCAATGTATTTCTGTAGACTTACATTTCCTCCTCATTCTGCAGTGGTATTTACCTGGTTGTTTTTCTTTGATCTCCTCAGCATTTGTAGGTAGCAACCATCATCCTCCTGAGCCTTTCGTAGGCATCGTCAGACTGCTCTCTTATCCCAGCATGGCTTGAGCAAAAGCATCTTTTTGACAAGAACACCAGTCCTGTTGCTTTTTGTTCCTATTTCTAGCCTGGTTGGTTCTAACCAGATCTTATTCAATGACTCCGTACATTGGAGTGTGCTCCTGCCTGAGATGAGTCTTGGTGCTGCATTTGTCAAAACACTTTTTGTCGCTCCATTCCTAACACAGTAGAGGCTGCAGGTCTTGACTGTAACACTGCTTGGCCAGGTGGAAGGAAATTGGCCTCATGCTGAAGGTCAGTGCTAGAAACAGTTGGAAAGAAAACTGAACTGATGGAGAATTTCACTGTGGAGCTGCAGGGACTGGCATTTTCAGCTCAGCCTAATTGGCTTGCTCAAGAGAAATACATAAATAATTTGTTCATAGGCCATAATCACTATTATGACTATTCGTATTATAATTTCTAGTGCTTCAGTTTTGAATGTGCGACTGAAAAGATAAATGCTCCATATGAAACGGATGAGCTCCAAAGAGCCTAAATAACAATCAAATGGTGAGGCAGAGTGCTCTGTGTTGGCAGGCTAATGGATGAAAGCTGATGGAGGAGAAATTCAAGAGGGAAGTAAAATAGCAGGTTTTAAACATGTGCAGTTCCCAACCCATTCTCAATTGCTCAGAAGACTGCATAGGCTGCTGGACCTGTATTCAACAGGAACGTTAAATACTTCCCCACCTTTTACACATATGTGTCTGTGTCCAGCGTGCCAGAAATTAAGTATATGCTTGAGTAAGTCTGTTAATTCACATTCCTAAAGATAGCTATGTGCTTAAGAGCCCTGCTGGATCTTTTTCTTCGCCATCTGCTTGTTACTGGGTTCTGTGCAGGGTTTGCTAGGTTAAAACCAGTGATCTGTGGTTAATCAGTAATCAGTGGTTATACAGGGATCAGGCTCTGTGCTTAATGGTTTTTCTGGCTTGAGAAGTAAAGACTCTTTCAGGAGGAGAGAGGTGAGCTTGAGTGGGGAAGGCTGGGACATACTGCAGCAGCTTGAGAAGAGGTGGAGAGGTTGCCTCCCAGCAGTGCTGCTGTTCTTGGAAAACGGCTAGCTTCTCTGCAGAAAGGTTTAGATGGGGTCCACAAACAGGAGGAGGGCAAGAAGATAAAAGCATGGAAACAGGGTGAACTGCTGGCTGAAAGCAAGGAAGAATGGGCAGGCTTGGCAAAGCAGGATAAGGATATATTGGCAGGGAAGGGAAGAACAGCTCCATGACGAGGATACCATCCCTATCTTGCCTGGTTTCCTCACTGGTGTGAAGTTACATGTGTAAATCACTGTCTTGCTTTGACTTTGTGATGACAATTTATGGCAAAGGCTTTTTTTTTTTTTTTAATATTATTATTATTATTATTTCCCCTCCTTTTTCTCAACAGTATATTTGATGCCATTTGCTCTAGGGTGTTAGGAGTGTTTCAGCCATTTTGCATGGGCCACTTTGGATGCCTGGCATGTTCCTTGAAGATAAGTCAGCTCTTTTATCGAGTCAAGTACATACTATTACACTCCCTATAAAAGGGATCTTTAAGAGACAGGATTAAAACAACCCATGGGGAAATATCCGAGTCAGATGTTTCTTACATCCCAAATTAGATTGGTGGCTTTCTGTTCTGCTCTTGATAGCACCTATTCCTCTTTGTGCAAAAACCCTCTTTATCATCTAGTTAATTTATTATAGAAGTCTTCTGCTAGTGAACATTGACAGATCTATCAAAGAGGTGTTTTAGATGATGGTGAGTAGTCTCTGTGAGGAGAGAGTAGAATCTTTTATTGGTCAATAGTTTGCAATGGGGATTTCACACTCCTCGGGCTTTGTCTGTGGGATTTGCTGCCAGATGAACTCCTGTCTATCAAGCTGCACTTTAGAATTTAATCTTCTGCTTAGTAGCATCTCTACAGCAATCAGTCGAGAAGAAAACAACAACAACAAAAACCTCTAAGATATATGTACTGAGTTCAGTGCGTTTCTGCAGAGAGTTTAGTTATAAATGGGAACACTGGAAAATTAATGCAAATCAATTGCAAGCATGGCTTTAGAAAGAACTAGTTATGCCTACCTGCATCATTTCTATAGGCAAGTGTTTGGAGTTCAAATAGCCTGATTTGACCTAGTTAGATTCAGAGTGAGCTCAGCTGATATTTGATTAACTTTAAAAGTTTTGCGGCAACCACAGAAGCAAGGAAAAAAAATCCTGCCCGATCTTTGAGACTGGCACCAGTGTAAACAACACCACTGGACAAACCGTGGCAGCAATTTCTGCCTGGCTTTAACAGAAGGATGAAAACCAGTGGTGAATGACAGTAGCTTCTCAAAGTGTCCCAGGAAGACAACTTCTTCACCCCTGAAAACTTCCACTATTCAGACATAAGCATTGTCTGAGACATATCTGCAGCCACCAGTGCCAGATGCTCACAACTGCTATCCCCTCCTGAGGATATTCCTGTTGGCGGCTACTTGACCAAGCTATTATTTTATGGTATATGTAGTTTCTTTTTATCTTTTCTCACTGTCAGTCTCTCCAGCCCAGTAATCATGTTTTCTTCTTTGCCACAGCCTCCATATCCTGCTGTCATTCTAAAAATCCTTCAACGATGTTAAATCTTTTCCAGTTATATGATGAGAATTAATTCATTCTGACACAGCCATGAAAATCTGATTCAATTCCTTTTTTTGGTATCTCAGTCACAGTCCTTGATCACAAATCAGCATGAGTCAGAATTTCCCAGGTTATTATTTCCTCAGAAAGGCTGATTGCAAGCCTGTCTCCATATTTAATATCCTTTTTTTCTGACTCCTGCAGAGCCAAGCCATAGAGGGTGCAGCGATTTTGTTTTGAGATCTGCCTGTTGTTTTGTTATTTAATGTCACGGGTGGAAAACAAGGTAAGAAAAACGAATATCCCAGCCCAGTTTTAGTGTTGCAGATTCCCACCATCAGGTAGCTGTGTCCATGGTTGCTTTCCAGCATGATGATGAATACAGAAACTAGTAGGATTTATTTCTCTGGAGACTTATAAATCTTGGGTCGCAACTGGGAAGGAAGCATGTCTTTATCAACTCTTGCAAGGACATGCAAATTTAGTAATGATGGGTTTTCAAAGCAGCTGTATCATGCTGGGATCATCTGCTGAAATGTGCTGTTATGAAACACCTCAGACTGGTTTTGAATCCTTTTGGGTTCAGCTCTTTAAATGAGTAACTTGTCTGGAGTTACTAAAAGTAGGCCAGAACAGAAAATATGTGGAAAATACTCTCTTAATCTCTGGGGTTTTTACAATTTATTCTCTCCAATGCATGTGTGCCTCTCAAATATTAAGCCTTGAGCCCAGGACCGTGTGGGCTGCTGTCAGTCTGTTCCGCCTCAGGCTGTGCTGGGGCCAGGAGGTGTTTGGAGGTGTGAGACTTCCCTTACCCTGCACAGAGCTCTTGCCTCTGGAGGCAAACATGAGGAAATCCTGCTTCCACTTGGCATTGTAGCTCTCCTGGTGCTTGAAGGGTGGCAGGAAGGGTCAGGCCTTGCTTCTCGCTGCTCACAAGGAGGCAAAACCCCTGAGCACACCCCATGGGTTTGTCATGGTGCAAATTCAATGCCCAGCTTGAGGACTGAGGAACTGTTTCCACGTTCTCCATTGAACTTTGCAGTTCGCTTTTGTGATTCTCTTAGGTTTTTCAAATGGGGTAGTAGTGGCTTTAATACCCAGTTGGGTGTTTTGCCTGTTTCCTACCAAGCTCTAGTTATTGTTCTGTTTTGTTTTCCCACATTAAAAGAGGTGAGAAAAATGCACAAAGTCAGGATCATTATTTTCATGAGGGAAGAATGTTTTTTTTAGGATTTAAATGTTCAGCAACCAAGCAACAGAGGAAAGCCTGTACAGTCTGGTGTAAGTATTTCAGATTTATAACTAATATTAAAAGTAAGGGACAAAAAGCCATCCTTAATTTTAGTGGTAAAGGATTCAGCTCCCAGTTCAGGTTCAGATTTCTAACCTTCCTGGGACAAACTATGCATGTGTCTACTTGCTGCAGAGTGGCTGTGATGCTTTTTTTCCTTGCAGGGGACTGTGGGGTTTCCACTCCTCTGAATTACTTGTCCCCTCATGTGTCAAAGGCACTGCTGTGGTGCTCCTACCCTGCTAGGCACAGCAGTTATTAACACTTAGCTGAGTGAATTCTATTTCCCCTAAAATTTCCAAACAATTCTGGGCATTATTGATGAGGATAATTAGGATAAGATGCTGGTATGCACAGAAAGGGTGGCCTTTCTGAGACTCATCTATTATTAATCATCCATGTAATTTCCCTTAACTGACAAGGTGCGATTGCTTTTTTAAGGCCCAATTGCATCTCTAGGCTACAGGCAGAGATGAGACCCTCTAGCCTGCGTTATTGTGAATTACCCACTTGGGAAATGACAGCACAGTGGTTGGAGATACTGCCTGGGAGCACGCTTGTGACACAGAGAGACAAGCAGATGCTGAATAAGCAAGAAATTAATTCTTTCTTCCCTTTCTCCTTCCCACATAAGAGACCAGTTTGTTTTTGCTGGACCTTTGTCGGCATACAGGCTGCAATATGGAGCCAGCGTGTGCTGTCACTCTTAACCTTTGGTATGGCAGAAAGCAGCCCATGGTGGGGGCAAAAATCCTGCCCTGGTTGCAGCATCTGCTGGGCTGGCTCACAGCTTGGATGGGGTATGGGAGGACTGTGGGGCTGAGATATCAGCAATACATTAAAATGTTGGAAAACAACTCGTTATGGATGAAACAAATGTTACACTCTGATTTAATACAATACAGTAATTGTGCTTCTAATGAAGAGCAAATCAGTATACTCTTCATTAAAAAAAAGTGATAGCATAATAAACAGAACCTTATTAAGCTCAAGGAAGCATAAATTGCTTGTAATTCAAAAGCATTATAAAAATGATTACAGTTCACTGCTGAACTCTATATCACAGCCTTTGAAAGTTTTTTTCATGTTTTGCTTTGCTTTGAAAAGGGCATTTTTCTTAATCAAAGTTGTTGCAATTGGAGTGGTAATGATCTAGAAGATAGCTGGATGGAGTTGCCTTTTGAGGATCTTCACACCATTTTCTTAGTGTGAAAAGTGATGCTTGGTGTTGGCAGAGAAGCTCCCATGGATCAACATTGCAGCAACTGGAAATGTTGTGTTTTGCAATACACCCCTCTTCCCCCAAACCTACCATGCTGTTGAATTCCATCCACTTAAAACAGAGCCTATGTTTAACAATAATTTAAATCATTATCCTGCCTGTCAGCTCGGAGTTAAGGGGCTATGCAACTGCGATTCTCTGTTTAGAAACTGCCTGGAATAATAACTTTCAGATGTCTCAAATATGCACCACTTATCTATAACATCTAAATACAAATGTCTCCCTGCTGAGCGAGCCCGACACTGTTTACCTATCGTGTCCAAACCATTCCAGTGGGCTTGCTTGGCGCGTAGCGGAAAGCCCTACATCCGCAACTCCTCCAGTGCTGTCAGTGTAATGTTTTTCAACTCCTCCTCACCTTTGGGTAACGGCGAAGACAGAAACAGCCTAAGCCTGAGGGTGACAAGTGAAGAATGTCCCTGCGCACGCAGCGTCCCACCCCCCCTCTGCCCGCCCCCATGCAAAGGGTAAAAGTGCACAGCAAGCCAGCGCCGTGCTCGTGCAAATGGGATGATGCTTGCATCACTGGGTCCCTGCCAGCCTGCTGTGAGATGATCCAAATGATGAATCCCTCATGCCCCCAGCGTGCTTGGGCTGGGCACAGCTGAGGCTGTTGCCAGCTTGGTGGCCCCGGGCACTTTCTCTGCCCACAGAGCTTGGTGGGATGTGTCAGGTCTCATTGAACGCAAGGCTCATGCTTGGCTCCTACTGCGTGCTCCCAGCAGCTACAGTGTGCCCAACCCATGCGGGGCTGTGGTACGGGGCTGCCTTTGGGTCTTGCAGGCATGCTCACAGCTGCTCCATGGGTAATCAGAGTTGGGAATGTCCTCCTCTCCTCTTTACATCTGGCCTATGTCTCCTGAGGGGGAGTCTGTGATTCTGGGGGCTCTCCCCAAGTGAGGAGTGTCGCATGCCACCCATACCTGGACCGAGAGGAGCTTCATCCCCCAAATTGGAATTAGATACCAAATCATGTGTACTGATGCTCTGCAGCCTGACAGGTTATGCTGCAAGCCCCCAGATTTCCTAATGCATCCCTTGGAGTCCCACATAGTACTCTGCATTTGTTTCTCTTGGGCACCCTTAGCTGGTGTGCACTGCCCTGATACAGCCAGAGAAGGTTAAATAAGGCAAAACAAGAGTATTCAACACATCTTTGCATCATCTTTCATCCCTAGGTGAAATCTGAGTCACAGCTCACATGCCATGAGCCAAAATGTATCAGATCTCTGCAAGTGTTCACAGTTCTACCTGCAGTGACTTGGCTGCATAAAGCAGTTATCCCTTTGCTCTCAGTTAACACCTGGATTACCTGTGGTCTGGGCCCCTGCAGGGCTGCTGCTTTCCTCATATCACATAACAACAGGTTGTCTGAAATGTAGGTGTTCTGGGCATTTAATATTGCTGTTAATTTTTATAGAACGTGTGAAAGTTGGACTGTTATCATGTGCTGGACTTGTTACCAAATCATTTTGCATGTATGTGATTATGGAAGCAAGGTTTTTCCCATTTGGTTTTGGTGGTAGCTACCACGTGTGTCCCCTCCACAGCTACCCAGGGCTGCCACAAAGGAGCACTGCTGATCTTCTGCCTCTGTGGCCTGGTTTAGCCCACTACTGCATTTTTCAGACTATGTATAATTGGTGAAGTGTGAACAGCATTGGTTAAGCTCAGAATACGGTTTCTTCTTCCCTTTTCTTTTTTTAATGCAGGCTTCCTTTTAGGGATGTGGCTTGGAAAGGAGTCTGGTATATCTTGCTCTTGGCCCGCTCAGGAAACCAGCCCCGTTGGGCTCAGCTTTCTTCATGCAGCAAGCCTTCTTCTGTGCACACCAGTGTCCAGTTTACTTGCTTGAAATGCCCGGGCTGTGTTTTTGTTCATGAGGCATTCATCAGCTGGCGTGCATTAGGCCTGTTTTTCTTGGCAAGGTATTTCTGGACAGGAGCATGCAGAGGCTCATGGCTCAGGCACCCACTTGGCTTGCCCGAGCTGCCTGTCCCACAGCTGGCCCCACACGGCGTGCTCAGGGAGCAGCTCTGTGGGGCAGCCACATGGCTCTGCCACCTTCCCTCCGCCCATCCTCATGCTTTGTGTGGTCACAGACTCCATTGTCATAGGCAAGTCCCTACCCACCCAGGTGCCAGAGCAGCTGGGGATGGGGACAAGAACACCATAAGGACCCATGGGCCCTCTAGGTACCCGAGTTGCTTTCATGCTATTTGTTGCTCTAAATTTGTGCTGGGTGTTTGCTGACTGGACAAAGAGAAGCCTGGATCTAGGATGCTGGCATCTCAGGTATCTTCTGCAAGATACGACCAGTGACATATTCCTTCCCTACTGGCATCCCAAGGTGACATGACTGAATGACTGACGGATGCCGTCAGCATGCACAAGAAGCACTGCTGGCCAGAAAGAGTTAAGCAGCCGGTGTGGACCTGTGTGATCAGGTACACCCAGTCTCCACAAGGAGCTGGGGGTAGTTTCATTTATTGTTGGTGGGAATTGTTTGCTGTAATAAACTAAAAGTATGCAGTTGAAATGAATTTCAGCTCCTCCACAGCCCCCAGCACTCCCTGATCTGGTGTTTTGATTACCTGGGCCCATTTTAAATGCTAGCTCAAGCGTCAAGCCCTTGCATTTCCATTTCATTGTTGAAGGCAAACAATTTAATAGCTGCCCAGCTATTCATCAGGATTAGGCCCTGCTGCACTCGTTTGGATAACATACAAGCTAAGTGCAGTGTGGGCCCTAATGAGTTTAACTGGGAATGTCCAAAGGCACCAAATATATATATATATATATTTTCAGCAGCTCCACATTTCTGGTAGAAACAGGGAGAAGTCCTTTATTCCACCATAAATGTTTCTTGGGATGGTCCCTGCTGAGGTGGAGGGCCCTGGCCAGGTCCCTGGCCAGCACTTAGCCAGGTTTCAGACACTGGTTTGCCAGTGGCTTCAAGGACTGGTGATGCACATGGGTTTCCTCCCTTGTCTTATCTTCATGCAGACGTAGAGAAGTATTACTTGCATTGTCCAGTTTGCACTGGGAAAAAATTAGGAAATTTATGTTCTTCAAAAACAAGAGAAAAAGAAATGAAGTAGATTACAGTTGCTGCCATGGTGTTGCTGCTGATGGGTTTTTCCCTATCCATGTTTCTCTGGAAAATGTTGAAGAGCTCCTGAGAAAGGGTCAGTCACCCCAACAGGCTTGCTGCAGAGGTGGGAACGGGTTAAGGGTGATGCTGGCTGCCTTCAGTTTAATCACTGAGATCTGGAAGTGGGAGCTGGAAATCCCATAAGAATCTGGTTTCTTTAAGTACTTTGACCCTTTGGATTGGCTGTGGAGGCTCCTGGGACAGGAAAATTTATGTAAGACATTTTGCAGTGTCATCTTTTTTCTTGGTTTTTAAGAAATGATGAGGCTGGATGGAATTCAGAGGGGTGAAGGGGACGGTTCTCTTGCGTTTAATAACAGCGGCTGCTTATTCCCAAGGAGTGCCGGTTGCTTTACAAGGGGAGGCAGGATGGTGTCTGCTTTCTATCTGCTAGGACAGTAACCATTTTATTCACAGAACTGTCTGAATAAAGATAAATTAGTGGATCTTGTAGAAATCTTGATGGTGGGACAGCCTTCTCAATAAATGGAAATAACACTTTTTTTGAGCTTCTCCTTATAACTGTTTACAGCTCTGGGTATAAAAAACGAACAACCCTCCCTCCTTCTCCCTCTCCCCAACCAATAAACACACAACCAAATGACAGAAAACAAAACAGACTGCACAGAGACCAGAAACCTTCCAGACTTTCAACATTTTCATGAAAAGCAGGGGGAAAGTAATCCATTAAATTGTTCACACTTTTTCAGTTGTCTAGACAGTACTATACTGAAATAACAGAATGGGTCTCACTGAAAAAGGAAATTCACTTAGGACTGCAGATCACATGCAGACAGCAGGGAGAAATTGTTGAAAAGCTTAGGGGAGCAGTGACAGCAAGATATCCACCTGGGCACTGCATCTTGGAAGAAGGGCTGAAGCTTGAGGCGGCTCTCAGCTGCTCAGAGGCATCCTTCTGAAAAATAGAGAATTACGCATACTGAAAGTTGAGTAAAACTGCGAAGGAAGGAATTTAGCTCCTACAGGTTACGTAGTCACAGTACTTGACAGGTCTGAGTAAAGGAGAAGAGTGAATTTGTTGTTGTTTCTGTTGTCATGGAAGTGTTCCTCTGGCCCTGTGCTTCTCTGCATTGCACAACAAGCCCAGGATGCAGCTTCTGTGTAGGGGAAAGTGTGGCAATTCCCTTGAAAACCAGAATACTTCTTGATGTGTTTAGTTATTTTAGTGGAATTACAGAATGCAGAGCTACTTTGTATTGGCTTGCTCCCACAACAGTTATTCAGGGTTTGCTCCTCCATGCTCAGTCTCCAGCACAGAGGAGATGCTGACTGCTTTATGGAGCAGAGCTGAATTTCAAGCTAAATTTAGGAAATTCCCATACCCAAACTAACAGTCTTGACAGATACAAAAGTGCTTTCTTATTTGTCCTTGTTACCAGGACAATTTCCTCGGATATGCTTTTATTAAGGTATGGCACAGCTATATTTCAGAAAGCAATGCTCCAAGTATCCTGAAATGTTTCTGCATTTTTCTGTGTGGGCTGAAGCATGGACCTGGCGATTTGGAAAAACTGCCCCATCTTACTGGATGTGAAGCCTGAAAAGAGCTTATAGATTGGTGCACAACAAAACCAAAGACAGAGTTCCTTCCTCTATCTTGGTAGCAGATGAGTAATCAGAAGCCCAAGTGTTTCCTTTCTGTCTGTCAGCATCATCTTAACTGATCTGAAATGTATTTAAGTCAGTGCTCTGGTCAAGCTGTGCTTTGTGCTTCTCTCAGGAGATACCTCTGTGTGTGCAGACCAAAAGCAGAGACTCAGATCTGAAAAAATGAGTCATCAGACATGAAATCTCTGATGATTTTCCTTAGATGCTGGATAGAGGTGACAAATATGACCAAAGCAGAGGGCTGGGGAGGGAGACCTGATTCCAGGTGTCCTCCAAGGAGTAGCAGCATGGCAGAAACCCTCCTGCAGCTGACAGGGGAGGCTCAGCCACACAGAAGGCTGCTGAACCACTTGGTGGTAATAGCAAGGACAGGAGAGACTGTATACTTCTCTCACACCAGTCTAGAACAGATTTATTTAAAGTCTCTTGGGCTGTGTTTCACACTTAAAATTGCACAGATTTCCAAGAGAAGTTCAGCTGCTGGCCATTTGCTCACCAAAGAAACACCTAAAAGGGCCTTTTCTCCCTTTTAACACCTAAGAAGTTTCAACTTTTAACAAGTCAGTGCTGGACCTGTAATCGCAGGCCCTGGGACCTCCCTCCCTGCAGACCTGTTGGGGACATTCGGAGCATCATGAGCTTCTTGCAGGAGGAGGACTCAAGGCACACGTCATGGAGATGAAATGGCATCCCTCTGTGGGGTGGATGGGACAAGAGTAGAAGCTAGGGAGCTTGACTTTCTGCCTTGTTCTCAAGCTCATTAAAGCATGGCCTGTTCACAGCTGCAGTGACAAGTGGGTTCCCAGAGTGGTGGTAGGGCAGGGCTGGCAGCATGAAGAGTGAGAGGTGGGAGAAGGGGACCAGGAGGAGGCAGATGGACGTGGGTGTGGAGGGGAGGGAATCTTAATGGTGAAAACAGAGGTGGAAACCCCATCGAAACAGGTCAGTACAGAAAACAGTATTTTTGATCTGTTTGGAGAATCCATAAATTACTTTAGAACACGCTCATGATTTAACCAGACCAGTGTTTCCAATTTGAAATCCTGTCCTCTAACATGGTGCTGGCTGTTAGCACTTTCCAATCTATTGTGTAAATAGATCGTATTTTAACATTTTGACAAACAGCTTCCCAGGAAAAGCTCCATTCCTCCAGTGCTTCCCCAGGGTCCCATTGTCCCATATTGGTGTCGGGGTCTGATTTTTCCTTCCTGTTTCACATGAACGTGCAGGGCTTTTGACAATTGCACTTTGTACTCTGGAAACGTGAATGCCTTCCAAAGCTTGGAGGAGCCTTTTGGTTTTTGAGACTAACCTTTGATTTCCAGTGACAGCCAGGATGGATTTCTGCAATTTTTCATGTTGCCCAGGCCCTGACATTGACTAATAGGACTGGATATTCAGCAGGAGTGGTAGGAAAGTCTCGGTGATGAGATTTATTCATGCCGTCCATGCATGCTTTCAAAATTGTAGGGCTGAATTTGTGTTTGGGGTGAGTGGAGCAGTGCTACGATGGGGGTGAATTTAGACCATCACTCCTGAAAGCACAGAGCTGCTCTTTCATTCTACCCCACCCCAGATCTGTCTGATCAACAGCAAGCAGTCTGTGCTGCCTCAAGGATTTCGGTAACTACATGCAAAATCACATGCTTTTCTGTTGAAGAACAACAGCATTTGCCTTTCATTTATCTTTCTTAAGAAAACAGAGAGATTCTGCCTAATTTTACTGGAATAGTCCCTTACTGGATGGAAAATACTAGCTATACAAAAATATGTAGCAGGATGTAGCTCACTGTGTTTGAGAAAGGTTTCCACAGAGCCTCTGCACTGACCACACAGGGGACATGGAGGGGAGACGACTCACAGGAACTGGGGGCTTTGGGGAGGATTTTTTGCTTCTGGTTACGATTTTATTGCCAGCTGGGGTCACTACCAGCACCTTCACCACCCACTTCCTTCTGCCCCAACCCCTCAGAGAGAATCATGGCTGTGCTTGGACTTGGCTGTGACACCAACAGGGAAGGTGCCAAGTGCCCGTGGTGGGGGACTCAGTGGTGAGGGGGGAATTTGGGTCCAGTTTCATCTTTCCCAGTGGGGCAGATGGGAGATGCAGGGGATAGGAGAGATTTTTTTTTTTTTTTTCTCTGCAATTACTGTAAGATCTCTGAGGGTATTTCTAATTGTAGATAAATGGTGAAATCCCTCATAGGAAGCTTGGCCACAGAGCACCGGTGATACAGTAGCACCTGGTTACACTGGGGCTCCTATTTTACAGTTATTCATTCAGATCTCTAGCTGTCCATGAGTATAATTTCACATGATTAAAACAAAACTAACTTTAATAATTGATTAAATCCTTCCTCTCTTCCGTGTCTGTGGCAGGGAGGATGAGTGGAACATTTTTCCTCCTGTTTGCTAATTAAACTTTGCAGTGAACCAGCAATGGTTAAAATTAAGGGAGAGTTTGTTTTTTATTTTTATGTAAGTGAAGGATGTGGAAACAGTCCACCTTTGCCTCAGATTTTGTACAAGGCTATTGTTATTTTTTTTCCAAAATAAAATCCATAAATTTTGGATCAGGCTTGATCTAGTAACATTGTTTTTAGTCCAGGGTTGCTTTGAGCCAGCCACTTATCCTTGTGGGCACTGTGCTGGATTTTACAGAAGTTTAAAACTGCATCTGCATCACCTTAAATGCTCTCAGCACCCATCGTGGGCGCTAATGGGACCACAGCTCATCCCTGGCATGGCAGCTGATGGCATCCTCACCCCAGCAGCCAGCTCATAAGCCCAGCAGTCCATCCCACGAGGGTGACTACTAAAGGATCAGCACGCATTTAGTTGGCTTTTTTAAAGTGCTCTCTTCTGCCGCTTTGATCATAATTTGGCCCTGGTTCAGGCAAAACATGAACCAAGCAGCCCCTTTCCCTGCATCCAAACCAATGTGAGAATTTGAAGCTGATGTCAAAATAAAGATTTTCAGCTCACGATTCATTTGGGCATAAACATGCACTGTCTAAAGAAAGGTCCTCAGAGAAATTCATCTGCTGAATCCTTCACCTCTGAAGGACCCCAAATATAGTGCTGTACACCATGTGCCTCTTCTTGTGGGTGAGATATTAAGAGCTTATTTATTTATTAGAAAGTGGTTTACAATGTAAGTAAATTAGTGAGTTCCAAGTCTCTCCCAGCTGCCAGATGTTGGGAGGATGTTTATGGCCACTGTAAATAATTTCTTAGCTTAATACAAATACATTTTTAGAAATCAAGGGCTGATGGCTGGCCGTTTATGGTGTGGTGGAGGATTTATCAGTTCCTCATAATATGAGAAAGAAAACAAACAGGATATCAGATTTTTAAAAATTCATAGGAAAGAAAAACCCCAAAGGTATTCTTCATTCATGGTGCTGGGGGCTCAGGTCTGCGCTGATTCTGCTGAGCTCTCTCAAATCTTACAAAGTCAGGGAGATCAGAAAATGCTCAGCATCATTCAGGACCCAGCCCAAGCATTTTGGAGACTGCAAAGGCTGGGACTTAGTAAGTAGTACAGAGAGGTTTCCCCTGTGTCAAATGTGTATTTGGAGATTGCTTCCTGCAGCTGAGTGACCTTTGCTAAGGTCAGGTTCAAATGAAGGAGATCAGATGCTTTGGAGTCAGCAGGGCAACAAGGTGGGCAAGCACAAGGAATGAGTTTTATGTTGTGGTTGAAGGTGATAAGGACTGCACCTGTGGTTAGTAGCAGAGGGGTGACTCAGGAGGGAAACCTGCTTTCCAGACACAAATAGGACACGGAATTAAAATGGAGCTGGAGGAATTTCCTTTTCAAGGCACGTGCACAGTGAGGAATTAGAAACCGGCGATGTGATGTCAGGGTGCACGTGGGATGCTCGTTATGTTTTTTTTTTTTTTTTTTTTTTTTTGTAAAAAGCCTCTGTGCCTCAGGGAGGAATGGGAAGAAATGAAGGATTACGGATGCTTCATTTGAGTGCTAGGTCTATTTTCAGCCTTGATGGGGATGGCAGCAGAGGACCTGCAAATATCAGCAGAAGCTGTGGGCTGCTTCTGCCAGAGTGCGTTGTAGTGGCTGCACATTCCTGCCCCATGCTCTCCATAGCAACAAATTTTCAGTGTAGAACCACAGAAACCGCTGAATAGTTGTGAGCACCTTCACTCCATGTGCATGGGAGAAATACAGTGCTGCTGAGATGCAGCAAGGCAGAAACCATCCTTGCCGCAGCCTGCGCTGGGCTTTTTGGTCTGGAGCTGAACTGCAGTTTTGACACTGGGAGGTGCTTGGGTGCAGGCACTCATGGGTTTTTTGTTCTTTATGGGGGGAAAGTGTTCCTTTTCTTAGTAGCTGTCTACTGCAGAACAGAGTCAGATGTCCCAACAGAATGAAGTTTGCCCAGGATAATGGTGCCAGTGTTAAATATAGTTAATTTAGGGCCAAATAACTTTTTGGTGCAGCTTTGAGATAGTGGTGGACTCCAGTGTGACCCCATCCCAGATCTAGCATGCTGAGATTTGTGTGCTGTTACTGCAGCGGGGTCGTTCTTTGCAGCAAGGGTTGCCTGGTGCCATCCCAATCCCTTTCCAAAATGTCAGTGGATTGTCCATGACTTGAATTTAGCTGCAGAGCTCACTTGTATCTGTCCCTTGAATCATTCCCATCCTGCTGATTTCTGAGGCTGGCAATATGTGTGCTTGTAAAGGCTTTGGGACACTTGGCAGGTACAGACAGCAGTGGCGGAGCATCCTCCGAGCAAGCACGGAGCTACTGTTGAAGGAGTCATCTCCAGGGGCTCTGCCTCCAGTCACCCATGGAGCAGGAGCACTCAGCAGGATGGTAAAGGCACAGAGACAGTGACAGCGTTGAAAACACCCATGCTGAATGACTGGGAGTGCTGGGGAATGAGGCTGCTGACCTGGAAAACAAGCCGGGATGAAGAAATGTCATATTTCTGGAGAGAAGAGGGTTTCCCGGAGGGCTGAGAGGTGGAGAAAATAGACTCTGAAGGTTACTTGGGATGGCTGATTTCAAATGGACTGTGAAGCATGCTGTAGCACTGGTGCCTCTGGGAAGGGCCACACCGACACCCTGATGCAGCTGGGACTCATCTTCCAAACCTGGGCACTGGGGTATGACTGGCAGTCAGCAGGAGGCATGGGTGTAGAGGTGACCTCCTCGAGACAGAGCTGGAGGATGGTGACTTCTAATCAGCAGTATTTGGAGGTCCTCTCACCATGTTAGCATACATGCAGCCAGCATGAAGCAAGCACAAGCCACAGCTGGGTGAACCTCACCTCTCCAGGCAGGATGGAAGGGCTCAGGATGCCCCATGGTGGCTGCCAACAAGCCGGCAGGTGGAGGCGATTTCTGTGCTGGCAATCTGGCCCACCCTCGTAATGCTTTTACAGCATGGAGGAAGAAGGAAAGGGAAGGCTGCAGTAACTCAGAGTCTAACTAAGCCAGAGGTTTCTAAGCCCGCTTCCCAGGCCAGCACCAAGGTCGGTGCCTGTGCACCACTGCGCCCTAGCGGAGCGCAGGAAGGACGCCTGCTCAGCTCCGGGATGGAGGCTGCAGCCTTGCTTGGGGAGGCCACGGGTCAGGCCCTGCCATAGCTGGGTAGTCACAGGTGGCTGCCAGGACACTGCAGTAAAACTGCAGGGGGATGCAGAGCTGTTAAGGGGCTTAATGTGGAGAATAAAGGCCTGACGGTGCATGTGTGGCAGCTCGCCATCCCTCCCTGATCCTCTTTTCCCCGTGCCTTGTTTATCGTGCCCTCTTGCTGTGTTATGTCTAATTCGGGCTGCAAGCTCCCCTGGGATGGGACCTGCCATTTTTAACTGCCAGGCGCAAAGCACACCTAAGCCACCTTATAAATAATATTTCTGTGCTCAGAGAAACTTGATACGAGGACGTAAAGCGGTAGCTATGGCAACGGCTGTCCGTGTGTTTTGTGTCTGCTATAAAGAGCAAAACGGGGCCAGTAGCAAGGCTCCAGCCTAAGCAGGGCAGAGTGTGTGTGGCATGGTGGGCCTAGCCTGCATGCACTGTGGGCCTTCTCCTGGGAGAAAGTCGTGGCACTCCTCTTTTTTAATGCTTATTTTGGTAGTAAAGAGAGTCACAGAATAGAAATCCAGCCTGTAGTAACCCTTTCTTCTTTGATTTAGATGTTAGATTTAAGCACATCATCTGCTCTTTCTTCTCTTCCAGCTTTTAGAAACGTAGGGGTTTATCTGTGTTTATTCCCTGTGCCATCCTTTTTGGCAGTCAAGAATGGATGTAAACATGAATTATCCAGACTTTTGCTCTGATGACTGAACTGTGTCAGTGCTTGGTAACAAAGAACATTTTCTGCGTTGAAAATGAAAAAAACAAAAACAAAAACAAACAAAACAAAACAAAACAAAACAACAACAAAAAAACCAAGCACATGTTTTAAAAGTCAGAGCTATTATAGCACCCGGAATGGCTGGAGTGCACTGAGCAGAGTGGTGAGAGGGACCATTTTTCTCTGATAACCGGCTCTGGGATCCATCCCAGGTTCCTCAGACTGAATAAGACATCACTGGCACTGGAGAAGACATTTCAGTCAAGCCCAGCAATTTTTATTATCGTGTAGCAAGGATTTGATAGTTCCCTACAACAGTTCAGAGTACATGCAGAGAAGTTCACAATAACATTGTCACCAAATACTGCTTTAAAGTTTGCCGCAGAAGCTGTAGAGAAATTTAGTCTATTAATGGGATAAAAAATCCTTGTATCCCTGTACTGGTTACCATCTCTTTAGCCCATATAGATCTCAGTTGGGTACTTGCCTGTGATATTGCTGTATTGACTCTTTCGTTGCTGACTATACTCAGTTCAGTCTAATCTCCAAAACAAGGCTTTTTCGTGACATTCTTGAGCTAAATATCACCCTTTACAAACCATAAAAAAAATAGAGGGTTGATTAACAATTTCCCAAATTAGGGAAGTACAGCATCATGGAATAACAAAGTGTAACAATAAAGATGTAGAAGTTTAACAGTTTGAAATCTGAAAGTGCACGAATGAACACTGGTACCCAGTCCTAGGCAAGCAGCTGCAAAAACAATGCATTAGCAGCAGGTAAGGAAGAGGCTTAGAGCTACATCAGTCAGAGAGGGTGACCTTCGGCATCAGCTGAAATGTTAAAGCCTAGTGAAAATGCATTGACAGCACAATGGGGCATCATGTGGCAAAAGGCAGCTGCTGAGAAATGACAGAGGAAGATACCTGCCGTGGTCATTTAACAAGAGGTCAAAAAAGAAAGGAAAATCACCCTGCAGAAATGGAAGAGAGCCAATAAAATAAATAAATAAATAAATAAATAAAAATCACTGCATTTTTAGGTGCCTGTGTCTTAACTACCCCTGGCCCCTCCTTGACAGGTCCCAGGGATAAGTTATAGCACAAACCAGTTGTAAAGTCAGGTGTCTCTCCAGTGCTATGTTTATAGCTGGTGCAGTGTTTTTTATGAGAAAGCTGTGAAATGGCCCCAGGAGGGTTTTTTCCCCTATGTCTGTGCATGACTCAAATCTGACAGTCCAGCAGAGGACTGTTGGAGTCATCCCAGGCTGTCTCCAACCCCAGGATCCCAGCAGGACCAGAGTTATTTAAGCTTATAGCACCAGGTGGGGAAGGGAGGAGGAAGAGGAAGAAAAACAGTGCTGTGGGAAGGTGGGATGTGGAAAGAGCAGAAACCTTTGGCAGCCAAGTCCTCAGGCCCCCTTCCTCAGGGGGCTGAGGAGGGTTTGTCTGATGGGGCTGCAGCTGAATTCAGCATCAGGCAGAGCACGTCAGATGGACTCTGTTCTCCACACAAATCCCTTGGCTTCAGCAAGGTCACACTGCCCTGATTGACAGCCAGACTGCAGTCCTCTGGCTTAGTCTTATTTATATTTTCAACTTGCAGCTTCAGAAAAACCTCCTGTTGTTCTGTCTGAACCTTCTGAGGCCACGTCCTATCATCTGTGCATTTAAATCAGCTTTACTGATAGCCAAGGTGTTGAAGCTTTCCCTGGGCTAAGTGAGAGCACAATTCACCTCTGCTTGTTCAGGAGTTAGGTGAGACTGGTAACAATATGCATAGTTTCTTTAGTTCAGGGCATCAAAATAATTTGTAAAGAAATCAAAAGCCTAATGGGCATTTGTCATGACTGAATATATAAAGAATTTATGGAAGAGATGAACTTTCCAATTGCATACCTTGGCAGAATCGAGCATCAACTCTCCCTCCTAATTTCATCCATCTGTGACAGCTAAAATGACTGATTCAGGGCTACTATTTTAGGAAATCTCCTTTGCTGCTTACTCCTCTGGCAGCATGCAATGGGACAATGGTGGAGACTGGACTTTGCTGTAAGAACTTTATTTTATTTATTTATTTTTTGGTCATGGAACTTAGTTTTTAAATTTTTCCCTCTGTAGCTCTGGTGGAGAAAATTATGTTGATTTGGGACTACCAATGCACTCATGTGTATGTCTTTTTGTATCCAGTGGGATAAAAATATTTGTTTAGATGAAGTGAATGTTTAAATGCTGTTGTGAAATGGAATAGACCTAAACGTGTGCTGAACTTTTCTGATGGTGAAGACTGCAATAGTTGTGCTATTTTAGAACAAGCTCATCAAAGAAAGCCTTGTTTTACTGTTCCTGTGCACCACTGGGAGAATGGCTCTTGCAGACCACAGAAGCTCTGTAATAGGAGTGAAGTAGATGGGGTGTAATAGCTGCAATGCCATTTTGTACATGTGGAAAAGGAGTCAGAAAAATTTTTGAGAGCTTCTTCATACAAAATTCTGGAGTGGAAATTCTCCAAGAAGTGGATATTGGTTATTAAGTAATTGGTAATTATGGACAAATAGCATTATGTCCATTCTTTCAGAAATATAATTGTTGGATCTTTAGGTGAGGAATCAGCATGGAGGAGGAGAGATATGCTGTAAACTTAATTAGTCATTGCTGAAAAATTGAAACAATTTTGGCAAACTGTAGCTGCTTTCTTTCATTAGTTTCAAAATGATGTATTTCCATTTTGAGTCTTGAAATAACATTTTAATCTTGAAAACTGCCAGAGCAATTTCTAAATAAGCTCCAGAAATCAACTGTGGTAGCTCTTGGTTCAATAGTCATTTGCTTTAATAAAAGGAAGTGAGATAAACTGTGTGCTTTGTTTCAGGTTATCCTGAAATGCCTCATCTTTTCAATCTATTTTTTTCTTCAGGCAGTGGACTGCCCTTTGCAGGTTGTGTCTTCACTAGAAAATGTTGTACTCTTAGGTTCTGTTAGTTAGGTAACTGCGAGGAGGCAAAATCCTTCTGATGCCCAGACCATTCATCATTTATCAGTGCCTTTAGCAGACCAAGCGGGACTGCAGCGAGCCCCAGGAGAGGCCCAGCACTATATGGGCTCAGGTGATCTCCAGCAGTATTTCTGTGCTTCTTAAAGGAGTGGGGAAGACCTAGTGGTATATTTCAGGTCAACAGGCAGTGATGCTGGGTGAGATTCTGGACCTTGAGGAAGCTGTGGCAGAGACAAGGGGGGTTTTGTTGCATTGACTGCTCAGCTGACTGTAAAGCTGTCAGCAATAGTGGGAGCCTCTTCCTGGGACATGTGGTGAGGAGTTAGGGAAGAGCTCATCATCTCCGCTCCTGGCATGAAAACACAGGGGGAAATGAAAGCAGGTGAAAAAGGATAAATGCAGGGTACATAAATACCACAGGAGGGAGGATGATGTATGGGAAGGAAGGAGAAAGCACTTGTTTTGAAGAAAATTGCTGTCAGATGATTCAGGGGGTAAAGAGATGTGTCTGACGTAGCTTGGAAATTGGCTGTGATCACTGAGATGCTATGGAAACATTCTCACAGTAATGCAAAGAGCATTAGAAATAGAGTTGTTGGAGGGCCCATAGCAGTCTGAGAGACAGTAAATGGTAAAAAGTAAAGCTGTGGGGTTAGCACCGCATGTAATGCTGAGCTACTGTCTTACTTCAATAGGTAAGATAAAAGAAGGTCAAAATTTTTAGGAGACAAGGAGAGTAAAAGGGAATAATTGGTGGAGCTGCTGGGTATGTAAAGAGGGCCCTGTAAAGTTATTAGACAACCAGGAATTGTAATTATTTCTTTAATTTCCCATGGAGAAAGAAAATAAAGAAGAAAAAAAAAAGAACTTTTCTAAAGAGGAATTCACATTCAAAGATCAGGAAGCTTCAGATGAAGTGACAATTGTCAGACTCCATGGAGAATTAGTTCTTGCACAGGTAATTAAAACAAGCAGTAGAAGATTTTCCAGTGGTAGAAAGAATAAGAGGGCATGTAAAGAAATGTGAGACACTGTACAGAGGGGGCAGGACTGAGATTAAAAATAGTGTAGGCATGATCCTAAAAGTGCTGATTGCTTTTCTGTGGTTTGTAACAGGAATAGTAATATTTGATTATGGAGTCCAGCGGGTCTAGGGGAAAGGAGATGGAAATCATCCCATCAGGGGTGGGAGTAAAATTCAGAGTGTGTGAGTGGGAGATAGATTAAGGAGGGAATGATGGGGATTAACTGGTCTCCACAAAACCAAGTCACTTGATCTCTGTTGAAACCTCCTTTCTATGACTTCATGGGGAATTAGGAAACATCAAATGGAAAACCCATGCACACTTTAAAGGGAACCAGACAAGGAGGTGCCGCATCCAGAGGTGGCTGTGGCAGTGGTTAAGCATGTCCTTAACCTGAGGACATCTGCCAGTTTGTGTGACCGCTGGCTGGGGAAGATGAGTTTACCCAGAGTGAAAAGCCTTCCTGGACAAAAAATACCAAAATGTGTTGTTTGTAACACAGAGGCTGCCAGCACCCTGCAGACTCTGAGCATCAGCTTTTGTGGAAAAGAAAACAAATCCACAGCCATAACATGCGTATGGAAGTTTGTTCTTCATAATCTACTGTCAGGCTCTTTCAAAACATTCATATTTGCTAAGGAAAACAGTAATTTATTTTAATTCTATGAGGCTAGTTATGTTCTTTGTGCCATTTCATATGTTCAAATCAATTTGACATGCTTACAGATGTTATGCAGAATTGCATGAATGTTTGTTATGAACCAGACTGGTTCAGAGCACTTTGTTATATAGCACATGTCCTAAAACTATGATTTATAAGTCCATATTCAACCTTTGTACCTTAAACTATAGTCTATCCATGTACTAAATTGTATGCTTTCATTCCTTAGATGTTATTAAAAAATATGCAGATGATCAATTCAATTACTAAGCTGGCCTGGAAGCCACAGTTGTTCACTCTGGCTTAAAAACATCTGCAATTCTCTTAAAGTCAGGGTTTTGTATTTTTTTTCTTTCTGAATATTCCAACTCAGAGACTTGCAGTACATAAGCACACATTCCTTTCCCTCTTTTAAAATCTGTTTTTTTTTTTTCTTTCTTTGTTTTCTTATTTGTTTTGTTTGTTTGTTTCTGATTTGTTTTGCTGTGATATTTCATCTGTACTCTGAGTACAGCACTGACTATTCATGACAGGAAATCTGTGATAATCCCGGTGTGATTTTAATGGAACATATTCGTATCCTTAGGACACATGTCCTTAGGCAGGACACCTGATGTACCTAATGGTACAAAGGTGCCACTCCCTCAAAAGCAGGATTTGGTGCTAAATAGTCACAGGACGCTACCAGATTTGCACAATGATTTTACCAAACATCTAGCAGCTGGTAACAATGAAATGGCTGTTTTTCTCTTCCATCTCATTTTTATCACATCTCCAAAACTGAATCGTACAAACCAAACAGCTTTAGTGCTCAACCTCTCCCAAAATGCCTGGAAAGAAATGTTGATTTCCATCCAAACAAACAGGAACACAAAGCAAAGGCCAGTCCAGTGAGGTGCTAATTAAGCACTGTTGATTTCCACTGATTTCTGTGACAGCAGAAGATGTTCATAGCCTTGCAGTTGGCTCCACAGGGTCAATGGTCTGGCTTCTTTTGCAGACCAGGTTTAAAATCTGATGACAATTTTTGTGTAAATATGAACGACTTCTCCCACCGATGAACTGCAGCTTTGTTCTCTTTGTAACCCTTGGATTGGACTTTGGTGTCTGCCCGTTGGTTACAGCAGTAATTCTCTCAGCTATATTGGCAAGATACCTGAATATCTTTTCAGAAAGCTAGTTTGGACTATGTTGGTTGTAGGCAAATAAATGGGCTCAGCTGATTTACATAGCTCATTCCTGCAATGAAAATGGATGCTGTATCAGTTAGCTCGGCTTCCAAATTGCAACGAGCAGTAAGCCAAAATTTGCATGTAGCCATTAATTCCCACATTAATCATGGGAATGCACATAAAAAACACATTTGCCCTCTACTGACCATACAGTGATGCCACGCTGGTGTGTTGACGAAGAAGGAATTCTTGAACAGCAGTTTCCATACAGACTATTGGGATCCCATAATGGAGGTTGAGTTTTGAGGTGACGGGAAGAACCTGCATATGGAAGCAGAGGAGCAGCAGGTAGAGAATAAAGCACTGAGTGGAGAGGTGGGAAATGAGAGGCTGCTACATTGGAAATGGGGTGGTTTTGCTGTGCCTTGGGCTGAACCCCAAGAGTTTTCAATTAGGACCTCTGCTGGAGAAATTGACAGCTTACCCTATCCCACAGTTTCCAGTCTATAAAATAAGAACATTAATTCTCTCTGTCTCCCACTCACCATTTATTTCTCTTCAGCTCACATGGTGAGGAGCATCTTCTGCTGCAGAGCCCAGCAGCTGGGTCCTGATCTTAGATGCTGTTTGCCCCAGAGCAGATTTTGCTGTCTTTTAAAGAGCGGCCTGGGCATCTTACACATATAGCTGCTACAAGTGAAATCATCTGTTGGCTGTAGCTTTGCATATATTCCTGTAATTGTGCAAAAAGAGAGGAGCCAGAGCAACGAGAGCAGAAGGAAGCATCTTTATTTGAAACGAGCTATTTATACTATCGATGAAACAGAGACATGCACATGTGCAGGTATTGTATAAGTAGGTGTTTATTTAACTGATGTCCTTGATTCTTTGTGGGTGTTTTGCAAGGAGAAGGAATGGTTGATCTGAGGCAATAACTTGGGTCGTTTGATTTCCCGGTTGTTCATAAAGGGAAATGTACTTTGTAGAAGTGAATTCCTAAGTATATGGCAAAGGAGGTTTTTTTAGTCTGAATCATTCCTTTGAGAGATTTTAAACATTTGCCTCCCACATGCTACAATAATTCTTGAAAGTGGCTTCACTGCATGATCCGAGAAGCTGTATTCTGGCGCCTGATGGTTTATGAGAAGTAAACACAATGGAGTGGTCTCGGATCATATAAATTCAGGATTTAACAGTAACAAGCACGGAGCCAGGGGAGACCTGTGTGCAGCATCCCAGCAGCAGCATCCACTCGGGAGTGCGGGTCTCGGCAGCGTTACGCTGAGCGCAGCAGAGCTCAGCCTCCTCTCCAGACCTCACATGGAGTGTAAAAACTTGCAGAAAAACAAATAGTTTTACAAGTGTCTGCTCTGACACGATGCCAGCAGGCAAGAGCACTTTGGACGTGCTCTGTGAGTGGAGCTTTGTCTCTTAATGACCATGAGCGTGGCCTCGGCTTTCTTTACTTCTCAGTTTTTCTCCATGTTTATTTTAAGTAAGGGTGATTTTCACTCTCCTGTTTGCTTAGCTCATCCCGGTGCAGTAAAACAGTTAAGATACACGTGGCAGAGCCCAAGATAGCCTAGAGCAAGAGCAACCTCTGGTAGTGAGGACATCTCAAACACTGTGAGTGCAGCAGGCTGCAGCAGGTCGGCTTCCATTTGCCCCTTAATTTGGGTGAATTTTGAACCCAGGGCCACACGGTGATAATCCTCTCCCCAGATCCAGTCAGGGCTGCTGTTCTTTCCAGCTGAGGTGGTGCTGTGGACTGGGTGCTGTACATGAGCTGGAGAAGCTGGCAGCCAAAAGGATTTGGAAGCCAGTATTGCTCTTTGCCCCCAGGTCACAATGATCTTCATCCTTCATTTTTGAGGGGTTAGTGAGATTATAATTTGTTTCCATTTTGCTGAGTTTTCAGACCTCAGCTGCTTTAGAGCTCATAATAAATGGAGCTATAAACAATGTATAGTAATTCCTCTGGCTACTTCTGGGCTGAAGCGTGGTGGTTCCCAGCAGCATGCATCAGCTCGAAATGACTGGCTCAGCAAGGCAGCAAGGGCTGTGGTCAGGATTAATACCCGCACTCCCACGAAGGGGAGCACAAGGCTGTGTGTGATGAAGGGTTTCCAGGATCATAGGCTCGCTTTTTGTCCCGATTGCATTTGAGGATGATATTATTTTACAGCCAGTACATCTCCCTCATATTTCAGAGACATGGCAAAGTGTAGCCAAATGTGCTGTTAGCTGCACAAGTCTGCTGTGCATGTGTGTGGGTACCA
>CM021770.1:24206100-24363433 GCA_011076525.1 Nettapus auritus
GATTCTTTCATTTTCTTGTGTCTCAGAGTGAATCACCAAATGTAAAACACCATCCTTCTTCTCCTTTATATTTTTGCATGTGTCTGTGTGTGTGGTTATTTACCACAGGTGGTCACATAGTAGGGGTCACTATAAGGCCAAAGATCCGTAGCAGGTAAGATTAAGAGAAAATATGACACTTTACAGGGTTAAGTTGCTCTAGTATCCGGTCTCTGTAACCTCTCAGCTTGCTCACAGCATAGGAGAGCATGTGTTATTGGACAGACCTCCACAGTCAGCTGTTTACATGAGCTCAGCACCCACAGATTTTTGTGCCAGACTTTTCAAAGAGCCTTGATCCCACTGAGATAACAAAAGCAATGGCACTGATACACACACACACTGTTAAACCTGAGAACAAGTATTGAACAGATTTTGAGATAGGGAAATTATTTTAGCTGACAGGCTTAAAAATCTGATTCCCAACAAATAGAAACCAAATTGAGAGTTTTGTAAGACAGCTAAATGAATGGGCCTTTCAGGTGGTCACTGGGCTAAAATGTATGAGAAGTACATGGCTCTCTTGTGCACCTTTAAAAGTGCCAATTGAAAGCTGCAGCCAGATTTCAGCATCTAATCTAGTCATTTCCACTGTG
Organism: Nettapus auritus; assembly: GCA_011076525.1. Classification (NCBI taxonomy): domain Eukaryota; kingdom Metazoa; phylum Chordata; class Aves; order Anseriformes; family Anatidae; genus Nettapus; species Nettapus auritus. The sequence continues at coordinate 24,206,736 of CM021770.1, forward strand.
TGCTGGAAGCTGTGGAACCTGCGGATGCATGGAACAACACTGAAAATCTGTGATTACTATTGGTAATTTTCTGGTCTTTATTAGCTGTTCTATTTATGCAACAGATGTGTTAAGAAAGGGGCTCAACATATGTACAAGTATGTTGTGTAAGACTTTAACTTTCTTAGAAGCTATGGCAGGATGCTCGCCTATTTTTTCTTTCAGGTACATCATTTACTTAAGATCCTGGCCCAGTCCTTGTGATGGGTATGGGTGGGGAAGGCCCGTTAAAGTCGGACAGCAGTGGTCATTTACCGACAGCACCCTGCAAGCCAGGAAAAACAAAGTTTAAGTTGGGTGAATTCAAAGGCTAGCCCTGGAGTGCAGGCAGTGGGTATACATTATTTTTATAATACTTGTGAAATAGTCATTAACAGCTTGGACAGGGAATGCAATTAGCAGGAACTGAATGAACCATCTGAGATGGTGCTTGCCACAGACCTCTGGTATTGCCAGAAACCCTTTTTGGGGGCAGAGGTCATACTATTCATTCCTGTTGGTAGCCAGCAAACCCTGGGTTTGGCCGGTTGGTTTGCTTCTTTCTTCCTTGAAAGCAAAATCTCCAGGCTATGCAGTACTTCAAAGCAGCAGAGCTTTTCAGCCTGTGGAGACTGGTGTCTGCAAGAATTCCAAGAGTACAGTCCCAGTGCTCCAAAAGAAACATTGCGCTTGCAGGCCTTCTGGGTTAGGATCTGAAAAAGTGCAGTGGGACTATATAAAGGTTTTTTTAATAACAATTAAATCAGATAATTTGAAAATTAAATCAATTTAATTATGAGAGGGAAAGGAATAAGAGAGGAAGACAGAGATTTAGTAAAATGGGTAGTCTTGCTTTTGTCTCCTTATGATCGTGAACACTTCTCCCTGAGACAGCACGAGAAATGCTGTGTTCAAATCCCCCAAAACTGCGGGACACCTTTCACTGACTGATAGATGTTTTTCATAACAGGATGGAGCTCAGCCGGTTGTTATGATATGAGTCCCATGAATGGCCTTGCCCTTCTATCTCTTCTCCCAGGAACAGATACCAGATGAAGAAGTGCGTTATGAACACCTTGAAATGGCACTCATTCATTCTTCCAAAGACAGCAGTAATAAGGAAGCAACCTACTGGTATTGCTGTTCTGTTCTCACCATCTCAGCTGCAGTTGGAGTCTGGAAGTCTGCATGTGCTGCATGCTAGCAGTGGGCTGGGAGAGCTGCTGAACAGATTCGTGGCAGCTACTGCCTGCTCCAGGTCACAGAAGTGCCCTGGGTATTTACTTGCAGCATAGCAAATGTCCCTGAGCACGTTCAGATGGAGAATACAGACAGCACATTGCTACTGCCCACCTGGTTTTGCTGTTGTGGTTGTTTTCTGATATCCTCTCTGGGGCCTACACAGTAATAAGTACTATTCTTAGAACTTTGTTATGAGAAAAATGTACAAATAATATTGTTATAAATGAGAGAGTTAAAGGGGGAATGTTAATTGGCAAATGTATTGTATTTTTAGGGAATATTGCCATTGTATCTGTCCTGTTTGCCAACTTAAAAACTTCAGTGGCACAGCTTTTCCTAGATGGCTGCCATTAAGAGATGAGCAAAAAAAAAAAAAAAAAAAAGTATTTTTAAAAGCTGGGACAGCCCCAGGGGGTATCCCCAGAGAGTGGAATGCAATGTTCTGGGAAACCACCCTGTTCACCACAATAGACAAAGACAGCCAACAGCATCTCTGAGGGCCACAGCTGTTGCATTTTAGTCACTTTTAAGACCTTCTATAAAAGGGCAGTTATGGATACAGATAACTACTCTCACAAAAATCATAAATGCTGGATGGTGTCCCAAGAGTTGACCTACCTCACCTTACTTTTCGTTAAAGACTCCAATGCTGGAGATGCCGTAATCTCTCTAGGAAGTCTGATTGCTTTACAGTTCTTCACTAGCCATATAATGTCCAACCTGAATGCCTTAACATGCAGCTTATGACTTAGGAATGCCAGGATTTCTTGTCTTAAGCAGAACTTTCACAGAGAACAGATTGTTTCTTCCCTCATTTTAGCAGCCTGTGAAAGCTGTTATCATCTTGAAATCATAGAATCATACAACATTTTAGGTCACATGGGACCCCTGGGAATTATCTTGTCCAACCTCCTGCTCATAAGCAGGTCTAAGTGCCAAGTGAGCACAAGACCATGACCAGTTGAGTTCTGAGTGTTTCCAGGGACAGAGATACCACAGTGCCTTCAGAACCCTGCTCCAGAGCTTAACCACCCTCATATGATCCTGGATTGGCGTAACCTTTCCATAACAGGCTGGCATTGTTGATTTATGGTTATCTGGTGACCTCCAGCAGCCCCCAGGCCTTTTTGTTTAAGACAGCTGTATTTCTCATTGAATGGTCCAATTCCCTGGCCTGTATTTTGGTAGCTGATTATCTCTGCTTAAGTGTTATAGTTCTCATTTCATCCTATTGAATACCTTCCCTTTTCTTTCTGACTCTAGCTCTGGTTTGGCAAGACCATTTTGAGTTAAAAACCACTAACGCACTAGCAGCCTTTCCCCACATGAGGCTGTCTGTACACTCCATGTTCATACTCTCTTCTACTGAAAATATAATACTCTTTTCCTTTTGTGGGTGGATGTACAGGTTCGCTTATTTACACCTCTCCCACAGCGATGACACAGACTTGCAGAGAAAGAGTCAGGCTGCATTGGCTGTTCCTAATGTTAGTGCTGCAAAGATAAAACACCAAATGGAATCGATTCAAAATCTGCTTAAAGGTGATTCTGGTGTGTTCAGGACGTTTGAGATCAAGCACGGGGCAATTTAGCAGCAGAGACAAGTTATCTGGGGGCTTTACAGAGAGGTAGAATGTTTTAATTTCAATATCTACAAAGAATTATTTAGATTAAAAAAAAAAAATCATGGATTGAAATCTAGCTTTTGGTAGGACCTCTGCGCGCACAGTGAGCGTGTTTGGCCTTGAGCACATGTATCTGGTTTTAGTTAAGCCAGGCTGGCCACACTCATTCCACCCTGCACATGATCTCATTCCGTGCTCCTTGTCATGGTGTCTGCACACCATCCAGCAATATATTAGCAGCGTGAGTAACTTGTCTTATGTTGATTATCCTGTCACCAAGGGAGAAGCGTGTCTTGTCTGGTAGGGAACTCGGATTGTTCTAAACAAAGCTCTATACTTATGCTGGAGAAAAGTCAAAAACTGTGCCTTGCATTAGGAGAAAGAGCTGGGAAGCGGTGTGCTGGCCCTTGGGCCTTGGGCAGGGCCATGCTGGGAGGCAGCCCTTGCACTCAGCCGGAGCAGACTGCAGATCCTGCACTGACCAACTCGCCTTGCACTGCAGAAAGGCCGTTTGCACTGGTGCCAGCAGGCTTCATCGGTTCGTATCTGTGAAACCTGGGGCACCTCCAAATTCCCCTATCAGTCCAGGAAAAAAAAGTGCTCTTAATAGGCTTTATTTTGCATTTAATGAAATGACCAGGTTGGTGTTGGAGATTCAACATGCTGTGTGTCAGCCGAATGGAAGAAATGTCTCCGGGCCGCAGTTAGAAGAGGAAAGGCTTGGAAAACTTGTTCAGCTGTTCAGCCTTCGCATTTGCTCTGTGTGCAGTGAGTGAGCTGAAATCCGTGCCCCTGCTGGGCCTGTTTACAGCATGTGTTACCCACAGGGCAAGTTTTCTGCTACGGTCATCTGTCAGATTGGAGGAGAGGAGACATTGCTAGTGGCTGTCATTAGAGGCTGCATCATTTTGCATATTTACTGAGCCAAGTTTCAGCCTCAGCTCCCATCTCTGCGAAAAAGGAGGTGCTTCTCTGCAGCATCTCAAGTGTGAGAGTCCCAAAGCCTTTTACAAAGGTTAATTCTCCTTCAGATTGTGCCTGTGAGCAAAGTGCTCCTGATTTGAAGAATGGTGAAACTGAGGGACTGAAGGCTGAAACACGTTGTTTATTCTCCTGTATGCAGACCTCAGCACAGATTTTAACCCAAACGTGCTCCCTGCTGACCTCCTGGTCCCTGTGCCACTACTTGGCCTTGGTGTGCTGCAAAGGGCAGGAGGATCTGGCACCTGCTGCTGCTGCTGTGCTTTTTTGCTCGATCCAGAGCTGACACTTGGAGTCCCCGCTTCCTGGATTTGGTCCTCACTGTCTCGCTAGTCTCCTTGCAAATAGGAACAGAAGGACCCATTCTGAAGAAGGAAAAACTGTTTTTTTTTCTGGCCTCCTACTGCTTTTTCTCTAGAGAGTAACTCCCGACCCATCAAGGACACTGCGGCTCCAAGCCCTCCGTGTCTCTGGGCTCCTTATAAGGCCATATGGAGAAGCCGTGGTGTTTTAGTGCTGCTCTGGAGTTACCCCAGCTTCTCAGCTGGCAGGGAGAACCTTTAAAACTTCAGACAACACTTGTTCTTGCCACCAAGAAACCGTATCTCGGTTCGCGCACGTGTGTGCTGCTGTCTCACCACTGTGTTATTGAAGCCCAGGCTGTATCGCTAACAATGAATCTCCTACAAAGCCTTTGCAGCAGCCAGAATTTTAAGCATTCCTTTTTTTTTTTTTTTTTTCCTTCTGGAAAGGATTTTAAGATGCATGTTATTCTAACAGAAGAAGAAGGGAGGATGCAGAGCAGGCTGGGGGGCAGAGCTGGCTCCTCTGGCAACCAGCACACTAACCCAGAGCTGATGGTGAGCACTGAGAGCAGGAGGCAGCAGAGCTGGGGACATGGAGAAAGGATGTCAAGGAGCTCTACAAGCTTGAGCCATCACATTCAGACATACAGGGATAAAAGCATTGCTGATATGAAGGGGATGTCCCTGTTCATCCCAGATTCAAATGCATTTGGGTTGCTTGTCTCTTGGCTGGCCCGAAGCTGTTTCTACCCACATTTCTGTCCTCACCTGCTATCCCCTCTTCTGACAGAGGCCACCCTAGAAAAGAGGCAGGGCAGTTAACAGATCTAAGTTTTCCTGATCAGTAAACCCTCACATTTGTGTCTAGGAAGTCCTTGGGTGACTTAGCATGAACTCATCAGAGCCTGGGATGTATTTTACTATGGGTTAGCATAAAGTGCTTTGACAAGGTGATATGTTCTTGTGCTGGAGCCTAGCCCACCCTGCTGCAGACTTTGTCCTCTACTAGCTACAAGCCCGTCACTGGATATAGTGCTGAGGGCGCATATGAGCGTGAGACCATAAGGAAAATAACTGCACTTAATGATCTGAGACACATTAAATGGCAGAAACAAAGGGTTACGATGGCTAAAGGAACAGCAGCTAATTTCAGGGGCTGTGGGAATTCTGGGCCAGCTGCTAGCATTTGAAAAGGTGTGAGTTTTTTTGTTGGTTGGTTTGTTTGTTTGTTTTCCTTTATCTCTTCCCTAGATTTCAACCTGATAAGACATGAGTCCTGATAAGTGCTGAGAGCTGCACCCCCAGCCACACATCCTCAGGCCTTGTCAGACCCGGTCTTTAAAAGTAATTGTTGGTTTCTTTTCTCATGGTGCAGGTTCCACCATACTAGCCGAGCGGCTGGGGCCATCCACACCAAGCTCACCCACGTCGACACCCAATTCCCCGACTATCCTCTGCAGTGGTGTCTCTGACCCCATACTATCGACATGTGGCTCTGGCCCACTCTGCAGCTCTATCAGTGGTAAGTGTGGTGAGACTTCTCTGTCCTCCTTTCTTCTGCCTCCCCTTGCCCGCTCCTGCTCTGTCTCCCTTCATGGTCTCAGACTTGTCTCCCAGAAGGGCTCTAAAAACACAGTGATCAACAGAGGCGCTTGTCAGCTCCCTTGGGGAGGAAGGGAGAGCCTCTGCAAAGTCTATTTTCGGTCGGTCTTACATGAAAGCCGCTTAGATGCCTAGACAGCAATATTTCTCCAACCCTTTTCATCATGAAAGGTCCCAGGGGAGGCAGCAAAGTTTCTGTTATGTTCGTGGCCCGGTGACGCACAGCTCCTCCTGGAGCACTGTGTTATAGTGACATGTTGCATGCTAACTTGATTGGAGCTCTGAATATGCCTAATCTCCCCCATCCCTCTCCACACACCGACACTACCCCTTTCAGAAAAAGGCAGATATTTCTTAGATGCCGATGAATTCCAGTAGGAGTAAGATAAATATACATGTGGTACAAATGATAGGATGTTTTGCCGCATTTCTAAAACCCCAGGGACCTGCATGGTCCCACAGCTGTATAATTTACCAAATCCTTGTCACCATTGTCCTAACTGAGGCTGTTCTTCTTTGAAGGTTCAAAGATACTTTGTGTCAGGTCTAATAACTTGTGACAGCAAATATTAAGATTTTTAATGGTTTGGGGAGAATAGAAAAATAAATTTTCTCATTGTCTTGCTACCTCATCTGGCTTCATGGGGAGGCTTTGTCAGAGGTGTACTATAAGCATAATTACTGCAGTCCCTTGCAGCTCTTGTAGCACTGTGCCCTATATGAGCTAAATGCAGTCCATGTCAGCACCACCTCACCCCTCTGTTGGAGGATCCACCACATTAATGGGGTGATTTGTAGCCAGGCACTGTAAACCCAGATCCCTCTATCAGACTTAAAGATGAAGTACTGCTTGTCTTGGGAGCTGCTGCCACTGTGTGCCACCTAGCCTCTCCTTTTTCAAAGCAGATGGCTTGATCCACCCCTTCTAATTTTTCCTCCTTTGTTAATATTTAGACAGAGGTTTGAAAATGTGAAACTGCTCTTTGTCCCTGCTGCTTGGAAACAGCTGTCTCCTGGTTTGTTTAATGTGGGCTGCAGATCCCAGCAGATGCTGCCTCTCTGCTGCCCTGAGCCTTGGCATTTGCACCAGGTCTCAGCGACTGGGCCAGCAGATCACAGGAAGGACCCCTGAACCTGGAGCATCTATTTCTTCTAGGCCATGGTTCCTCCCTCTGTGGCTGGCTTCAGGGTGTAAAGAAACCTTTTAAGCAGTATGAGTGACCCTGTTCTTTGTGTTTCAGGCACAGCTCCCAACTCTCCTGTCAGCTTGCCAGAGTCACCCATCTCCCCATCCATCTCAGGGCCCTGGGGAGATGAATGCACCATCTGCTATGAGAACATGGTTGACACGGTCATTTACTCCTGTGGACACATGTGTCTCTGCTATTCATGTGGGCTGAAGCTCAAGAAGATGGCCAATGCTTGCTGTCCCATTTGCAGACGAGCCATCAAAGATATCATCAAAACATACCGCAGCACTTAGAGCAGCAGCAGATGCTGTGGTGGGACAAGGGAGGTGGAGAGGAGGCTGTGAAATATAGCAGGTCTCGGTCTCTATTCATCACCTGGGAGATTCAAAAACCATCACCCACCACCACCCTGATCCCCACTTCCATGGACAACTGATGACACCAGCTTAGATGCTGCTCTTCTACCCTTCAAGCAAGCCCTGGGACTGAACTCCAGTGCGTCAGAGAAGTCACAATGGACTACTCTCTCATACAGATTTTAAATTTTATCTCAAACAAACAAACAAACAAACAACAGCTGGAGCAATCATTCCTTTTCTACACCATACACAGCAGAGGGGAATCTCCAATGTTTAGCAGGGAGAGCAAGTGGTAAAAGGTTCAGTGCTGCACCTCTCCATCTGAAGATACGGTGTATGCAGAGGACACCTTGGCAGAAGAGAAGAAATAAGCAATGTGTTTCTGTGTACAACTGGCGTGACCATAGGAAGCCCATTAGGAAGTGTGGAGTGAGGCGAATATTGACCCAGTAGGGGAGATGCAGTGAGCACATTTGCAGTGGAAGGCCTGGAGCCAGTGCAGAAAAAGACCTGGAACTTTTGAAGCAAAATTCTCCCTATGGACATGGGGAAGAGAATGGCACCATAACAGTACCTTGAGGGCTGTCCTGCTGTTCCCCAGCAGAGGCATTCATGGTGGGTTTGGCAGCCAACACTGGCCACCCTCCCTCCCAGCAGCATTCCGCCACCTCCTGTCGCCATCCTGTTGCATGACAAGCATCTCTCACACCCCATCACCACCGAGTTGCTGTGGCTGTCCCGAATGGTCTCCATGCAGCACAAGGGATCCAGCAGCATCTCTACCCCCATGGCCTGCAGGAGAGGGAGATGCACCTCCCTCGCCTTTCCTCCCCTTACCATCGAGACAACTCTTCTAAGGGAGAAAAGAAAAAAAAAAAAAAAAAAAAAACGGAAAAAAAAAAAAACACCCAAAAATGAACCCAAAAACAAACAAACAAAAAAACAACCCCACTGGGGAAGAATGTATAAACCACATGTCTGCGGGTCTCATTTACTGGTAATTTTATCACTGTGCTTTAAAACAAAAACAGCCAGGTGGTACTTAGCCAGCCCTTCAACAGCCAGCCCGCCGGCAGGACATGGCTGTCCTTAGGTGTTAGAAGGGGGAAAAGAAAATTATAGCTTGAGGGGTTTAGTTTGCTTTGGTTTATTTAAACACACCCCCTGCCCCAGCTGGGAACCCCGCAGTCCTCACTGTGGGTGCCTGTAATGGCGGCCCCCGTGGTTGCCATGACAACCACCGCACCATCATGGCCACCAGCCTGGCCTGCTAGGACTGCTGGGCCTGGGACCCCGCCAGGGCAGCTGTGATGTAGCTGGTGCTCCCTGACTCCCCTCTGGCCCCATCTCGGTGCTACCAGGGCTGCGTGGGAGGAAGAGGTGGCACCTGGACCCAGGGGGGTGGTCAGGGCTAGGGTGCAGCAGAAGCATTTGCCCTGCCATGTTGCCCATCAGCCCAGGCTGGGGATGGGCACGGGGTTATACCTGTCCTGCTGAGCCTTCTCTGGCATGGCTACCCACAGCCCTGAGTGTAGTGGAGCGGGTGAAGGAGCATCCGCCCGCTGGGGCTGCTCCTGAGAGCACCTGGAAAACATGGCCTTGCTCTGTCCCCTCGAAGAAGTCAATGAAGATGCTGAGAGCTGGAGGGCACATCTTAGAGCCTTTCTCTAAAGGCACCGCCATCACTGCAGCCTACTGCAGGGACCTGCAGCCACCCCCTGCCTGCTTGGCGGGCAGTCCGTGACTTGAACGCTGATACCCTGATTACGGGGATTTATGTTATTTCTTTGCACACTTCTCATGTCCACCCCTAACCCAGGGGCTCAGCCCTGTGCTCTGGGCTGGTTGTTGAAAGGCCTGGAGCACCCTGGCTCCTGTGCTTGGACACCTCAGTGAGCGGTGGGAGGAATGGGTGACAGCTGCCATGCCAGGAGCACAGCCAGTTTGCGGGCATGGAGCCAGCCTCCAGGACAACACAGTGACTGGTGGGCATGGGGAGCCTGTGTCAGTAGTCATACAAACAGCAGTGCAAACGTTTCAGAGAGGGAGAACCCAAGGGGTAGGAACATGTCTGTAGAATAGTGGATGTAGGGAAATGTGCAATAAGCAGCCTCCCAAGCCTTCACCATGTCAGTGGGACCAGTTCCCTCCTGTGCAGGGCAAGCCAATGGGTACATTTTATTTTTCAAGAAACTCCATCCATGGGTATCAGTGCAGTGGTGTGAATTCCCTTTTCACCTTTTGAATTCAGAGTGTTTTAATATATAACTGTGTTTGTTTTACTGTGGACCAAACTCTAGGAGTTAGCAGAAGCTGAAAGCTCCCCCAGCATCCAAGCTCAAAAATTGGGGTTCAGTCCTGCTCCCAGCATCAGCTGGCCTCCAGTTGTGAGCAGGTAGGAGAGCAAGGCTCTCTCCAGGGAGATAAACCAGCAAAAGCAGTAACAGTAAGAACAACAGTCCTAACCTTTTGTTTTGTTTGAATTGTGTAGGTTCCCACGTACCTGTGTTCTTGTGTCATTTGCATTTCATTGCTTTACTTTAAAATGTTTTGTGTTCTGTTTAAAGAGAAGAATAACTAATTGTGAAAAATTGGATAACTGTGATTGTGAATAAAGTTGATTTAGGCATCCTGCAGCAGCATGAGTGACTGAGTATTTGCCACTTCTGCAAGTGTGGCAAAACATGATAGGCAGGCAAGAACAAGAGGCTGAGGTAAGAGCAATGGTGGCATGAAAGCTGCTTCCTTGTGACCCCCTGCAGTGAGGAGCGACCCCACCGTAGACCTCCCCATGCTTCAGGTACGGCCATCCATCCCCAGGGCTTCCCTGGCCGACAGCTTGCGGGCCTGAGCCCACGGGCTGCGCTGGGGGAGGACGAGGAGGAGGAGGAAGGAGAAGGATGCTCAGGAAGAGGTCCAGGAGTGGCAGAACTGGTGCACCATCGCCACCTGGTGTTCCGCGCCCGGCACTGCACTAATAGGCTTTATTATTAATTTTTTAAGGGTTGATTTTGCTCCTTTTCACTACTACACAGACGTGGGACCAGAGGAACTTGTCTGGGTACAGCATAGCTGGGATGGTGGATCTCAGAGAAAAATGGTGAACGAAGGGAACAATTAATGGTGGGTTACAATATACAAGGGTGTACGTTAAGAGTAACACGTTGATTGCATTGGCCTAGAAAAACCCTTCCAACCCTAAGGGTCATGCTACACACACAGAAGGCACAGTTCCCAGGCATGCTCCTCACTCATAAGTTTGTACCTTAAAGCACCCAGGACTGGGTGCTGCCTTGGTAATTCCTTGCAACTTTCAGAGAGCTGGGCTGCCCAAGCAGGGCTCCTTGTGCACCGCCCACCTATGTGCCAGCACGGAGGAGCATCTCACAAGTGCCTTTAGCAAATGCTGTGCCTCTGAAGACAGCTGGCCCATCTCCAGGGACATCATTTCTCTGCAAGATGTTTGTGAAGTACTACAGCAAAGGCATGGCCCCCTGCTAAAATGAGGGACACATGCAGGCAAGCTCAGCCATCCTCTGCTGCAGCAACAAGCAGCTGGGGAGGGCCAACCACCCTCTGCAGCTCTGCTTTGCAATGTGGAAGCCAGGCACCAGGAATGACCCTTTTTACCTACAGATTTGCTAACTGTTAACAACAAGGAAGCAGACAATAGTGGACAATATTTCATAGAGGTGTCCCATAGCTGAGCTGGGGACTGACGTGCTTGAAAATGGTCTCGTTTAGTATTACATCCCTTATTACAACTCTCCCCACAGAAGTCCCTAAAACTCTGGATTAGGAGACAAAAATACAGGTACAGTAACAACTCAGAGTCAGGGGACAAGAGAAGATGCTTTATCCATTTAAGCCTGAGCTGAAATTTGCAATTGCACATAACACACACATCACAAGTTATTCTGGGAAAGTTAAATTTAGAGGTTTGACAAACTGAGTGGAATTAAAACGGTATTGAAAAAAAAAATAAAATAAACCAACTGGATCACAATTAAAAAGGTCAAAAATTTATTTTTCCTTAGGGCATAAGAGGCAATGTAAACAAAATACAAAAAAAAAATCACAAGTCAATTCTTACAGTCTGCAAGCATTTGAAGACAGAGTACCCTTTCCCCACCTCCCCCCAGAACATTGCAAGCCTGCTCAAATGTTATCAAGCAACAATTCTGGACCCTGAAGGTCCAGTGAATTTTGCCAAGTCCCAAGCAGGGAATAAGCTTCTCATGTAAGAAGGACACTGCATCTGTTTTATCAAACACTTCAAAAAAAAAAAAAAAAAGTCCAACAAAATATAAATATTACAGATGAGGATCAGATTTAGCACCACCTTTGGTCCAAGCAATCAATGAACTGGGAGATGACAGGTACAGTCTGTTTAGCAAGTCCTTTCTGCCTGAGTCTTTGAAAACGTTAGAGGTTCACATTGCAAGAACTTGTAATAGCGCTGAGAAAACAGCTCTCAAACTCTGGCCATCCCTCGTGACTTCCACTGGTCTTGCACACATGGGAGGTGAGTATCACTGCTGTGGAGCAGCACTTACTGCTGCAAACACCCCTCAAAGTGCTCAGCAGAGCTGGGCTTGGCTCTGTTGGACAGGGCAAACGTTGTGCCAAGGGCCTGATCCTGCGCTGGCACGGCAGAGCTCTGGATTTGGGCACAGCTGTAGAGCAGGAAGGGCTGGGTGATGGTGCGAACACAGAATTGCCCTTTCCGCTAGCATTTGCCACCCTCCAAAGCCCAGGCTGCAGCACCTGCGTGCTGTCAGGTGTGCGATGGCCAATGCCTCGAGAGGAGCTGCCTGAACACCTTATTGTGGTGTGTGTGGAACACACGGACAGGGAGCTCTTATCAAGCGTAATTAACTCCAGGCTCTTTTTAGGCTGATCTTTGCCAATATACACACATACACCACAGATGTATAGCTATGCATTTTTGCAGGCGTCTATACACAGCTGCTGTGCCACACCACTAGCATCAGCCACACTCATGTGGACCTGTGACAATCCTAAGAAAAAAAATCCATAAAGCACCTGACAGTATTTTACATTTATTTTAACTCCCTGCTCTACAAGTGTACAGAACCTCAAATTGTCTCTTTTTTTTCCTCCAGAAGTTTTTGAGCAGTCCTGAATAACCATTATTAGACCCTGTTCACCTCCAAGCTGTAACAAATGCCTGAAGAAGGGTGCTGAGATCTACCTTTAGGGACAAGAATCTCAAGTTCTTGCTTTGCATCTTCACAAGCACAATTGCCTGAGAAGTTTTCTCATTCTCCATTGAGTGACCCATACAGAGTTCTCACCTCTACAGACACAGACATGATTAAAATCCTGCCCCCAAAAATATTTGTTTTTACTTCATGGCTTCAGCACATGCTGCTCTAGGGAAAAAACAAAGAAACAAAACACACACCAAAATTCCATCGCTTTACATTGCATTGTGGTTCTCTGAGCAAGCAAGCACCTGGCCAGGGCATGTGGCCATTAGGCAGTCATGGAAACGAGGGGCAGCACCGCAAATGCAGCCCCTGCCCCAGCCAGGGGAGCAGAGCCATCTTCCATTCACCCTTGCCTGTGATGTGAGCAGACACTGGCTGGGTCTGGTGATCAAACACTCATTTACTGCAGTCGGCCTACGACACGACCACGAGGACAGCTCTGAAACCAGCTCTGGGCTGGGCACTAAAATCAAGTCAGGTCCGCAAGTCTGGGTTGGGGGGAAGGTAATGGTTTGCACAACCATTGTCCTCCCCCCTGGACAAATCTAGAGCAACAACAACAACAAAAAGTGTGCTATGATAATTTCATTCATTTAGTCTAGGACAGAGATGCACTTCTATTGTCCCAGTCCCAGAAGCAGGCCCAGAGTACCGTATGTATCAGCTACTCTGCCACAGGTCCCCAGATGATCTAAAAGCTTGAGAGACTTTTCTAAGGATCACTTGGCACAAAGGAGAGCTAAATTTTCTGCACTGAGGATGTAACTCTTGTGTTGGCCCATAAAGAAGTCATTCAGCTTTTCTAGCTAGAAATCTAATCCGCATTGAATCTACCAAGTTTACACGCAGACTCGGGGACTGGTCACAAAAAGGTCTTCTGCTTTGTGCCAGTTCAGACTGATGGGGGCATTTTGTCCCTCATATAACTCATACCACCGCGGCAAAAGATACTGTTGCTTGTTATAAGTGCCATTTTTCTGGCTTTCAATTTTGACTGGAACTATTGAGAAAGGCAGTATTTTTCTATCATACGCCTGATTTGCTTTTCTAGGAAATCATCTCAGGGACCCAAATACATTTGGACCCTAGCAGGAGCTCTTCACTGTACAAACAGTTTTATCCAACCGGTCACCTCAAGTTCATTAAAAAAACTTGGACAATCCATGGGGCTGCAGTACTTATTTCTGCTTCTAGCTCTACATTTGCTATAGGTACATTAATGGTTGATGCCATGAACGTCAAAAAAACTGTCAGCTCTGAAAGAAAAAATACTTGGCCAAAACCTCAGACGTCTGCACTATGACCAATATTCACTCCACTGCCTTCAATGAAACTAGATTAGAGGCCACAAGCAAATATGGTCCAAAGCTGTTACAAAAAAAAAAAACACCAAACAAACCAAACCAAAAAAAAGGCAAACAAAAAAAACCAAAAGGTTTCCCCAAACTCATTTTCGTTAACTCTTGGCTCAACTCTTAACTCGCATCCCAAAACAAACTGAACGGACTCCCGCCTATAACCTCTCTCCAAATAAAAACAAAATCAAAAAAATCTCAGTTATTCCTTCTCCACATACACAGTGACAGAAACCACACCAACCTCTAGACTTTGTCCCAAGAAGAACAGACAAAGTGGTTCCCATGTTAAACAAAACAAAACAAAAAAACAACAAAAACAAACAAATAGCATCACCAACTTGACCACACACACTAAGACCAACCACACATTTCTCTATCTCTGGTCACCAACATACTCTCCCAAACCCCCACCAGGTACATTCCCACCACCTATCCACTAGAAAATGGAGTGCTACACCAACACAAAAATGACAACAGGATTTAATATTCAAGGTCACAATAAGAACACCAATGACCCAGGAAACCCACTGCAAAGCCTCATTTGGACCAGGCCTAGATCGATTTTGTCATCAAATACAAATTTGGTAGAGTGAAACCTGTAGGATTTTCCAAACAAGCCATGTGCAAGTTCTCTCCTAATGGAGGAGAACACAACAAAACAGATTTCAGCCTTCACTCCATGACAGGTTTAGGCTCCCAGTAACTGATCATCTCCTGTTTCCAGAAATTCTTCGGGCTAATTAACAGCTCTGGAAACAGCCGCAGACATACATGCCCAATGGAGCTGCTTTCAACACCCTCCTTGAGTTATCTGCATCTGAACTTTGACCAAAGCAGCAAACTGCTGGCAAGAATTCTCCCATGTGAAATGTGATATCGAGTCATAACTGAGGAGTCTCATCTGCTTGATTGTGCCCAAACATTGGGAGCAGAGTAACCAACGCTGCTGTCTGCGATTAAACCTGCAATAAAGGAACGGCACTGACATAACATGAGCCTTGCCAGACAACGCAAGTGCACCTACTCTGTACACTATTGACCCCACAACAGTCAGTTTGGGCCCTTAGTACAAAAAAGTCATTGTAACGCTACACACGCTCTGCTTTCACAATACTCAAGGTTTGAACCCACTGTGAGTAATGAACAAGTCTTTTCAGCAGCCCTATTCAGCACAGGGGAAAAAAAAAAAAATCCTCCTAGAGACTGGAAACAATTATAACTGCTTTTTTTCCTCCCTCATGAAAATCTAAGACAGGAAATAGTTAAGTTGGCCATTCACAGAAATTTTTTGTTTTTAAAAAGGTTTGTTTTTAATTCCTCTTTTATTTGCTCCAGTTCACTAATTGTTACATGCTAAGTTCAGCAACTGCAGCATTCTCTTCTGGCCTGCTTTGTGGGGACAGGGACAAAACCAGTCTGCATGCTTGGGGGTACCCGGACTCAGAAACAAATCTGATCCCCCCCACCTAAACCCCAAGGGTGGTGACGGGATTTTGTTTATTTATTGCTCCTTCCCTTGTGACCCAGACAGTTTGAGAACAAGCTCTCGAACAACACCAGAACTGTTTGCACAGCAAAGGCCTGCGGTATCGCTTCAATTTCAGACATCAAACACAGAGTTGCTAACATAGCTTTGAAAGCAGAATATCTGGAGAAGACTGAAATATTTACTTTCACATCAAGAGTTACATTTCAGAAATTCTCCTGCAGTGCCAAGCGATTCTCCTACCCCCTCTGCTTCTTTCCTCCACCACACAAGGGACCGAGAAAGAAAGGTACCATTGCACCCGAATAACCCTGAGCATCAGGGGAGATCACCGCCAAATAAAGACAGAAAACATTGCCCAGCAGTGCCACCAGAACCTGGCTGTTTTTTGGAGGGCCAGCAGGCAGGTGTGGAGCAGCCACCATCACCAGATCCGCCAGGCAGACCTCAGTGATCACAACCTCCCAGCCACACAAACTGCCTCCGCTACAAGAACTGCGTAGCGCACATTTGTCTGGCTTTGGTGAGTCACTGGCTTCAGGACACAGATTGCCATAGTCTGTCATGGAGTGTGAAACTCAACTTTTGTCAGTAATGGAAAACCCTAACACAGAGCAGTGATACATTAAAACCATCTATACAGAGAAAGCACCCGCAGTGTCAGACCCAATAATTTATGGCCTTATTAGAAATATTTTTCCCTCATATTTTATCATTATCTACCCCTCCCCTGCCAATATAGTTACCTCTCACTTCTTTCCCAATTGTTAATATAATTCCCATTATTTTGATTCAGTAACAAACAGGAGTCTCAACTCAGGACAGCAGTGGCTTTTGCTGACAAAAACAGGTCTGTAAAACGCCAGTGTGAAGCTTTAAACCAAATTTATTTATTAAAAAAAAAAAAAAAGTTTAAAAAAAATTGCACTCTCCAACTAGAGTCAATGCTACCTCGATGCAAAAACAAATGAAGAACATTGTTTATGGGACCAGCCCAGCCCTGACATTATAAAATGGGAGAAGCTAATTTGTTCTGCCTACGCCAGTCAGGTCCGCACGCAGCACGGCTTCGCTGCAGAGCCCCGGCCCTGATGTGAGGACACCCGAGAAAAAGGACACCCTCGCTCCCCAACTCGGCAGTGCATGCACACCCCACACAGCTGACACCCAGAGGTATCTAACTAGGAAGAGCTACAGGTGACTTACTACAGAAATCTTTGCTTTGCTCAGAGTTGGGGCTAAGAGAGAGGAGGAAAAGCAGCAAGAGCAACATTGCAGCCCGAAGTCAACCGAGTGCAGGGGGCTCTGGATCCGGCCCTACGTACAGTACGTTATGTGAGAGTTACTGACAAACAATAGATGTGGCCACTGAGCCGCACAGAGGGAAAAGAAGAGAAATAATAAGCACTGAACATGGCTAGCAGAGGCCACTGAAGAGGTAAAGTGTGCAGACACATTCCCCACGCATCACCACATTGGTGGTCCCTGCTTCCATCAAGCAAATGAGGGGGAAAATAATAACTTAAACATTTGCTCTCAGAACATTGTATTGCTACTGTTGGCAGCTATTGAACACTGAATTTACACGCAGCACTTGGCTATGCAGGTAAATAGCATCTGAAGTTGCCAGAGAAGGAGCTGCTGGTGTCGGAAAGACACCGGCAAAATAGCAGCAAAGCTCTGGTTTTAAAAAGCTGCACGACCTGCAGGGAAGCGGGTTGTGGCATGGCAGCCCCGGGGCTCAGTGGTCCTGTGCTCCCTTCGGAGGCACAGGGACTCAGCAGGGGTGCTAACTTTTGCTGAGAATGGCCCACTGAGCGCCAACTCTACTGATGCTCATGGACTTGTTGCTGGTTTAGACAAGAGCACGTGAAAGAACTAGGTTGGCTCCTCAAAACCAGATTCATCTGTAAAATATTTAATGTTTGCCAAAACCACGTCATTGATAACACTTCAGTGCAGCTGCAGAATTCAGTTTTCCTATTTGAATGCAAAGGTCTCTGGTAATATTCATACTTTCACAAACTGAAGAACAGCAGGACAAAACTTAAGCAGGAAGCTGAGGTACAACTGCCCTCCAGGGACAAGAAGCAGAGCTACAGGAGACGCGCTCCCCAGAGCTCTGAGAACCAAATGCTCTGGCTTTCACATTTCTTTTGACTCTCATGAAAACAGTCCAGTTTTTCAAAGAGATAAAATTTTGCTGCTACATGGAAATGACATTGTTTTGGACAGATGGGAAGTTCTCCTTTCATTCAAATAGGACTTAGAATAAAACTTTCAAAGAGCAGAGTTTCTGCTCAAATTTATTTTGGACCTGAGAGATCATCCTTTGCAAGCCAAGAAATGCGGTATCAAAACCCAATTTGGCTGTGAAATTCTGCAGGTGAGAAATAATCTAGTTAAAGCAGGGACTTACTTCCTTACTGTTAACCTAAGGAGAAAAAAATAAAATAAAATAAAAAAAGAAATGAGGACATGTAAAAATATTTCCATAGCTTTTGCAATAAATACAAGTAACAACACACTATCAAAACTTGGGACTGCACCAGCAGCATTTTCCCTTTTGAAGTTGATTCTGAAGCGTAAGAGAGGACAACCACCAGCAGAGACATAACAGAAAGCAGTATCATGCATAGATGACATACAAAGTATTTAAAGCATAGCTCAGAAGTCCTGTATTGATAAGGATGTTAATGCACATTCTGTACATAAACCTGGCAACATGCTGCATAATCTTTACACTTTTAGTAACAGGTGATGCTTTTTACAAAAAGCAACTGTTCCCACCCCAAACAACCCCAGCTACCAGTCCCTACCTACCCAAGGGTCCTGTTTTCATCCAGCTGCACCCTCCCCTGCATTCTCCCTTCCCCTAAGAGTGCACGAATAGAGAATTGCAAACATTTCACACTGCACGTTCCACTCCAAGTCCTGGATGAGGGGCCTGTTTATTCTATGAATATTGCACTTATCCTCTCATTGGATTTGTTTTTCTCAAGAATGCAGAGTATTTGGGAAAAAAATATACAAAAATTAGGATACAACACAGGAAAATATGAGTTATTAACAAGCTAGCTATGAAGATCTAAAATTAAATAGTACTAGTTCTATTCTGTTAATACTAGTAATATGAAAATAATGAATGCTTTATCAGATTCCCTTGTTTTTCATATAAGATAAAAGCAGTAACTTTCTTTTTAACTGAGGAAAGCAATGAATATATATTACAATAAAATATGATTCATTAGGATCTGAAAGTGATGAAAATTATATAATGCCTTCGTCAAACTTTATAGCATCATAATGGAAAGAGACTTTGGGGTGCGCATCCACAAGGGCCGAATCCATTTTTTAGCTGTACCAGTGCAGATGTGAAATTTAAATTTTATTTTATTTTGAGTCTAACCTTGAGCCAATTTCAATCCTTCATTATTACGCATTTGCTATTTATGTACTTTGATTCAAAAACCTCCTGTCGGGACAACATGGCACACGCATCCAGTTGACACATCTTGGCATGCGCCCATCGTATCTTTTATCTCGAGAAGTTTGGCTTGCAAAAGGCTGGTAGGTGTGACTACACCCACCCACTGCAAGGCGTGAGAGCTAAGACAATTAACAGGAATTGCCTCCCATGGGGAAGGGCAGCTAACGAAAACTTATTACTGCTGCTGTTATGAGAGAGCGTTTTGAATGGGGAGACAAAGGAAAACAGCAATTAAACTTCTCAGGCATTATATAAACCTCAATAACGAACTCAGAAGTGCTCATTATTATTAAAGTTGCAGTATACAGCAAGACAATTTTCACATTCTCAAATTTTGTTCTACGGCATCGGGTTTTGGATTTTCTGCTGGTCCAAATTCAAGACTTTTTGGAAAGCACGGGCAGCGGTGCGAGCAAGGCGCCAGCCCCGCGGTGACAGCAGCCGCCTCTTCCCCCGGAGGAGGGCCCCCTTCAGCTGCAAACAGCCTTGCCGAAGCCCTGCAGAGCTCTTCCTCTTCGGTCTGGTTCAAGAAGAGACCAGAAAGAGAGACATTTAAACAGTACTAGTGATTTCTGCATTGAGTGCTCACTGAGGTGTACATTGCATTTAAATATTGCTCGTGATCCAGTGTCAGTTCTGACAAATTTAGGAAATAAAGCTTAAGGCGACATGAACATTTTAGAGAAGAGCTAAAACGCTTCTAGCACTACACTGTCCTCTGAAAACCTTCCAGGTTTCCTTGCCTTTACAGTCAGCTTTTATGATTTGGTCTAAGGCCTTTTGCTCTGTTTCACAGCTAACAGAGGAAAAAAAAATAAAAAATAAAAATCACTTGTATCAGTGGAGCTGACTACAAGTAGCTGCTTGCCAATCCAAAAAAATAATTCTTGTCCTAATACCTTTTAGTTGAAAGAATTAAAAAAAAAAAAAATCAGAGATGCTGTGACAAACAGTAAGAGAAGAGGAATAAAATACCTGCAATTCTGGGGTGTGTGTGAGGGGGTGGTATTTATTTTACAAATGCCCTTTTAAAGCACCAGATATCAAATAAATCAAATAAAGGGAAGCCCAAACTAAAGCATTGCCACTTGGTGGGAAGCACAGCATGCCGGGCAGCAGCCCCACATTCATTTCCAGCATCAAGTAGTTTAATTGCACCCCTCCCTTCTGCTGGTGCAGGTGGCGCAGAAGGAGGCCACATGCCTGGTTTTGCAGCCTGTCTACAGGCTCTGTCTCTCCTCAGGGCCATGAAGCCTTCTAGACAGAATAAAAGAGCAATTAGGCCAGAACGTGCCTTGGGCTGATGCTCGAGAAAAGCCCGGTGGTGCTGCAGGCACCGACAGCGTCACCCCCAGCACTGCTTGCCAAACCAACTCCCTGCAAAAGCCAGGGCTGGAAGAGCAAGCCAGCAAGGTGGAAAGGGAGCTGTGGGACAGAGCAACTTCTGTTATGCGTCTGCCTTGGGTTTCACAGGCAGATCCAAAAGCCCTCACACTAACCTGAGCCTTGCAGCAAGTTGCCCCCCCACCGGGGACCAGCATCGTGCAAGGCACGTGGCAGCCAAGTGTCACAAAGGGCCACCAAAAGCAGCTTAGCCTCCCCAAACCCTACAAAAACTCCTGCAGTTCAGAGGTGCTCTGGGCTCGGCTTTGCTGGATGCAAGCGTGAACATTTATAGTAGTCTGGGCTCTCCTGTCTGAATCGCGTGCTGCTTTCCTCCCGCTGGGCAGCGGCTCACATCGTGCTGCTCCGCACTTGGAGAATTCAGTGGCTCAATGCAGAAGATTTGGGAGCTGTGCTTCTACATCCCCCCAAAGAGATGACCTAGTGGGAATGTCTCTAAACAAAACTTTAGAATATTTTAAATAATAAGTTAATTCTTAATAAATATGTGCTTCAAGAAAATGATAATTATATACTGCACCTTTAAATAATGCACTTAGTTCTCTGCATTGGCTTCCATTTTGGTTTCTTTTATTGTTAAAGTGCATTAATTCAAAATAATGAACCACTTCCGCATCATTATTGTTAAAATAAATCATAACAACATTAATACGAGTCACTAAGTCACTACTATTAGTACTGCAATCTAGCAGATAACTCTATGTATTGCTCTATTTAATACTGTCCAGCAGAAGAATATAATACTTTATTATAATCTCACAACAGCTCCAGCAGTCTTTTATGGCTGCTACCATATTAGTACAACTAAAAATGGGGAGAAGTATGAGAGACAGGGCCACAATGCCTCCGACAGACATCCAGTAAGATGTAACTAACTGGATATATACATATATATTATATAGCAAGACGTAAGGTACAAAGAGGACCCTGCACACTGTGATACGAGCTGTTGTGCAGATACACCTCCTTCTCCTGCCACCACAATTTAAAGGGATCCCAACCAAACACCCTCCCCTCCCTATTTGGATGCAGAGAGCTGCTCGTAGCCACTTGTGGCACCTGGATGTTGTTTCAGCTACCAAAAGGACATCAGCCAGGTTAGCTGTAGGCAACTCTCTTGATATTACCATGGCAATTAAAAACCCCACCCCCCAAGAAAATTCAGAATAAAGACAAGAACAACATATAAATTGTATAATTTTTTTTTGGCAGAGAAACATCCCCGGTAACACACAATATTGTTGTGCTGTTTTACTCAGTCCCTTGATCCCAGCTATTTTGAAGTCTTTATAACCTTTACCTTCCAAGCCAAATCAGTATGAAGCTCTGGTGGGGAAAAAAAGGGCATGTATCATTTTGTGTAAACCAGTAGTGAAACAGTCTGCCCCTTCCCCCTTAAAACAGACATACAATACTGCCTATTATTTAAAGGAACCAGATATTCATCTTGAGTGAAGGCCATTAAAAAAAAAAAGCAAGACTTTCTCAAGTACAGTAGGGATTTGGCCAATGATGTTTACAGTACAAGAGTTGGCTACCTCAAGAATAACTCCATATTCCAAGCCTTTTCCAATGAATGCCTCATCTATTTCCAACCACACTACCCAAACCATGTGCCATGTTTGAAAGCATGAGTTAAGAAAGGCAAACAGAAATGGAACTAGAAGAGGCAGCTTCCTGGTTAGATGAATTTTAGACGATTGTTTCAATATTAAATCTCTGAGCATTAAAAGCCCAGGCACACTGTCCATTACAAACGTACTTTTTGGATTCAAGTGGGAACAGAAACACATTTGGCTCCTACTTCAGTTTTAGGTTTCTTCTGGTAAACCAAGACAAAAAAAAGTAAACCCAGAACGCACAGAAAAGACAAACACAGAAAAACAATTCCCCAAAAATATACAAATTAAGGATGTGCAGACTGAGTTTGATGGCTTTTTTTCCCCCTCATTGTAAACACTGCTGTTGCAGAAGGTTACGGCTATTTCTAACTAACACCTTTGTGGGCCCTGCCAGCAGTCAGCACGCTTGGATTTGGACCAGATCTCAAAAAAACAGAAGCAACACATTTGACAGCTTTGTCTTCAGTGTCTTAAGAGACTTTTGTACAATTTGATATTATAAGTTTTGAGAAACCCAGCTCTGTAAAGAAATTCAGCCAGGATCTCCTGGCAGAAGTCAAGCACAGAACTAAATATGGAGCCTGCAAAGTAATCAACGTGCTTAAGCATGGGGTTTGTAGGTTTGTTTTTACAAGCACCAGTAGGCATTGCTGCCCTAGAACACCTGAAATCAACTCAAAGAACAAGACAGAAAGAAAGGAAACAAAGAGCCCCCAACCAACACCACCTGATCGCCATTGCCGGTGAGCTATCAGTAACAACAAAATACAGCTGAAGTCAGAGACCAAATCTCTCCACGATGAAAAGGCTCCAACTCTGGACCAACCAACTGTTGAGAAGAGTTAAAAAAAAAAAAAAAAAAAAAAAAAAAAGTGAGCTTCTCCAAAGGATTAGAGTCCCTCTGTGTTTCAGAAACTTCCATTTGCAAGTTGTGGAAATGCATCCAAAACTCTTGGGTATTCCATGTATGGACAAGAACGAGGAGAAAGGGAGCCAAGATTGTAAAAGAGTTTGGCACAAAACTCCCCAAGTAGATGCATGTGTATTTCTCTCACGAAAGGCACACATTTGGTTTCCTGTCAATAACTGGAAAGATGGGATGTCATACCCTGTTACACATACAAGATTATTAACAACTTCACAAAAAGGCATTTGACTATGCTGCATCTTCCTCATAGTTGCTTACAACAGGTTAACCCCACAATCCTCTCCAGAACATAGCAGATTTGTCCTCAGCATAGACTTCTTTGTCCCTTTGCACAAACTGGGGCACAGGGAAACGTTTTTTTGTGTAGTAATTGTTTTTTTTTCCACATTTACACAGCAGGAACAGTATAAATTAGGGACGTTGAAGATATTGCAATATTAGTTCTTTTTCTCCAAATAATTTGAGGGTACCCAGCCTTTGAATGGCTTCACACCATTCATGATCTGGCAGTACCACCAGCCATTTGGGTTCCTTTCAAGGACCTCCATGCAGACACCTTCTTGAAACCCTGCAGTCTCCTCATCCCCTTCATAGTCTGCAATCGAAACATAGATGTCCTTGAGATTGTTGTGGATGAACTGGGACTTTTCAATGGGCTTTGGCCTGACAGTGGACACAGGGATCCCATTCCTCTGGGTGGGGAGGTTGGAGGTGGTCTCTGAGCCATCTGTGCCTGACCGCTCAGGCTGCTTTCCCTTTGCATCACCCTGCTGCAACCGTGTGTTACTGAAGGAGGAATTCCGACGGACATTTCTAAGATGATCAGTAGATGTTAAAGACTCATTTCTGCGCAAGGAGCATGACAGGTTGTTATCTTTTGGTGGGGGAGACACGAACACTGACTGAGGCCGGACAGCAAGCTGCCTCACACCATTCCTCATTTTGACTGGCCCTGATGTTTTTGAAAAACCACCAGGTGGTTTGCTTGGGATGGGTGGCGTAGCACGTTTGCTCTGATTGATGGTGTTCAAAGCCTGAACTCTCTTCTCTATCTTCTCTAAACTGTTTGACTTGTTTTCATTTTTCCTGTTCCTGGCAAATGAGGCATCAGTCTCTGCTGATATGGTTTCTTGCTGGTTATCGGGGAGAGCCAAATAATGGGAAGGAGCCCAGCCTTCCATATCTCCGTATTTCAGGTACCACCACCCACTGGGTTGCTTTTCTAGCACTTCTACTTCTACACCCGCTGGGAAGCAAATTTCAGAATCCTGTACCTTTTGGTATGAGTCAGTGGTCACATAGAAACACCTGGAGTCATTTTCTTGCTCAGTTTTGGCTGGATGGCTAGAGCAGAAAATGGCACGGGAAGGAGCTGTAATGAGGTCAGCAGAGCTCCTCCTAACAGGGTCATCTTGGTTCTCAGAAGCTGTGTGTGGGGGGCTCTCAGACTCTTCACTTCTTGAACCTTTTAGTCCACCTCTGAGTTGCCCAGTTGGCCTCAGCTGACGCCTTAAAGTGCTGATATCCATCTTTTCTTGGCTCTGAGAATCTGCCTTGTTCAGGAATGGTTTGGGCCTAACGATTGGCTTTGCTCTAATGGAAGGACTCTGCCCAGGCTCTTTCTTCACACCCGTTCTTGGCATGCTACGTAAGCCGACATCTGAAGCTGACCTTGGTTTTGTCTCCTCATTCCTGGAATAGTGACATTTTCCAAGATCGGGCTGGATGTTTTTGTCCATCTTGGGCTTCACAAGTGATGATTTTGGGGAGCTGGAACATGGAGAGTTCCTTCGGATCAAGGAGAGAGAGGAGCTTTTCTGAGAATCTGAGTCTCCACTAGATTCCTTATTGGACAAAGTATCTTCCACATAACGCCTGAATCCCTCATTCTCATAAATGGTCTCTTCTTCATGAGCAACATCCTCTGAAGACTCTCCGACTTTGAACTTTGCTTTCTGAAGTGATGACACAGGAGAGGGCTTGAGGGACTGAAACAGTCGTTTTTCAGGAGTGCCCTCTTCATGATGACTTTCATTTACTTCACACTCTGACTCAAAGCCAAAGGCTGGCACATCATACTCAGGTTCTTCATATTTGAGCTTGTGGGGAGAGTCCTGGGTATCCCCTGAAGAAACCATTCCAGTTGTTGTTCCTTCTTCAGAATCTTTTGGTTTACTGGGAGGTGCTGGGGGAGGAACTTTTGGACGGGTTAAAGTACTGGTTCTTCTGTTTAAATTTGGCTTCTTCCTCTTGTCAATGTAAGATGCTGGAGCCCATCCTTCCTTCTCTCCGATCTGCACGTACCACCAGCCACCAGAATTCTTTTCTATAACCTATGAGATGACAAGGAATATATTACTTACACAAAAATCTCAACAAATTGCTTTTCACTCCTCCCCTTTCAATCCAGTCCCCTACAATAGCCAAGCATTATTTTTTTCAGTTGCACTGTTAACGCTCACCTCTGCCTTTTGTCCTCCACGAAAGCTTATCCCATCAGAGATGCAGGACTGGAACTCTGCAATCGTGTAGTATTCCACTTCCACAGATGGTGGCTCTGGTGGCTTGGGCAACTGAAAACCCTACAGCAAATAGGAAGTTTTGTTCAATTAAACCTTAGAAACAGTGGGCTGAACAGTGGTATAAGCAAGTATTTGCCTTCTTAGATGTGCTATTCGCTAAAACTCTTCCTTCTTCCTGTGCTACTTCCTAATGACAACTTCCTGATTCTCTGGAGTGGAAGTTGAAGTATTGAGATTGGCCACAAGAGAGAAAGCTTTCAAAATGTGCACTGTTCACGACGCCTTCACTAGCTATTAAAACTGTGATAATCTTTACCTGAACAGTAAAACATTTAACTGACGGGCCATAAAGTGTAAGCTGCCATTCCAGTCGCTGTAACAACAGCCCATTTACTGCGAGATTTTGTCCAGAAACGCTCAGTTCTGAATGGCTTGTCACAACTGCAGAAAATTGCATTGCAACAGGCCCATGATATGTTCTGCCTATTGACAAATATACTACTTTATTAGAACTTAATCCTAATGAATTACTGCTCTTAATATGCTGATAGATTTTAAACAATTTTAATTCTTCAGTAATACAACCTAACAGGCATCTATCACAGCAAGAAACAAGGATAATATAGACCCTGGAATGCTTTGCTCAGCTAAAGTGACAGGGGAATGGGAAAGGACTTTAGGATCACAAGATTCCAGTTCCTCCCCATAACAGACCCAGAACTTCTATTCAACCCCAACACCTGAACACCCACACAACCTGTATTTAGACTGCACAGAGGCTCCACCAGAAACAGGACACTGCTATTTACAGCCATTCTGGCAGCATACCAGACTTCTCTAAAAGAGAAGTGCCTTTACATTAAGCTGTCACATTTTAGAGTTTATAACAATTATTTTTAAGGTGATAAATGGGATAAATGGAATATGGAATAAATGTCCCTTCAAGAATTTCAGTATCAGAAGCTTTTCAGATTAGTATATTGCTTATCTACAGATAGACTAGAGGATGGTGAAGCTTCACAGCTTGTGCACTTCCCTCCTTCAGGTCTTAACACAAGAACTCCAATATGCCAGGATCTCTTGAACACAGACTAAACCTGCCACTGACACAGGACAGCAAAACACAGGATAGCAGAAGACAAAACAATCCTAAACCATTAAAGGGAGAAAGACAATTTACATGCTGCATTTATTCATGAGCTCCCTCATTCGAAGATAATCCCCATGACTACCAATCCATGTTTCATCTCACACAGCACATGGCATTTTGCACATAATGCAACGCTGCACCTTAGAAACCACCTCTAACAATTTTATAATTGGATGTTTCAGCACTGTAAATGCTGAAACACAGCAGAAGTACAGTATAATAAAATGCCTTCAGATAATAGGATGGTTTGGTTTAAATGAAGATAATTGGAAACAGCAGATATGTTCAGGGTTTCACATGTATTATCATTGTTATTTTTAGTATGGGATTAAGTGCAGTAGTCTTGTTAAAACCAAATGTAATGCCAAAGTCTAGAAAATGCTAGTATGATATTCATCTAGTTTGTTGAGAGGCATCTCAGGTGACAGAAGAGCTATAAGACACATACTATTTGTAAAGGGTACAGCAAAGATTCAATACTATGCTTTGCCTATCAATAAGTAAATTATTAGCATGAATTTTGTACAAATGGATAACTGAGTAGTGCCCATCTGAAGATGACAGACCAAATCACATAAATTAGTCCAGACTTCCAGCTTTGAGCATAAAGGATCATAGGAGACGTCTCATTCCTATAAAACACACCCTTCCATAAGATCCCAAGTCAATTAAACATACAAAACAGTGACGCTCAGCCATCTTAAAGGTGGGAGCAATGGAAGGAGGCCAAAGAGGCTTTAATGTGCATGCACAGGACATAAAAGCTTTATGATGTCCTCCCTTCTTAAAATTCATCCTTTTCCTGTGAAAATATTCATACCATCACACAGCTGAGGGATTGGCATGAAGCTATGGGGTCACATCAGTTTGAGTCCTACATCCTCACATGTGAAGGCTTCTGATATCTAGATCTGTACAAACGCCTCATGTCCAACATGAGCGTCTTCACACAGTACTTATTTCAGTAGGACTGTAAGTAACTTTTTTCTAGGTTCAGAAACAGCAAAGCCTTACGACATTCTTAGCTGGGAGGTGGCGGCAATTTAAGAACAGTTTTATACTTGCTGAGTTAGGGCAATGATTTGAAAAACAAATCCTCCAGTTCACATTAGGATGTCTAGGTCTGTTCAATACTTAAACAATAAAATGAACAACCATGAAATAAAGGATGTCCCAGATACTACAACCACCACCCCAGGGCAGACGTAGGAAGTCTCATAAAGCACCCACACACCTTCCCTACTGCTATTATATATACCGTAAAACAATACAAACCAGACTAGATTCTCTTCGTGGGGGCGGCCTTGTTCTTAAATTTGGAGAACCTGAGTAGGAAAAAGGAAGGGAAAGTTTACTTAACTTTTTAACTACTGCTAAACACATTCCTCAGCAGCTCTCCTCTGTGACACAGTGAGCATATTAGAAATCAGTACTTTCAATATTTAAGCTTCCTATCTGGTTTCACGGAGGTAACTATGAGGATATATTAGAAATACTAAGGTAATTTTGCTGTTCATCTCAGCTAAGCTACCAAATTTAAGAGGAAGTCACTGCCAGAAAGTAGTGGATTGTATTTTCTGCTGGAACTGACCAGCTCCACTGGAGATTGGCCAGCAAAGAATTGGCCTAGTATCTAGCTTTCCCCCCAGCAGTAAAAATAATCCACTAAATTAATAACATTCATATTGTCCTGTATCATACTGTTTTGCCATTCCCTGAACAGACTAGTATTAGCATCTGCATTTTGCAGATGAAGTAGTAAAAACATTATAGCAACTTGACTTTCTCAGCCCCAGGAAAACAGAAAAATGAATGCAAGAAAAGACATAGGTGGTCTTCTTGACTTGAACAGACCATCACATTATCCACATTACTGAGGGTGGGTGGCACATTTTAGGGTGTTCAAAAGGGGAAAAAAACAACACTGTTTTAGGAAAAGTTGTTAAGTGACTGCATATGGGCTAAGATAAACAAGTATAAGCTAGCCCTTGTAAAAAGTGCGGTCAAATTTTATCACAGTTAACAAACGACCATATCTTGGTATCCCTGCAGATCTACAGGGAAGTGCACAGATTTGCTCAGGCAGCCACAACTGTAAGGCCAGGACACACAGGACCTTAGCTGACCTTAAGCAATGCCAGCCCTGAAAGACAGAAAACAAGAATTCATTGCAAGCCAGTGGTAATCCAAACTACTTTACTGCCTTACTTATTTGAGCTCTTTGTGGTGCTATCCTTGCGACGGCTGGGGATCCTTGTGCCAGTTTGGAAGCCTGCTTGTCTGGGGTCATCATGGCATTGCCATTAGAGTCATTGCAGAGAATGGGCAAACTGATTTCTTTCTTGGTGATATGTGGTTCTGAAGTCTCATTTTCTGCTTGAGTTTCTTTGTCAGTGGATGATTTCTTGTTCAGCAGGTTACTGATCTCCATGATGTTGCCTATGATTTCCACTGGCCCAGTTAAGTTCTTTTTCCTAGATGGAAGATCATCTTTAGCCTTCTTCAGATAGGAAGCTGGGGCCCAGCCCTCTTTGCCGAGATACCTGAAGATGCAAAAGGAAATACCATTAAACACAGCCTTCTTATGCATTTCAAGTGCAACAACAAAGGCAAAAGTGATGGATGATAACATCCAAAACTGAACTTGCAGTACTGAAACCAGCTTCTGCAGTCAGTATTCATGTATTACCTATTGACATCTTAAAGTCAGCTCAGTTAGTGAACTGCAGACTGCTTCTCATCATAAAGTCACTTCTCATCATAAAGGAAGGAGTCTCTGGGTAAGGCACACAGTTACTGACAAGACAAAGGGCATCACCATTTTGTTTTATGCCACATCTAGACACTACTGGATAAACTTTGTATTCTTCCACACAGCAAAAACGCAAGCTAGTGAGAAAAATATTTTAATCCTTCCAAGCAGCAACTCAAAATGAAAGAGGGCTAAAAATAAGAGTAAAATTCATCCCAGTACAGAGACCCTACATCTGCTCTATAAAAGGCCCTTGTGAAATCCTATCTCCTTATAATTATAATAATGAACACTTCCTCTCCTCCCAGAACTCCCAGTCCAGTCTGATCAGCTTTTATGGAGAAAATGGGATTCTTAAACCACTGTAGCTTCCTCTGTCACTGCAAGGTCAAGAAACAATTATGACTAGAAAAAACAGCTTTGATGGAGACTCATTTTCCTGAACAAGCTAGGGGCTATTTGAAGAAATAAACTGGGAAATCTGAACAGGCACCTGAATCCAGTACGTGCTCCCAGAGCACCAGGCTGAGCTGCGTATGCTACACTTCAAACTGAAGTCATTCTTCCACAACTGGGCTTTTGGGAAGATGGTTTTTCTAACTCCTGCCATTCCTAACACCTCAGCAGGGATTTCAGATTACAATCAGACTCCAGGGAGGACCACGTGGATGAACTCTGCTTTCCCTAATGAAACTGTAACTTGCTACAGAGCAAGTCACTGAAACCCTTCTCTCTTTAATCTCTCAAGATACCCGAGGCAGGTGCTTGAACTGTAAGTAGGAAAGCAGGCACCATTAAATTCCTGGTGCTCAGGAAATCTGCAGGAAACACAGAGGTTAAAACAGTAGGACTATAAGGCTCTTCAGTGAAAATGGAGACTCAGCAGAGGAAGAAGCTGGAGAAAGAGAAAAATATCAGCAAATCATTCTCTATCGGATGTATATTTGTCAAGCAAAGCATGGATTCTGGGATTCACTGTGCTATTTCTACACCAGGGCATATCCTGGGCTCATTTTCCACATCCAGACACTCAAGAATGGCACTGGGACTTTATGGAGGGAACAGGAAAATGTAGCGTATGTTTGCTTCTTAAACTTCTTCATTAGTGACTGACTGTACAAAAGCAAGTACAATTGCTGTCGTTGCAGCAAGGAGCACAAGGGTCTTTGTGTTTGAAAGCTTGCCTTTTCCTTCTCTCCCATCTAGATCAAGGACACTACACAGAAATGCTTCTGTTCCCTACAGCAGCTTCCCTCTGTAACACATGAGGCAAAGATATGGGATCTCCTCTTTTTGGAGGGTTTTGTAATAAGGTTTTCCAAGGATTAAAAAAAATAATAATAAAAAAATAATAAAAAAAAGTGTTAAAAAAAAAAACAAACATCTCAAGAGCTCTGAGCTTTGTTTGCAGCAGGGAGACTAACAAAAAATTATGAAGTGGCAATGACTTGATGTGGCTTCCAACAGATACACAGCATCTAGCCACTGATACTGTATCAGGATGCAATTTGGATCTATGCAATTCTGTCCCCTTTAAGGATTAAAAAAAAAAAAAAAGACGACGACGACTTCCATAGGTGCCATATCCTCCTTTGAGGGGAGGCATCTCTCAGTATTTTTCAAGTCCTGAAGACTTTTCACCCCACCTGGTTTTGTAGTTGATAGTCCTTTTGCACAGCTACTGCCCAGAGCTTTCTGCTGCACGTGCATCAGGGAAGTTTTTTTCTGAGGGACTTTATAGCTTGACATGATCTGGACATGTTAAGATTTCAGTCAGTGAGAAAGCCACATTGGCCAGCACTGAGTGCTCCAGTTCCAAAGGTTACTTTCAACAGAGCTTGATTGTGCAAAATCAGCAAGAAAAAAAACATTTTACATCCATCTCAGTTTGTGGGAGACTTAACATGTTTAAGATCAGAAAGGCTGCAACAGGCAGGTTCTGTACTGGCTCGTTAGTTCTCCTGCCAACTGTATGTGTTTGGATCAGCCCATATAACCCCGCTGCTTCACACACCTCTGATCTCACACAGTTTCTCCCAATGAATAGTAGCAGCAATAGCTGGGCAGTTAAAAACTCTGGGCAACATACCCTCAGTAGAGAGGCTGTTGGGAGTTATTTCTTCCTCTAAGTCAGTAAATTCAACTTGAAGTTAATGCTGAGCAGTAGCTGCCAGCAACTGCCAGCTTGTTTGTGCTACTCCACAAATAAAAGATTCTTATATAAGTCAAATAGGCTTATGTTTTTTTCACTTTAGTCCTTGAACTCGGCAACTGCAAAGCTCTTTCCAAACATCACCTTAGAAGGCTACTTTCACCTATGAAATGGGGAGAACAAGAGCTAAGGTGAAGGCTGACCACCTTCGGAGAAGCCTTGAACTCGTAATGACCCTCCTTTCATGTCCAGGAGTTGAATCACAAATATCCTTCCTTCGTTTGTAATCACAGCCTACTGGAGACGTTTCAAACCCCATCTTAGATTACTCCTAACTCTAGTGCAGCTACTACAACCCCAACTGCTCCTCGGTCTCAGGCCCAAAATAACTAACAAAACTGAAGAACCTGTGTATTGCTACTTATGTGGCCTGCAGTAAGATTGCCTTCAGGTGAGGGTAGTGTAAGAAAGCAAGATTTAAATAAGGGGTGTTAATGTCAGCTCTCGTTGTAACAAAAAGTGCACAGATCCACTGAGCCCAGTGGAAGAATAAGAAGGGTCCCAGGTCAGAGCTTTAATTTCTCCAGATTTCAAATCGTTAGAAAAAAGTCATAATGCACAAGGGGCAAAATAAAGGAAGACACTAACAGAAACCTCTAGCTTCTACAGCAATGAAATGGGAAAGCTACAGAATTAGGTGCAGTGACTTGGTTCCACAGTGATTCCAAAACCCTCCCTGTTTATATTACATGAAGGAAAAAATGGATTCAAACCATAGGAATGTTAAAAAAAAAGTCAGAAGTGCCTCTGTGAGTCTGAGAGTCACATCTGCTTTCCAGCTCCAGAGCACTGGAATTACTCCAGAGGGAAGCAAACTGGGGGAGAAAAAAAATAGAAAGAAAAAAGAAAAAAAGAAAAAGAAGAACAGGAAATGAGGATCAGCACATGGCGAGGAATTTGGGGAAATTACATATTTAAGGTGGAACAAGCTAATGTCTTTAAGGTGGATTCCATCTGCAAGCTGCTGGGTTTGTTTTTATTTCTCAGCACTGATGTGTGTGTCCAGCCTCTGTTACCCAGCTCAGCACACAAGGCAGCAGGATTCGGCTGAGGTATCTTCCTGCCTCCCCTCACGCTCACTACAGGAGAAAGAGCTGCTACTTTTAAGGTGCTCAGTACTCGGAAAATGGAATTCCTGAGGAAGGGCAATCTTTTTCAGAGTGGTATGGAAAAGTACACGTGGGGGCTTAAACCTAATAAACAGCACAATAAGTTTGAGATAGCTACTTGGGATGCAAAGGACCAGCTTGTCAGGGACAGATCGCTGCATCAACATTTCCCAAAGTGTTGCTGATGGAGGAAAAAAAATGGAAAGTTTCTAAGAGCTGCTTATTCTCCAGCCAGACAGCAGAGCAGTGCCTGGAGTGGCAGACAGGATGACACCCAATGCGGTCATCATGCTCGTATGGTGAGCTAACTCATCTTTCAACAAAAACGGGCTGCTTAGCTCAAAATCTCTCTTTAAACAAAGCCAAGGGCACGCTGTGTTCCCTGACTGATGTGGGGAGGCTGGGGCATCCACTGTCCTTCATGTGGATTAGCACGAAGGAACCACTTACATGCACTTCTGCTATAAAGCCTGACAAGCGCGTACACACTTTTGTTTCTAGAAAAACATGGTTGGTCCAAAGGAGAGTGCAAGGCAAAAGGGGAAAAAAAAAAAAAAAAAAAAAAAAAAAAGACTTCTACTTACTGTAGAGCAGTTGGTATGGCAAAGGGGAACCTACAGTAGTGATACAGCTGCGCTTCAGAAAAATAACCAAAATAAACTGAAGATGTCTTACATTGCTCCTCCCCCCAGAAAACCTATGTGCTGTTGATTCCTTTATCTGCAACTTTGGATTCCACTTCTGTGAATGATTGAAGGAGAAAAAAATGTGACCTGACCAAACCCAGGCATTTTGTGTTCCTCCTATCTGGAGTGCCTTCCTGACTCCACTGCTATCTTTATTAGCCTCTTCTCTCTATGGGAGCATTAGATGGAAGAAAAAAGAATTCCTTTTCTGAGTACAGGACATCAAGAAAAACAAAAACATTGCTTCAGTCAGCACTTTCACAGCCCTCATTCATAGCTGATGAATCAAGCAGAATTTAAACAAAAGCAAGTTATGGGCTGGGGAAGGGAAAGGAGAAAAATCATAATGACATGCTGACTAGAAATATGACTAGCTGCGATGTCTTGCACCGCCTGAGATAAACCTGCATTTTTAAGCTACCTGTGGCATCCCATCTTGTTTAAAAAGGCATGGGGTGTCACAGTACTGCCAGGTCCACACATCTCAGCAATGTATATGTTACAAAGGGGCAGAATCGTAACAGAGCATTAAAACCTAAGTGCTGCATGGACCCAAATGGAGAGAGATCTCATTAAGTACTTCTCCTTACACCTTATACCACTATCTTTGACACAGCTAACCTACATTTTCCCATAAAAAATCATTTTTAAAAGCGTTTAAGTCACAAGTCTCTGCTCTATGACTGCTATTTGAAATATGTAACAAACTTAGACACACAATGATAATTTCATCTACCCCTGAAACACAGTCCCTCTACTTGCCTGATCTGGATGGGGAAGTCAGGCAAATTAGATGAAGCCATCAATAAGTTTGGAAAAGGGCTAGAGCCAAAGTAATCTCTTCTGTCCCTGGGAATAGCACCACCTCCCCAAACAGCTCAACAGACCACAATCAGCCTTTCACTGTTGCTATAAATAGATTTAAATGGGCTGCAGAAAACCTCCTATACCAGAAGCACATTAAAGTTACACACAACAGAAATCACTGTTAGTGATTTCGTATCAACTCAGAGATGGGCTTTTAACTTGAAGGAAGAAAACATCTAGAAGTGAAGGAATTTCCCCACTAGAACAGTCTACGGCTTTTGCATAGGCTGTACTATTTCTTTAATCAACACGGTCTTAGCCTTTTCTTTACATTCCTTCAAGATGCAATAGGGGCGTCCTCGCCCAACAAGAATTAGTTACGTGCTAACATTAAGCGAATGATCAGAAAAGCTCATTGCTGCAGGCTCTGCAGCAATGTGGCTGTGCAGCTTCTTTACCTGATGTACCACCATCCTTCCAGGTTCTTTTGGATGACCTCCACGGTGACCCCTTTTTCGAACCCAATCTCATCCTTCCCCTGGCTGGCGTACGGCTGGATGGTGACATATTTCTCTTCTAGTGAAGGGAGAAAAGGCAACATCAGTTAGGGTCAGGATTAGTCCAGCTGTTTTTCTGTTCTGCTTGCTTTTAAACTGTTATGCAGTGATTACGTGGAGCCATTACAAAAGGCGGAGCCCAGCTCAGGGGCCCACTGATTATTTATGCTGACGACATGATAGATAATCAGCCCCTTGCCACTGCCCTGCTGCTGATAATCAACCAAGCACTTCCATGCCAATAATGACACAAAGTCCCCTGAGAGTTCCCCCCCCCCTCCCCAAGTTCCTCGAGCGGGTAAGAAAGAGGATTTGAAGCTGGACTTAACTCCCATACTGTAACTTGACAGAATCAACCCGGCTGCCAAATCAGCCGAGCGTCACTGCGGGAGCTCCAGCCAGTTGGCTCTTTTGAACACGCACATGGTTGCACGAAGCATTGTGTTACTGAAACCCGAACCCTGGATCCTGAGAGGGACCAATGCTCCCCAGCTCCAAGGGGCTGGCCCAGCACGTTCGCTGCTCTCCTTGCAGCTCCAGAGTAGCGTGGAGCTACAGGAACAAGCTTGAAAAACCATTAAAATAAGTGACGTGAATATAAAGGGTTTGCATTTAACAGGAGACCGTACATCATCTTGCATTCATGGGTCATGAAATGTTTGCAAACACGCTTCTGCTAGACCTCACTCCAGAGAAGCACACAGGTGGCAGTGGTAAAGGAGGGCCAGAACCGAGACACGTACTTCAGAAGCACAGGCTAGATTTCAAGCGGGGGGTTTAAGCCAAAAACTTAGCTGCTGGAGGTGGATAGGGATGCTATCTCCTTTCCAGGCTGGGCAGAGGTGAGCCGACTTGCTGAGCGCAAGCTAATGAACAGAGCAAACAGACACTTTCTCAGTATCTTCCTCCACCCACCGGGAGTCATTTACTGCAACAACTCCATCATGCTCGAGGTCAACCTTTTCCTCCGAAAAATTACAACTGGCATTGAAAACATGAACTACCAGCCTTGCTTTGCAGCGGCAGACGTGGAAAAAGTTACCAAACCCCTCTCCTGAACCCAGGCTACAGTGCATGTAACAGCATGAGTTTCTGTGGCTAGATCAAAGGCAGGGAAGGCAAGCAATAAAGCACACCCCAACCGGCCTTCCTAGCCCTTTCTACTGGCAGTCACAACAAGGCACGGCCAGGAACAAACAGGGGGCTGTCAGTGCACAGGAACTGGCAGGAAATTAAGCGAATGCAGAGTTCCTGATAGCTGCAGAACAAAGGAACTATGAAAAGGTTGCAGCAGCTTGAGGCAAAAGCTCTTTTGGAAGGAGCGAAGCAGACCCAACCATCTGTTTGGTCTTGTGGCTCAAATGCATTTTGTTGCTGGGAGAAGCATGGAAACTTTAAAAAGCCTTGCTGAGACAGAAAGAAATAATACCTCTGATATGGGGGGAAAAACATTAGCAGAGCATCTGGTGGCAGAAAATTCAGCAAAACTGCATCTCATAAGCCAACTTCCTTTGATGGGTCAGAGTAGATCTTTCTAATGCCGATGGAATAAAATCTGTCAAAATCTTTGTCTCCAAGAGGAAAATATTCTATCCTGCTCCCTGTTAATGCAGTCACTTTATTACTGCTAAGGAATTTCAGCTAATTAGCACCATCAAGATACCACACCTTCCCCACAGACACGAAACCCAACTTCAAAGTCACAGGACAATTCTCTGTGCTGGGTTTCTGCTTTGCATGGTAGAGGCAGACTTATTTTTCCTCTTTTTAAAGTGACTTCTGCTAAAGGAGCTGAGAGTCCAGTTTCTACCACCTGCAAAACCCAAGCACTGAACTGAACTGTGGAAGGTCCCTGGGCACCCAGAGCTTGTCCCCAAGAGGAGAGGGATGAGAAGTTCGGGCACACAGAGCTGCAGCAGCTCCCAGCTACACATTGCTTCAGACACTGCCATTTCTAGGCCAGCAATGCAGAGCTAAGCCACGGATTTGTTTAGTGTTGGAAGAAGGCTCTGC
This sequence comes from Nettapus auritus, assembly GCA_011076525.1. Lineage (NCBI taxonomy): Eukaryota > Metazoa > Chordata > Aves > Anseriformes > Anatidae > Nettapus > Nettapus auritus. The sequence continues at coordinate 24,243,388 of CM021770.1, forward strand.
TTTGTCTCTCCCCCATACCAAAGCTGCTCTATCAGAGTTCACCCTTGCCACTACAGCTACAGCAGAAGTTTCTCTGTTTATCTTATTTCTCCTTCACATAAACAGCAGGCCCTGCTGCAGCTAAAGCCAGCTACTCAGCAAGCTCCAGCTCCTCTCGCTGGGCAGAGCGGTCCCACTCTCTCTCCAGGGATGCGACCTCCCTAATGCTGTAGAGGACAGGGGAGGTCACGACTTCAGCATTCACGCCTGGATTTGCAACACAGCTTTCCAAACGCCTGCTCCAGCATGACTTCTTGTAGCTGATGAATGGGGACAGTCACCCATCAACCTCACGGTATTTCTGGGTCTGATCATTCAGGAGAAATGAAAGTTTGGGGCAAGGGTCCTCTGCAAACCACAATGCAATCATCACATTCTGAACATTAAATCCTTTCCCCCTTCACACAAATCACTCTCTCCTGGTGAGAGGCTACCAGAGAAAAGGATAACAGACATACGACATTACTGCTTGGCCTACTGCTCTCACCTTGCTGCCTTGCAACCACACAACATTGCTCATCAGTGGTGATGAGAGACCAGAGACAGAGGCCACCTCTACAAACAAACACCAACTGCTAAGGAAGGTGCAGCCCCATCCAAGTGTCGTGACACTGGGATGCACAGGAGAGACTGGTGGGCCTTTCTGAGCTGCAGCTTTCCAAAGCTCTCCCATGAAGCGAGACAATCAAAACTGGGTTAAAAATCCACTCAGAAGAGGGTCCCTACAATGTTTGTGCCTAACAGTTCTATTTTTAAGCCTACAGATCAAAAACAGGAAGGCACCATTAAAATTTCCCCTTGCAAAGTGCTTTCACAGCAAAAATTATGGTCATTTCCAAGATTACACACGGTTGGTTTCTTTCAGTGGTGCAGGGGATACCACAAACACACATGAGGTTTGTAACTTAAACCGTATTCTGAAGATATGGGCCCCCTCGCAACCCAAGTGTAATTCTGGTTTGCTTCTCAAAGACATCCCCTAGCCAGAGGATGTTACGCCTAAACCACCGTTTGCTGGAGGGAGCTGTGGAGCTTTCAATGGATATGTCACTTCAGAGGACTGATGTAGCATTCGACAGATTGGATTACAACTATTCACAAGTCTTTAAGAGAAGCTATTTGACACCTCATGATAGATACATGAAGTTACTGGAAAGACTTAATGCAGATAAATGGCTTCATAGAGAATCAGCAGAGCAGCAGCCAGGGAAAAGACACTGCACGGAGTTACACACACAGACACTTCTGAAATATGCTGGTTTTGTTCGGATACTGTGACAGGCAATGTTACAAAACACACATCAGCGAACCATCGCAGACCTACCAACAGAAGTTGTATGCCCAGATCTGTGAGGAATTCACAAGGGCTTAATTTTGATTCATCAAGTTTTGACTTAACAATTAGCAGAAAAAAAAAAACACTCAAACAAGAGTAGAACTTGTATTCCCCAGCTGCAGCTTCCATTACATCAACTTCACCACTGAGGTCAAGTGGGCAGAATAAACTTCAGTATGTGCTACGAAACATACACCAGCTAAAAGGCTGCACTTCTGAAATAATGGGATGAGAATCCTATGCCTCTACAGGATCGGTTGAAAGTGGCACAAAGACACCTCTGTTCTTCACTTGTGACACCCAGAGATCTGTTAATAACTCAATCAGCCAATTTAACTTGTATTTCCTTGCCTCTAATTTGCAGGTCACAGATACCTTCCCCAGATGAACCAAAGGAGATAGCTCTATTGGAAGTTCAGCTCTACTAGTAAGCCTGAACAAGGCAAGCATGAAGAAGCAAAGCCTGTTTGGCAAAGAGCTGTGATACATGTCTATCACATCATGCATTATCCAACTGCAACCCACTTATCTCGGAAGGAAGGAATTGGTGTGCCATCCTTCACCCCCCCCAGAGGCAGACTGCTTAAAACACACACAACAAGGACTTCTGTGCTGTTTGGACTACCAGACCCACGTTACCCCCTTGCAGAAGTGCTTAGCCCAGCCTTCCCAGATATGCTGGCAGCCCAGCACAGAATCCACTACTTAGAGCAAAACCCACTTCCCTATCAACCTTTCTCCTTCCTTTTTTCCCCACCCCACAGAAAGGTAAGCTCCTATTTTACTTGGGTTTTACCTAAAAGCTCCTCAGGAAAGACAGTAGAGGCTTGCGGCCAAAACTGAGATGCAAATAGTGGTGGATCACTGGGAAAATTGTGTGGATAGTAAAAGACTGTTGTAGCAGCCATGTGACAGACCACAAAACTAGAGAAAGGCTTTGTATAGCAACCGAGATTTCCCACCAGCAAGTGTAACACAGGCTGCTGAAGCCCAGCTAGGACACGTGCCCATACACAGTACAAAGCGTTTGAGTTGTACGTTGCCCTGCATTACTGCTATGTATAGCGTGTGGTTTGTACAACGTGCTCCCAGATGTATGCAGCCATGCTATTTTCAGCAGACCTGGTACGAGGAAGCCACTGGTATTTGAGTGTTGTGGGTCATTCCTTCATAAGCCAAAGATCTACAGTGTTCCTCAATGGCTCGTGGAAAGAAGGGGAAAAAAATGTTGAAGTGTTGGCACCACAAACCCTGTGTAAAACTCCTTTCTCTGTACTAAGCCAGGCAGGTTTCAGTGCAGCTTCTCTTGGTTTTGAGAATAGAGGTTGCTTCTAAGGCTGCTGGAAGCAGTGTGAAAGCAACTCATATTAAGCAATCCAAACCCACGCTAGGACAGTTCAGGAGTGCCTACATATCTTCTCCCACTTATTTTCAGATAAACATTAACAAAGCACAACTTTTTGCATAAACAGTATTTATGAAGCTGCTTTTATATCATCAGATGATTTACAGCAGAGCGAGATGACCTGCAGGCACCTTGGCAATTCTCATCAAGCAGCAAAAGGACCTTTTTGCAGCCATGGTCGAGCAGGGACTGAAATATTTATTCTATCTTACCCAGCCTGTTCCTTGGATCTGATAAAACACACTGGCTGCAGAAAAACTAGTGATGCTAATATTTAACTTCTTATAATCTAGGAGGACTTAACGTCACTGACACTTATTCTCATATAATGGCAGACCAGGATAATAATGCTTCTTTTTGTATGTAGGATTAGAGCACGCAGTTAAAGGGTCAGCAGGTGTGTCCATTCCATCACCATCCCTTTAATCAGTGTATAACCAAATGGGTTGTTTCATCTGCTGTATTTTTGTCTACTGGTGAAAACGGAATCTCAAAGAATATTTAGGCATTGGACACGGCACCTTCTGTATCAGGTGACCCACTAAGACAAAGGACAAAGCCCTCTCCCTCACTAAGAACCTTGAAACAGCTAAGATGAAGCTCCATCAGTTCCTGAAGAAGCCATACTTAATAGTCCGACAGAGCAAGACACCAAACTTAACAGCCCATGAAGTTCCTTCCAATCCCATCTGTCAAACCAGGGCTTCAGATTTTACATGTGTGCTCACACACACACCATTAAAATTATGAGGTGTCTTGAGAAAGCAACTTGGTCCCTCCTCTGCCTGTCTGGATTTATACTTACTGTCAGGTCAAGGAAAGCAGACCTACAGTTTTACTGCTGGAGTTGTAACGTAGAACTTCAGTAGTGCTTTCCAAATCTTCCTTATTCAATCTTCCCAATTCCCTTGGCACTGGTTATTTCAGATTCCTCCTAGTCTATCACCAAGGTAACAGTTCCTTTCCCCAACATCTTCAAATTTTTCTATCGCTGCTGCTCCTCTCTGCTAGAGCTCCGATCTGGCCCTTCAATCTCTTTTGTACAGCCACATCCCCTCTTTCACTCCCCTCCCAGCCTTTCAGCAAACTGCTCATGCCCAGCACCACTCTGCTTCTTCAGCCAGATTACTTATCAAGTGTTACACCAAATTAAGTAGTCCCACCTTGAATTTTCAAGCCTTAGTGCTACCACCTTGCTTTAATATCCTACTACATGTTCAAGTGTTCTGCTCCCTTCGTATTTCCCACTCCCCCACATCCTTTCATCTTTTCCCACTCAGCTCCATGCTTTTCCTATGATGCCTCCTCAGCCTGAGTAGGCTCCCTCCTCCATCATATCAAATAACCCCAAACTCTCAAATCCCTCCTAAAATAAGCTTTACCTACCCCAGCTTCCTGCCTTGCCAAACAAGTTTAGTTTTAGCCCTTCTCTAAAAGCTTTTAAAAATACCAAACAAGTATCACTTTCCACTGTGAAAAACCTTTTGGTCGTAATAAGACGCATGCCAAATTGCCACTTGCCCGGGCTCCTTTGATGCACGAGCTCTCCTTCTCTTTGTTTAGGCTGTGAAGTATTTGGGACAGGAACCTTGTGTTTAAGCAGCTAAAATACCGTGCACGTTTCCAGCCCTGAACAATCAGCCTCATCTCTCCCAGGCGAATGGCCAGCACTCAGGCATTTCTGCCTCCAAGATCCGTACGCCCCGCTTCGGGTACCCCTCCTTCTTCACCTATATTTTAGAAGTTTGCTCTTTTTGGTCTCCACAAATAAGCACACGAGTTATGTGCGGCACTTTGGGAGCCAACCAAGCACAGGAGCAATTTCCTTTGCCCAGCTGGTGTTTGTACATGCCCCCAACTTTCTGTGACCCCAGCCTTGTCTGAAATGCTGTGGGGGATAGAGGGGAGCCGGGCTAGAAATTAGCCAATTAACGATTTCTCAGCAAAATGCAACAGTCCCAACCCTACGTCTTCCAAACCACAGAAGAATTTTCTTACAAAATACTTTCCCCTCAGTCAGCAGTCTGCGCTCGCCCTCCCCCACCCCTCCGCTCCACCCCCCCTTTGTCAGACCTGCTTCTGGAAAAAGCCTCTCCGTTCCAGAAAGCCGGGCAGTAATTCAGCACCGACTTGGTTTTACTTGTCTAAATATTCAGCAGAGAGAGTAACTATCCACAGTTATCAACTGTGTTCATCTGCAGACAGGAGCTCTTCGGCTTTTGTCTCTCCCCCTCTTGTCCCCCTCTTATTTCTTTATTTTTTAAATACCAGAGAAGATCGTGCCAACACAAAGAACAATAATGACGTTTCTTCTAAACAGTTTTGTATTGCACATGCTCTTTCTTTAACTAGCAAGGGGTAATAAACATTTACTACTTTCCTTGGAGCACGGGAGGGGGGGGATGGAGAAAACAACCCAAACGTGCTGCTGTGCCCATCTGATTTAGGGCTGCAAAGCCACCAGTGACACGTGGTGTCAGCGGATGAAGGACAAGCAGGGAAGGAGTGAAAACCAAAGGGAGAAGTCCTGTGGGCTGGGCGATGTAGGGGCTGCTGAAGCAGGCAGAGCGGATCCGATAAGATGCAGAAGAGGGTAACAGCACACGAGCGCAGCGGCCAGGCTGGGTTACTGCTATTGAACAAGGTCTCTTTGCACAGCTGGAAAGTTGGCTGCAGAACTCCCTGCCTGGGCAGGGAGATGGGGTTGGAGCATCAAGAGCAATTCAGTGGTTACACAGCTGCCTTCCCTCCCTCTGCCCCCTCTCCCCTTCCCCAGAAGTTAGGCAAGCAGTAGGAAGACCTCCAGTTTCCAAATCATAGCTTTAACTCTTTCATTGAATAGCTTGTTTCTCGTGCTAGCAGCTACTCTTAAGTAATAGGCTCATTTGGCAGAAACTCAGCCCATATGTCACTGCGCTGTTGGTATGAATAAAGTTATTCCCGCATCGTACCAGCTCCAATTGAGTGCTGGGCACAAAACCAGAAAAGCAATAACTGATGTCAAATATCTGGTATATAAAACAGCATGCAAACCCCCATTTTTCCCAACCCAACGCTAATAACACAAATGACTTCTCATGAAATCAGCCTGTAAACAATCCTAAGCTCTCTCCTAGGGAAAGTTCCAAGTAAAAGCATTTGTAGAAACAGCATTTCACCTGGTGCAAGCGAGCACCAACGCTGTAGCTTGCAGGTCCAACATGGGTCAGTATTGAAGAAGACTACAAGCATTCAATGCTTCTCCTCACAACTGGTATTTGTGCTAGTTGAATTTCGTTATGTATAGACAAAAGTTTAGAAAACTTCCCACATTTAAAAACACTTAACATTAAAAAAAAAAAAGAAAAAACAAGCTCTGCAACTACACAAGAAACATAAACCAATGTAATCTCTTAGATCTGGGCACACCACAGACATTTTAAAGAGAAAACTTCAGCAACAAATGTCATCTGTTTCTCTTTGTAAAAACAGGCTACGGCTGTTCTCTTTGCAGATTTTTTTCAGCTTTAATAAAGGAGCACTACCCTGATATTCAATAATTTGTCTTTCATCTTATTTGCAGACCCAGTAACGTTGCTCCCAAATATCTAAATTTCAGGGTTGCTTAGCTTCTTTAAATGGCCTTGAAAATGGTGGAAATAAGCCACGTTACCCTTGATACATCTCCCCCTATTAAGTAGTCTTTCCCAGGGAGGCAAACAGTCCTTTCTTCTGCACTAATCCCTGCAGCCTCAGGGCAGTAGATACTTCTGAGCAGTCCTGAATGACACAAGACTGGCCTTCTCAGCTAGAGAGGGTAAGCTCCCAGCACATGACCATGGCACAGCAGAGGCACAGCCAGGCTGTGGATGACATGCTAGACCACTAAGATCCTGCTTTTTTTAGAAGAGAAGCAAGTGCCTGCTTTTGCAAAGCACTGGGAGCATTCCCAGGTTGGTATGTGGGACCTGAAGCACTCGAATCACTTGGAAGATCCTAGCCTTCAGACCAATCCTTAATTTTGGCTTTTAAGTAGTTTGACCACAAACCTAGCAGACAAAAATGCTTATCAATGGTACCCAAGCATAAATATAAAAGGAAGCATCCTTTACAGGTTGCTTTTAAACTGCAGTGAACTTCTGGAGCTAACCCTTCCAAAAGCTGGGACTATCACAAGCAGAGTATCACTGGGTGGGATGAGTTTCAGCCAAAATGTTTAATTGAATTTATTTCCAAGAAAGAGGTCAAGTGGGGGAAGGGAAGCTGTTTACCCTCCATTAAACAGTTTTGGCAGCCTTCTGTTTGAGCAGCACTAGTTCTTCTGTGCTCTGGAGCAAAAGCCTGAAGGCTGGCAGCAGTGTGTGTACAGTTCAGGCATTCTGTCATTTCTGCACAAACCCACCCAAATTTGGCCTTGTTTTATGCCTTTTGGGCTGGGGTGGGAGGGAAAGAAGGGAAAACGAGTCTCTCCCGACCTCACATAAACTGTGATCTGTTAGAGAACAGCGGGCTGAACACCCAAAGAGACTCATACTTTCTACAACAGCAGTTTGGAAGGAGTAATGTCTGTACAGGCTGCAGCTGTGCCAGATGCATACCGCCTCCAACCTGCCCTCAAGCTCAAATCACTATTACTTCCCAACCTGCTCCTGTAAGAGCTCCCTAACCTGCTATTTCAGATGACATGAAACACCTTAGTTTTAGCTAACCTGGCTTGCTGGGGCCGAAATGCCTTGGAAAGAGCTCATAGCAGCAGCTCCTCCTTGGAGGATGCCCCAACCCTTGAGATGCTGCAGGTTGTGCCAAGATCTAGTTGGAGATAAAGCACACTCTCCCACACTCGAAAACCCAGCACTGCTTGGCCTAAAAGGAAAAACTTTTACCAAGCAAGACAAAGGCAGGGATAGAAGAGACTGTGTGAGCCTGCGGTGTGGAAGGCTGCCAGGGAAGACAATGGGACACCAGCCAGAGGGCAGGTCTGGAGAAGGCACACACGCAGATGATGGGCATAAGAGGGAAAAGTTGGGAATGAAACTTAGATCCTCAACTCATACCAATCCACTATGCGACAGGACCAACCCTGCAGTCCTGATATTTTATGTTTTTTTTTTTTTTTTTTTTTGTAATATAGTATGATTAGGAAAGAATGTATTGATTTAAACTGGTAAACAAAATGTTTAGGAAATGGATTCCCCCAAGTTTTCCCAGTTAAATTGTCAGGAAGTATCTGCCAGATTTTGACATGCAAAAATAAGTAGCTCCCAAATTCTTTATGAACAGAAATAAGCATAAGTTGTTTTTCCTCACAAGATAACACGTGTTCTTATGGTTTTTGTTTGTTTGTTTTTGGTGCCTTCAGGGTATATTTTGTGACTAAGAAGCAAGACCATGTCTTCTGAAGATAGTATTGGCTGCTGCAGGGTGAAGCTACAATAGCTACACCCCTCTTGTTGCTTCAAGTCCCTCAATGATACTTTGAAGTACAGGTAAAGTGTCACCGAATTCATACCTTGCTTGACACCTGCATGGGTCAGCACACACACCTGCCACCAAAGCCAGGATAAGATAAATTTGAAACTTTAAAAATACATTTTAACCTTACTAGGAAAGGGAACCTTTTCCCTCAACTGGTAAGCTTTTCTTTTGCTTGTATCTGGATCCACCCCCTCAGTAAGATTATTTAAAGCTTACACAAAAGTTACAAGTGATTTTTTCTCCCCTTTATAAAGTATGATGAATACCACACCTGGATGATCCTGCAAAGAAGGGGGAAGAGAACAAAGGGGTACTTTTACTCTGGGAAAGATGAGTTGCATGCACTAGAGAAATGTTCTGTTTGGAAGATTACTTAGACTTTACCCAAAGGCTGCTTCAAAACAAAGTGGTGGGGTTGTTTTTTCCCCCCTCCCATGTTCCCTGTCAGATCAGCAAAGCTAAAGAGATGTTGCTAGTAGTGATGTTTTAAACAACTAGGTTAAACAACTAGGACTGACATCAAAAGCTCCCAAAACTTCTGGAGAAGTCTGCCTTTAGTACCAAGCACTTATTGCAGGGAAGAAAGGAGACCAAGTGGAATGATTCTCATCTTTCCACATCAAGCGCTTTTCCAGTACGCACATCTCTGACCGTGACTCTTTGGCATTCTTCTCATTTTAATAGCCCTGAAAGTATCACTTAGTCTTTCCTACCTCAGTAAGTACGAGTACAGATGTGCCCAAAGTTAAAACACAACAGATGTGAGCTTCCCCAAGCTGCACAGTCAGACTGCACAATTACACTTGGTAATTAGCCTCCAGCTCTTGGGGTGCCTAACCATGGATCCAAGACACCCTCAAGCCATCACATACGAAATCCACATCTCTAGCAGAGTACCAGACGCAGAACAAGGATACCAGCCACATCACCCCAGTGCACAGCAGCATGTTTTTTGGTGCATCCTTAGGGGCCAGTGCCATAGGAATCTATTCATTCACCTCGACTCTGCTGCCTGTTGACTATCCCGCCCAGCGTCCATCGCCGGTCCAGGCGCCTCAGGTGAGCCTTGCGTCGCTTAGAAACTAGTTTGGAACGTGGATGGAAACATAAAAGAAAAAAAAAGTGATGGGAGGGTGAGGAATAAAAACAAAACATGGCATTTACAAGCACTGGTCTTGTTAGCAGAACAGGTTAGATGGGATGCAGAAACTTTGGTTTAGTTTATATAGTACAGTCAAACAAGTTAGCTTCTTGAGCCTGAGCAACAGAAACCACCTAAAACTGTCACAAATTGCCACCCTTGGTATTAGTTTTATTTAAAAAATAAAAAAGCACGCACACATAGACCCAAAGCAAGCTGCACAACAAAGGAAAACGTGTCCAAGGTGGCTGAAGGGTCAGATCAACATCACTGCAGTTGGATCATCTTGTTCGGCTACAGGGTCTTTGGAGAATTCACTCCATTGCATGCAATAATCAAACCCAACAGGGCTCTAACACTCTTAAAATAAGTTATCACATTATATAAAAAAAAAAAAAATGGTGGAAAAAATGGTAGCTTCTGATAGTGAGTTCACTTGTAACAGTAGCACTCAGGAACTGCACCCAGCTGGAAAATGTCTAATGTCTCCTTGCTTGCAACATGCAACTCAAGCACTACCACAGATAATACTCATGATGTAGACATCAACTTCTAACATACTGATTAAGAGAAAATAAAAAAAAAAACCTAACCTTCCTGTTATTGAGCAGGCTCAAGAAGCTAACATGGCAGAACTGAGAATTAGTTCCACACTCAAACAATAATTTATGCTTAAAATATAAACAAAGACAAAACACTTATAGAAATGGCGTTGTGAGAACAGCTGTGCACAGAGGACACCACTTGTTTTCCAGATTGCATACATGGAAACATACTTCAGCTCCTTCTTCTGGTTGTGGAGATGTGAACAACACAGGAACCATTGGACTGGCACAAACACAGACAAACACTTTCCTTTTTCCCCATGTAAGGGCTTCCACTCTAGTTTGGCAACTACCGAAAGCATGCTTGGTGCTGACAAGAGTAATGCAAAATATTACACTTCAGCTATCTCTAGGGCACAACCACAACCGTTTTCCTAGTGATGCTGAGAAAGCTGTTCATCAACTCATTATCTCATTAATAATTGCTTGACTCTGCGGTCATTTTGGGAATATGCCCTCATACTCACGGTCTTCTAGAACTATGCTTTACAGACAACTAGGAACAGCAAAATGTTTTGATCAGGGGAAGGATTAGTTGAACAGGTGTTAATAACTTCCCCAGAAAGCAGCTGACACCTTCTTCCCCTTCACAGCTCTCAAGGCTTAGTGCAAAGTCTGGAACCCAGCTCACTCACCTCAAATTTCTCCTTTGCTGTAAGGCCTAAACCTTCCCAAGCCACCCTAAGTAGAGGTGTGGTGAGTGGTGTATAAAAATGTCTAGGCACAACGTCTAGCTAGTGGTATTCTGTACTTCTCCTTTGATCCCATGTGGATCAAAGCAGAGAAGAACCATGAATTTTCTGGGGAGGTGGATTTTAAGTACATAGATCACTGTGGTTTTGGCTAAAGGGACTTAGTAATCCTCTTGGAAGCCCACAGTGGCACAAATGAGTAGCTGTCTTCCGTCCTTCCTGGTAGTGTTTTTCTTTCACATTGGCTTAACCTGGTAGCTTTCTCCAAATCCACATGATGTTAGACTGCCAGTTACACACACGCTACATGAGAGGCAACACAAGACATTTTCGGAGACATACAGATTATAGCAGAGAGAGAAGCTACAGCTGAATTCACAGTAACACTGATACAGAACTTGACTGTGTTAGGAGGTTTCTACCCAAGAAGTGAGGAGATTAAAGACATTGATCTAATAGGCTTGTTGAAGGGGATGGGTGTGGAAAAGGGAGAAACTTGTGTCAGAAGTCAATCACCCACAACTCCTTGCTCACAGAGTGGAGCTGAGTGGAGGATTCAGTCATCTGGGATCTCCAGGTCTCCCACAGAGGGTCACGCAGATCCACCACTGTGTTCTCCTTTACACAACAGTTGTAGGCTATCCCTAGCAATAAGCCTTTTATACTTAAACCACAAGTCAGTTTTTCATCTTCAGCAATAATGGATTTTGCCATTCGATGCCAGACTTGGAATTCAGTGGCCATCCCTTAGTTAGTCACCAGAAAGGTTATTTATCAAGAAGTGTCTAAACCTTTTAAGGGATCATTTTAAGATGTTTACTTTAACAGCTCCTGTGGCTACACAAGTTTCTCTAGATTGCTTTCTGAATGCTTTCCAAGCTTTCAGAGGGTGTTGCTCTAAACACAGGCCCAAGTAGCAGCTGACTGTCTACCCTCATCCTGACCAAAGATGTTGTGCAGGCTCAAACGCAGGCAGGAAACACGTTCATCTCTCAGTGAAGAGACTAGAGACGCACAGAATTATTAGTATTATGTAGGGACAGTATTATTAATACTTTGCACTCAGCACCTCCTTATCTCTACAAGGGTCTGCCACCACAGAGAGGACCTCTGAGTCTGCCTGGCTTGTAGCCTTGTTCTGGGCCCTATGAAAATGGAGAGAGCCAAGAGGCCGATACAGAAATTTCCCTACAGTAGTGCCTCTGCCCTTCAAAGCAGACAGTACAGATGGCATAGATGCAGGAAGTCTACATCTACAGAATTAATTTTGAAAATAGTATGTACTGTACATGCAGGGGCTAGGGCACTAAATCCAGTCAAAGTGCCGTCCTGCTCAGTTACACTGGAGTCCCCCCATTCTCCTGCCTACTGAGAGAGAGCGGGCAAACTGTGTAAATGTTTGGTTTTACACACTTATCTTAAGAGAGTGAACTGACTTTCTCCTTCCTCTCTTATGGAAGCCTTTCTTTCCTACTAATAACTATTGTGAGGCCATTCCACTATACAGTGAGAATAGCTCAAGTGAAACATTTTTACTTGAGGAAGACAGAGGAAGAAAAAGAACAAAAGGAGCCTCAGCTTATGTGGTTAATAACACAGAACAAAGTTACTGAAAAGCAAGGGAAAGCTGGGGCACATCAAAGCAGCTGCAGAGGTAATGCAATTAGATTTGTCACTGGGATGGATCTGAACAAGAAGGGAAGAACAGTGTCAGGTTTCAGTGTATCTGGATTTGCAGTAAGGCAGGGAATGTGACTGCTGACCATAGCTGAGGAGAGCAACGTAGCGGATTAAAGAGGACCGAGAGGAAGAAGATAAGGAGCATTTGATGGATTTTCCATTACCCAGGACAAATTGCCATGGAGCAACAATCCTCTGCAGAGTACACTCCAGAGGGCAACATGAAAGGAGGAGGAGAGCTTGAAATGCAAGCAGTTTAAGCAATAAGGCTGTCAAGCATGCTTCATATTTAAGAGTCAGGAAAAGGGAGGCAGCTACAGATCAACAGACAAAGCATTCTTCAACTCTTTCAGAAAAGAGCAGCAAGTTTTTTGTTCTATACTAGCAGGGAAACTTTACTGCATCTGCTAGGATGTTGCATCATACCAGATTGGTTCCCTGCCTACCAGTCTACAGTCAGTCTCTAAACCCTAAGTGAACCAGGATATGGGTAGCTTTGAGCAGGGAAAAATGAGTTAGAGCCAAAAGATTTCAATAAGCCACAGATGTCACCCTTGCGGCCCAGCAAAGTAGCATTTTGCCTGTTTGCTATCTTAATGGGCAGACAGTCACCCTGACACATCTCTAAACCTCCTTCCTCTCTGCTAAGGAAAGGTCAGCTGACTTTCCATATACTTTTTACGTAAGCATCATGTCAAAAGCACCTACAAATTTAGCTAGAGATTCATTAGAATTAAGCAAGTTATAAGTGTCCTTTGTACACAGTTGCTACATGAGAAGTCCATTAAGATGTGGTTAGTCTTTCATAATGGAACAGGGGAACATGTGAGGTTGCACTATTCCATTTCTGGAACCCAAATTAAGCATCTTTAGCCAAAAAAACAGCACGGCTGGATACATAAACATGACAAATGGCACTTCAGTTGTAACAGAGTAAGACCACACCAAATGAAGTTACCTTTCCACACAATCACAGACCACAGCAAGCAGCACTTAAACTAGTTTTAAGGATTAATTTAAAAAAAAATGTACTGAGAAGCCACCATTGAAGTTAAATCTCACTTCTTTTAATCACCTGCTCCAAAAACATATTCTTCCAATTAAAAGCTCTTACATATAATTTCTACAGACGAGCCATGCAAGTTCTTTCCTCTGACAGACACCGTAGTCTAAGACCTCTACCAGAACATGCTGCTTGGACTTGCACCGGAGTTGTTTTATAGTTTAAGGGTGTTAAGATGGGTATCATCTTTTTTTTTTTTTTAAACACAATGACAGTCCAAGACAGTCACAAAAGAATTACAGGCATGGTACTTCATCCTAATTTCTTCTTCAACAGTTTAAATTTTTATACTGATTCAAAAAAGTGGAAGAGATTACTGCAGTGGATTAGCAGCCATGAGTGGCAATAAGTTTTCAAAGTCGCTCTTTACCTACTGGTGGAAAAGTATCCAGCAAGTAAGTATCAGATTCCCCTTGACAACAAAAAGCTTTCCATACCTTCCCCAATTTTGGATGTGTTGATGTCAGAGTCATCTCTGGTTCCATTTTGGGATTCCAGGTACGTTGCAGGGACCCAGCCCTGCTCCTCTGCAGTGCTCACAAACCACCAGCCTACAAAAAGAAACAAGAGAAGTTGCTCAGTAAACAGTAAGAGGAACAAGGAGAGTGGGATGCTACTGAGAAGCAAGCACAGAGTCAGAAGCTTTGGTACAGGTTTGAGTTACTCTGCAGCCTCCTAGAAAGAGGCTGTTTCTATCAGATATTCTCAAAGTGCCTGATCAGTACACAGGCAGGCCACATGTAAAAATATGTTGTAAAAGAGCAAATAGTTTATTTTAAAATCTGAAATCCATCCATAACAACTCTGATTTGAATTCTCCAACTGAGTTTCTGAAAGCCTGTAATGCAGCACATACATCTACAAAATTGAAATACTTTGTTAGCACAAATCCATGTTTGAGGTCTCAGAAGTCAAACAATGGAAGTAGGAAAGACTTCAGAAGAGCACAAATTTCAGAATAGGACACACAAACCCACATTCCTAGCACACTTATCACCATTGCCAGTGTTCAACGATTATGACCAGTATTCAGGGCTCTAGGAAGTTCTGCACACAACAGAAATAAGAGAAAAAAGCAACCGAAAAGGGACTTCAGGCTGTAAGGACCAGTTTATTTACCTTTCCACCTGAACCTCTGTGTTCCTATTATTGTCTAAAAAAAACCAAAGTGATTACCAACTCTATTGAGACAACCTTTAGGTCATAGCTATGGATGGATGAATAAATTTTAGGTGAGTCATCTTTCAGCTAAATGCATCCCAGTCACAACTGTCCTCACCCCTTTTCTTGCTTGGCTGCATTGATTTATTGGATCTTTCCCTGAGTTTGACAGGGTTGCTCATCCAAGAGCCTGCAACTCTAGGTTCTGAGCACATCTAGATTCTGCTCCACTCAGGTAAGGTCAGGGTTAAGATACTGGACCATAAAAAGCTAAGCAGTTAAAACATTCCCATTGTTTTATATCATCCCCAGTCTCTCCCCCCAAAATGCAAGTTGATTCATCAGGAGAGCTCAAGCTATTGTTCAACACTAGTTTTAGAGCCTGCCCAAAGGGAGTTGAGAGAACAGTTATTTCTGTACAAACGCTTCAGAGCGGTCTACAGACTTTAATGGCTATCATAAAACCAAGAAATTTCACAGGAACCTGAACCTGCCTGCGATGAGCTAAGGCAGAGACAAGCCAGCTTGGTTTGCAAATAGATGGGGCACAAAGACCAATTTCATTTGTGACAAAGCACAGACTCCTGTGATGGCCATGCAGCCCTGGGTCCAGTAAGGGGAAGGGAGACTCTGCTGGGCTCCATGGCCATACAATGTGCAGCTTTAAAGAGAAAAAAAAAATAAATAAATAAAAGAAAGAAACCATCTGAAACAATGCTTAAGTGCTAGTGTTAAAAATCACCCATGTTTGTTCCAAAACTTGTCACGTTTCTACCAGAGGATAGGAGTTATAAACCCTCATTTTCCTTGCAGGAGCCTGCAGCAGGGAGACAATGCGCCCCAAGGAACAAAACCCCTCACTCCTCAGCAGCGCAGCTGCTAGGTAGCTCTATTTATTTACTCTCCAAGCTCAGACATGGCTTTCCATTTTCTGGCCCGGCAGACGGTTGGAAACTTTGCTTCACAAGGCTCATGGTTGGAAAGTTTAAATTTAGTTATTCCTCCTCAGCAGGAGGTGGATTCTCCTGCCACGAAGCCCACAGCAGCGAACGCTGGAATCTGCCAGACCGATTCAAAAATGCATCTTCACGGTTGTTCCTCATTTTACCAGTAACGTACCAACATGGGTAGCAAACACAGCTTAACGTACACTTATAATTAAGCACAAAATGTCAGAAGCTGGCTTTCAGCTGATACCAATTAGACTGGAATTGTTTATGTAAACTCTTCCTCAGAAAGAAATTAAATGCAATTGCACAAAAGGTCTTGCCTACACTTAAAATGTGCACTTGGGCCAAACTCAAACCATGGTAAAACAGTCGTTGGAAGGCTGGAGCTCACAGCCTTGACGCCAGCCCAGTGCTAGGCCGTTTCGCAATACAGCTCCTCTGGCTCAGCTGATGGAGATGCTCTGTTGCCTCAGAGCTGAGCTGAAGGCCCTGAATTTGGGCCCAGAGCGTAGCTGAGCCCTCATCCACCCAAACAGGGCTCCCTGCTAAAAAGCAAGCCTTTGCCCCCAAACCTGGGCATGCATACGCCTGCCTTCCTATCGCTGTGCCTCCCTGCTGCCATTCCTAACCCCTACAAGGCCTCAGCTCCTGGAAGGCCTCGGCGGGGAAACCCTGCGGCTCAGCTGACCTCATGAACGTGCCGCCACATGCCAGTTGGAAGTCAAGTCACGATTTTAGGTTATACTGTCAAGTAACTCAACCACGTCCATTGCAGAGTGCAGAGCATGCAGCACTAAGTAAGGCATTAAGCAGCTTTGATTCTTCAAGGTGTCTCTAAGGGGACTGCTCCTGTTTGCCACTGACCTCGTGAAAGTTATTTCTTTCTAAATATTTCCTTTATATACTATATGCAAGGGTAAAGCCCAGACAAGAAACCCATGCAGCTAGTGAGAAATCAGCAGTGTGCACCCGGGTTCAGAAGAAAACAAGCTCTACCTGAAGCTCCATCAAGAAGCTTGAAACAGGAGAAGAGAAGAAAAGCTTTAATGCAGGAATATGAATTCCCATTCACAGAAAAAAAAAAAAAACAACAGAACACAAGCAAAGCAAAGCCAACGTTTTACTTAAATAGCCTGAACAATTGAGAAGAGTGAATAGCTTACAGCAGCACTCCCAACATTAGTCCAAATGGATGCTCGCAAGCAAGACACACAAGGTCTTGGAGTGGCCAAGCAGGCAATGCAGAGACAACTTACTCCTTATGAGGCCTAAAATCCTAATTATGATGGCACATCTAGGCCATAACCCTACAGAAAGGAAATTACGACAAGAACTGAGACTTGACCGAAAGCAGCTGATGTGCAGGTAAATGCCACAAGGCAGCTCATGCATGACAGCAGCAAAGCGCAGAAAGTTCCTGCCTGGCAGCTGATAACGAAGTAGTTGCTCTGCACTTGCCCCCACCAATGCCACCTTTTTATTTATTCATTTAGCAAGCTCACAGAGCTCATGCAGACAAATTAGCCAGATCGGCCTTTATAGAAAGTCAGGGCTATAACGAAGCAAACTACTGTTTGTGTCCCCCTGCCATCTCTCCCAAACCATTGCAGGCTCACAGGAACGTTGTTAGAAAACTCGCTTTTGAAATAGAACAAAACATCACATTTATTTTGAGTTCTCCCTCTATGCTGGATTTTAGCTTGACTTCACAATTCATTATTAAAACCATTCTGCAGCAACATCTGCATGGAATTATGTAAAGTTATCTCTGTGCACTGCCAAGCCAGTCTGAGGTTCGCTCTCGCACTCACACCATCTGTAAAAATTAGGCAGTGACTTGCAGCTCAAGTTAACCCTTACGGATGCCCCTAGCTCTCAGACACCAAAATGCAACTCTCAAGCTGATGTGGCACGGATGTCTAGACTGAGAGCGTTACCCAGCCCTCACCCCGAGGAGGATTCAAAGGGAGTTTCAGCCTCAGAAGACATGGGGGGAATTGTGGCTGCTGCACCCAGACCAAGCTCAGCTCAAGCTTTCCTGCATTGCTGCAAATCCTGCCTTAATGCTAGTCCAGGAATATTAATTTGTAGGCATGCAACATTCTCCCCACATGCATTGAGTGTTTGGCGGGCATGTCAGAATCTTTAGCTGCAACAGACAAAATGTTTCTACACTCACAGGGTCCATCAAGTCTCTGAGAATGAGAGACTTTGGCATGGACCTACATCGGTTAGTGAGAGATGAAAGGTTCCACATGCCACACAAATGCACAGTCATGGTTAGCTGATGATTGTGGCTAAAACTGATCATGTTTGAGAATAAGTGACCAAAAATTTATTCTATAAATCATATTTCTGAATCTAATTGTATTGCCAGCTCTCCTTCCAAAATGCTTTTAAAAAGACCCTAACCCACCCCATGGGAAGCCACTAAACAATCAAAGGGCTGCATTTTGAAAAAGATTTGTTTGTGTTGACCCTTACTCAGCTAAGCTTCAGCATTGCCCATTTCTCCACACAGACAGGAAAATTAGCGACTTGAACAAAAGTAGCTTTTAAGGTGCTACAAATCCCTTGTTTTTGTTGTTAACAGCACGAACATGCTGAGCATTGATCTCTAGCTCTCCCCGCAGCCATTAAGTTCTCTCTAGATTTTTATTGCCAACTTTCAGCTTAACCAAAGTAAACAAGGACAGCAACGCTGTAAAAAGGGAATGGGAATCTCTCCTGCATGAGTGGACTACACATTCTTCTAAACAAATACTTGAACAACACTCCACCTCTCAAGAGCCTCAGAAAAACCACACTCGAGCAGTAGTCTGGTATATTTGATGTGTACTCCTTGCACTTCAGAGAGCTGCTCCCTTTTATGTCCTTCTGACTTCTATCGAGAAATTTCAAGAGATAGCACCTACAACTTGAGCTGTCCTGCAGAAGAGTATTAGATGCTACCAGCTCTCCTCAAAACATGGCATACAGACATTTTTGTGCCAGCAGTTGACCATTTTCTTTCAGAGATGCTATCTGCTTCTTTAAAGAACAGCTCAAATGTGAGAGTATTGCTGTGCAGATGAAGGCACTTGCTTTTTCCTCTCTATGAGAGCTCTTGCTTCCCACACAGTGCATGTATATTGGATGCACACAGAGAAGTCTGTCATAATTGCCTTGGACAGACCTCCAAAGAATATGCAGAAGCAGAAAGGCAAAGGTGACAGAAGCAACATATAGTGAGAGATTTTCTGCAGTAGGAAAGTTCTCACACCCACTGCCTAAAAATTTACAGCAGTGTCCGTACACTGTGAGACACTACCAGTGTACGTGCTGGCTCTGCTCTGTCCAAGGCTGCTTCAGTCTCGTACTTGGCAAAGGTGCTGGGCTGATAGCATTGAACTTGTATGAAGGCCAGTGTCTGATTTCTGAGCATGTTATCCTCACACTTCACAGAAAAGGCATCTTTGTCTTAAATACGGAGGTAAGATGCAAGAGGTCTTCCTAGCATGGACCTGCAGTTTGGGGTACAGAGGTCTGTGCGTGAGTCAACGCTCAGCAGACTGAGGCCGTCATCTCCAGATGAATTATTAAAGTTGGTGAAATATTAAAGGCATCTTTTATCTGTAAACATTTCCCAGCCTGTGTGTGCTGTAGGCTGTGCTGCAGCCACCACTCAGCCATGAAGCAATGTTTGTCTCGCTTTAAAGATGGAAGCAGGGCTCCAACAAAGATGTGCTAGAGGAGGAAAGCGTTTGTGCCAGACATCCCACTTGAACACAACGAAGACTCACAGCACAGACTCGCAGCCTTTTTATGTGCCATACCCAGACCAGACTGGGCCACATGTTAGGATTTCAGCTCAACCACATGTCATGATCCTTCCTTCAAGTCCTGGAGCTACCTGCTAGCTGCATGGTGCCCACACGTTCGTAGGGGCAACCACGCTTCCCAGTGGAGCCTCATTCTGCAAAATGTTGCAACCCTCAATGTCTGTGAAAGCAGTCAAGTGTACAAAGGTTGTAACCTTGCTTGCAAAAACTACCGTGGTTGTACTCCAGGTACAACTTTAAGAGGAAACAAAAAGACAAAAAAACCTCACCAGCCCACCTCCAAGAAATTTTCAAATTTGCTGATGAAACACCCTAAGAGCCCCACAGATTCCTTATGTGAGAGAACGGAGAACGGAGCCTGTCATTCCTTTCCTGGTGGCCCAGAATGGGAGGAAACACCAGCTGCTGGGGGAATTGCTACTTCTGTATGGGTCATGAAACAGGTTTTCTATCACGCCACTGAAAGATGAGTGATAAACTACAAACATGGAAACTCCACTATTACTATTTTTATGGCTATTCTTAAAACTTCCTTCCTCTCTTCTCAAAGAAAATAATCCAATTAGGATTTGAAATGTACCAAGCAAACATCTTGCTCCTGGTACTGAATATGCCACAACATCTGATGGTTCGTTTATTAGAAACCACGCACCTGACTGCTGCACACAGTAATCACACAACAACAGGCTATAGGGAGTCAGGTCACAGACTACGTTCTGCCCCACAAGCAATTAAGCAGAGTAATTAAGTAATTAAGTAGAGTAGTATTTGTATGATTTCACAAAGAGCCAGCACATCCAAGACTAAACAAAGAGGCTGCACACCCCTGTGCCTTGCTTCAGCATTCAGCTAGGTTTTACAGGAGACCCTACAGGAACACAAGAGGAACCCCAGCTTAAGAGCATCACTTAGGAACATTGTCAGCCCAGAGAACATGTGGAGTGCCACTGGGGACCCCTCTCTGCCTGCTCCCTCTTTGGGAGGGTCTGAAAGCTGAGTTTTGTTTTCAGAATAAATGCTGCAGCAGTTTTTGCTTAATTTGGTGATGGAAACAATATTTGAGAGAGCTTCCTGAGGTGAGGGAGGAGATGGGGAGCAGAAGGTGGGGACTCCTGGAAGGCTGGACTCTGCTGATATCACTTTTTGGCCATTAGCAGAACAGCACGTTGCCTTGTGGAGCTAAAAGTTGGAACAAAAGGCCGTGAGCTGAGACCAGGGTTTGATGTTCTCCAGCAAGAGTTGATAGTAACAGCTAATGCTTAGGGCTCAGCATCAGCACAGGGAATAGAAGCACTGCTTTAGTTGTCTCCAGACAGGCTCAAGGGGGGGGGAAAAAAAAAAAAAAAAAAAGAAAAAACAAAAGGTGAATCCTAAAGTTTGGGAGCTGTTACAAATTAAATATTTTTCCCTGCAATGCCTGGCTATTAAGGCAACTTGTTGCTTCAGGTCTATGTGGTTATGGATTTGTTGTCCTATCCTTCCAGCTGTCACCTTCCTCCACCTCTACTACTAACCATGTGGGGTTGGTGGATGGAGGCTTCCCAGCGGTGCCTTTAGCATCTCTCCCTTTTGCTGCCATACTCCAGCTCCTTTGGCTGCGGAGCTGGCTGGCATGGAGGACACACCACGTGTGAACAGCATATCCCAGTTATTATTGCCACACAAGTTTTTCCTGGACCAAGGGTAGCTGAGCTGACTAGGTGTGTACATAAGTGCTCAATACAGAGTCCCAGAGCATGTCTCAGATTCTGGCTTAAACATCCAGCTTGCCTGGATTGCTTTCACATCACATTATATGCACAAATACACGTATAGATGTGGAAACTCACGCCCTGACCTCTGCATTCGAGTACTTATCACCCTAGTCTTCTGTTGGGATTGAAACTGCTTTTCCTCGTACTTGTGGAAAAACAGAAGTGTTTAGAACATGGGAAAAGTTCATGGGAAAAGCAAAAACTGGATAATATACAATTCAGCTCTAATACTTTATGGGTTACATCACTGGTAGAGACGATGGATATTCAGAGTATTAGACAACTAGGAAATACCACATTATTGTATTTCTTCAAATCTTCTAAGCTGGTAGATGACATGTCTTTCAGAGGGGCACATTTGGAAAAACATTTACTCATCTCTGATTATATTCGTGAATTTATGCGCGCACAGATGTGTAAAGCGCACAGTTTATCTTTGTGTTCTGATAATGTTATAAACTCCCCATGTCCTGGATCTGCAGCTATTTGTTATGGCCCAACAGTTACCCAGGGGCTTCCCCTCCCTGTTTTTTTAAAAAAAGACCTCAAGCTTGTGTATTGACACAGCTGGAATGAAGGAATCTGCCAAACACGTTCTCAGGAATTGGCACATACATCCACAAGGCCATCGTATAATCCAGTACAAACTACACCAGTTGCGTACCTAAAGCAAGGAAATAAATGCACTACCTTTACATTAGCAGCTATGGAAAAGTCTTAGACATTACCTGTAAATCCCAGACAAGGTCCCATCAAGCTCCATGTCACCAGCTTGCCCTAAAGCATCAAGCACCCTAGGCTCCCAAGACAGAAGGACGAGAAAAGCACCGCTTCCTAAACCTGCCCATGGCCACCTGCACAGCAGCACACCACCAGTGTGCCCATGGTGTTGGCCAGTATCCCAGCCCACCGAGACCAGGAGATGC
This sequence comes from Nettapus auritus, assembly GCA_011076525.1. Classification (NCBI taxonomy): domain Eukaryota; kingdom Metazoa; phylum Chordata; class Aves; order Anseriformes; family Anatidae; genus Nettapus; species Nettapus auritus. The sequence continues at coordinate 24,265,415 of CM021770.1, forward strand.
ACAGAGCAGTGACAAAGCCAGCAGGTTGTACAGACAGACAGCATCTTCAGACACACTAACGCCTTCTGAAAATAAATTTAACATAATCTCTCTTCCTGCTTTACTCAGTTTCACAAACACCTAATGGTAAAAGTGCAACTTGAGCTGCATTCCATATAACCCAACGAGTTTGTGGCTCACAGACTTTGTTCGTTACAGGAACAAAAGGAACTCAGAGAGGAGTGTTTTACTCAGAGGAAATATCTCATCAATCATGACAAGGAACAAAGCTATCTTTTGGTGGGCATACTGTATTGTGCAAGCAGCCTGGCTGCAGCTGTTGGCCTGTGAATGCTGTGAGTGCTGTACAACTGAATAAAACGAGATCCACCATACACAAATGGCTTTCAAAAGACTACCAGCTTGCACTGGTGTACTGGCCAGCCATTTCTTGCCATGCAACCCAAAGAACTAGCCCAGGTATTCCAGAAAATACTTATTTACTTCACACAGGTTTTCCTTTTGCCATCTGATCTGCCTGAAAACAGAATTTCCTGCCTGACCTCCAGTTCTGGTTGCACTATATGTTAGTTGTCTCTTACCCCTTCCCCCCAGTCTTCTTTTGTCTTGGAAAGTGAGAGAGATGTGCTCCTCAACAATGAAATTGTGATTTTAGTAACCACAAGGCCAGGTAAGATTGCTAAAGAGCACAGGCTTCAGTGCCAGTATAAAAAGCTGTGCATCGAGTCTGTACAGGCCTCAAATGGTATTGGGTACTGCCCTCCTCTCTCCCTAGACATCAATTTTTAGTTATTTGACTTCCTCAGGTCCCAAAACTGACCAGTGAGGATACCAACTGCTACCTACGTCCTTCAGTACAGCTTCCCAGTTCATTCAAGTTCATGGGGCACTTTCCTTGCTGCTCATTGAAGCAAAACTTTCCCAAACCTTTCCATCTTCTACTTCCAAAAGGACTTCTGTCCTTCATCTCCTTTAGGGTTTTTACTGTTAGGAAGACATAGCTTGAGTAGGAAAGCTAAGCAATAAGTCTCCCCTCACCCTCCTTAAAGCCTGGTCTCCCATCTCCTCCTTCAGCAGCCCACCACCTAAGGCTGATGCCTACTTTATAGATCTGAGTGGGGGGTTCAATGAACCCACCAAAGTGATACCATAGACTCAACGGTTATAGAAGTCAGTGACTTACAAAAGACCCCAAGTACAAGCGGGTCTGCTGGGGTATGAATAGAGGAAGACTGCAGCACAGTGTAGAACAAAAACCCAGTGGCCAAACCCAGCCCGGGGCAGCAGACGAGCAACCCACTGGTTTCAGAGAGGCTACGCCAGTGCCGCCACCTCCTTCAGCACATTTTCCAAAGCCACAGACAATGGCTTACAGGAAAGGTATGCAAACAGATGGCTTTCCACCCTGTAGGGCAGGAGGATCTCAGCCCCAGGAGCCAACGGAGACTCCCTTGGTCATTACGAGCTGTGGGGTTGCGTGTTTGCCGGGGTCAGCCAACAGGGTGCAACAGTCAAACTCACAAGTAATTTCCTTTACATTCACAGGACTTAATCTGAGAGCAAACACATCTTGTGTCCAAGCTTTCCTCTAGGAAAACATGAATAAGCTTTCAAATGGGCCTCAGAGTAATGTTGTCCAAAGATTACAAATTACTTCCTAGCAGTTTAAAAAGCAACAGACCCCCAAACCCAGCTGATAGGAAACAGCCTTCATAGGCAGCAGAGAATAGCCAATATTTACATCCTACACAGGCTGACAAAAGTCGCTTTTGTTTTAATTTCTTTCTCCGAAGTCCATAGAGAATGTGGTGTCAGCTGCTTACTGGGAAATCCTCAAAACCACACAGATTGAGGAAAAAAGACCCGCGGATTAGGAGCGATCCTAGCAGTACAAAGCAGCACTCCAGGTGCTAGAGTCAAAGTCACACAGGAATCCCATATTTCAGTCAAAAATACAGCAGCTGCCTCTGACAGGGACTCGAGTAACCTCAGGACAGAGCAGAGCAGTGCTGGACAAGATCTCGAAGCAAGGAACAAAGGCTGTACTATAACCAGCAGAAGTCAGAGGACAGAGCAGGCGAACAATGACATGAGCACAGCTGAGTCACCAGAGACACGGCCTTTCACAAACAGCTTCTGTGGGATGCTTTCGAGCCACGAAGCTCCTCCTGCTAGAGGAACGAGACACTTCAGCCTCCCGGTGCCCAGCTCAGTGTGCAGAGCAGCTCCTCTCCGCGGCGCTCAACCAGCTCAAAAATGGCCATTTCCATATCCTGGCCATTCCTTCAGGCTCTGCTTTCCAAATACAACCCCTGTCCAGCTCTGTTCATTAACTAGCTCTGGCAAGACTGCAGCCCAGATGGTACGTTATCGTGAATACTGATGTAAGCCCAACCGAATGCTCTGCTCTCCCTCTGACACCGCTTCGTTGCTTTTCTCCTGAGCTCCATTCAAGCCATGTTTCTGCAGTGACCTCAGGAGCTGTGCCTCAAAGAGCTGCCTGCACAAGGCAGCAGGAAATGACAGCTTCGGAAATGAGCACCCGAGTGATGAATAGCAGGCTGCAAGAGCAGCCGGGGAGCTAGCAGGCTGCCAGTTAATGAACTGCACTGTATTGAGCAAGGACATACATGGGCAGGCAGCATCACCGACACTCCCCAGAAGAGATTACCAACCCAGTTCAGTATTTTCGGAAGGGTTTTTCTGGGCTTCTCTAAAATTTAGAAACTTTGAGACACATTACTATGTTTAGATCAGCACGAAGCTGAACCAGCCCCGTTTTCACAAAATATAGTTGCTTGAGGAAAACTGGAAGGAAAAAAGAAGATAGGAAGAAACTTTTCCTTTTACTAATGTCATGAAGACCCAGACTGTGCAGGTAGAAACGAGAGGACATTCACCTTTAGGAAGGGGAAACCTGAGCTCATCCAGGTAGGATCCAAAAAGCAGACAAATTACTGGGGTATCTGGTTCCATGAGCTCCAACAAAAAGGTGCATCAGCAGTGTAAGAAGAGGAGGCAAATATATAGAAGCTGCTGAGGCAAAAATCCCTGGGAACATGCCTGTCTTTCCCCTTAAACAGAAAACCACTCCTCCTATGTTGCAGGAAATAGCATGCACGCAGGCAGGCAACTAAGCACTTGTTTCTGTTAATTCTGCCTTAGCCCCTGGATAGGAAGGCTGCTCGAGCACCTTCACAGGGTTTTTGTGATTTCCCCACGGCTCACCTAGCTGTGTCACCAGGGATGCTGACTTTAAAGCCAGGTTAGCCTTCAAAGCTCAGACCTGAGAGGCAGCCTAGACCCAGAGCAGAGAACTGCTTTGCCTTCAGAGACTAGAAACACCTCACTAAGGCTTGCACTATGGGAAGAACAACAGCTTCCTATTAACATCTTCTTTGTAGAAAAAGGCAGGGTTATCGCCTGCCTCAGTTGCCAGTCTGCCTCCAGGAAGACACAGTTAAGTGTGCCCTGAGTCAAAGGCCCAATACTTGAACAGTTTCATCCTCTGACTCTCCTTCCTCTCTATTCAATCTTAACCAAACAAAGCCAGAGCTAAGCACGGATTTGCTGGAAATAATCACTGAGGCTGAACTTCTGATACTAAATAAGGGTCAACCAGGCAAATTAATGAAGTGAGATACAGAAAACCCATCAGTCTCTGTGTTTCACAGAGCTGAAAGAAAACAAATATAACATTGTTAAGCTTATTCCTTTCCATTAGGGATAAATCAACCATGAAGCAAGGGCAGGAGTAATGCTGTTCTTGGGTGAAAAGCTAAGATTTGTAGACCCTCCATTACAAACACACAGGCATTACACAATACAGCACCCTTTAAAACAAATAAGCAGCACAGTAAGGGATTACCTAAACCTGTAAGACAGATGATGTAAAGGCGTAGTGTTTATCCTTTCAACATGCAGTCACTTAAGCTTACCCCATGGGTGCCTGCAACATCAAACCCTTCCCTTCCTTCAATGCAAAGCTACCAAAAGCAGGCAGATTGGACTGCCTGGACACCCTACTGCAAGTGCATCCCACTTTCTTTGCTCAGGTAGATGAGAGAAATCACTTTGACGCCAACATCATAGAAAGCCTTGAATTCTGGCATGCTGCAGCCCTCTACTTTTCAGGACCTCACTCTCTGCAGATTGACTGCCTTTTTTTCTTCCCTCCTTCCCTGAAAATGCATTGATTTCCACTTTTTATCTTGGAAAAGGTCAGTGATGGAGCACAGAGGCTGCACGTTCACCTCAAGCTGAGTATCACACAGCTGGTACAACACGCTGGCAGGCAAAGCAGCAACCCTCCAGCCTCAGGTGTTCTCAGTAACAGCTTGGCTAGAGGGCAAGGACACAACAGGCACATCCAAATACAGACAGAGCAACGCAAGCCCATGTTTGGCTGGTTTTAGTTTGTTCGACCCCACCAAAGCTCAAAGCAATACCTAATGCCCCCCTGGAAAGCCCTCTGGAAGCACGTGTCCCACAAAGACAAAGAGGATTGTCCTGCTTCTGGGGAGCTGGTCTAGCTTTGGGGATTTCTCTGCAGGAGAGCTGAGAATCAAACCAATTCCTGTAGTGGGGGTGAGGGGGGATTTTCCCTCCCAAATTTCCACGTCTTGGTTACTTCCCCTCCCTTCCCCCACCATCCAGATCTGAACAGTATTTCCTTTGTTTAAGGCTTCTGTAGACAGCCATTCTCTGGAGACAGGGCCTAAATGGCAAGCACAACAGGACCCTGATCTCAGCCGGGCCTTAGGCACTGCCATAAAAAAAAAAAACATCACAGAAGCATGGCTCAGTGTAAAACAGTCTGCACAGTAAATAAGTCTTGGGATAGGTCTGTTAGCTGCCATGCTGATTACAATGTTGGAACACCATGGTTTAACAAAAGCTTACAAGCCCAGAAAAAAATATTCTGAAACATCCCATTTAGTACCTATGTGCACATTTGGGAGGGTAAGCTGGAGTTCACTGCAGCACAAGTGTGAAGTATACACAACATACACCTCCAGCAAGACCAACTGGACTATTAGCACATTTTTGGATGACTAACCAAGTTCCATCAGCTTGCTTTCCTCTTATGGGCTGTGGGAAAGGATTATGGAGTGAAAAGAACCCAACCTGGGCAGACAGAAAAGTTCATCCTTCTGCAGCTGCTAAATCCCCACTGTGGAGGGAGATTTGCCATTGCACTTCAGAGACTTACCCTCCCTTTGTTTGCACAGGCTGTCAGTGCTCAGCAAAACACTGCAGTGCAGCATGCAGAAGGCCAAAGAAACCACGTGTTTTCTGGAAAGGATGGACGTTACTTCCAGCTCTTCTAACTTGTGCATAGATCCTCAACAGCAGAAGCCAGCAGAGCCGCCCCCAAGGCACACCAGTCCCTGATGATTTTCTTGGTCAAGCTCCTGGATAGTAACAGACACCTGCTGGAGGTTCAGAACTGCATCCTGAAGTTCCTCAGTCCCACAATAAGATGCATCACAACTGTTCTGTGCTTACAATCCGTTTTCATGAAGATCACGTTTGCTTTGACTGACATATTTGTCACCAGCTGCTCTCAAGTCCATGGGGTTGCCTAGTACCAGCACACACAGTATGGGCCGGGAGCACAAAGCGAGCTTTTTATATGCTTATTTTGGGAAAGGTCACACACTGTATTTGCAGTAGTTCACGTCAGTCATTACTTAGTATTAATTAGTGGTATTAAGTTAATTTTATTTCTAAAATAATCTTCCCAGTCTGCCCTGCTAGTGAACAAGTTCATCTACATCCCAAACAAGAACCAGAATTTGGTTTAATAAGATTTGGAAGCCAACTTTACATTGAGCTAAAATTAAGAGCTTAACTCTCTATCCTACAAAAGCCTGTATTTGTTGGTTATCTGCCAGCACATACTATCTCAGCACTAAGCTATGCCTCTCTCTAGTTGCTAGTCCACACTTGAAACTGAAGGAAAATGAGGATCCAAAAGGGATTCAACATTTTGTCTGTCCTCCTGCATCTCACAGGCCATTAATGCCATGTCACCTGGCTCACCAGCACTGTGCCTATTAACCTTGACGAGATTACTCACTCTGAGGGAAAAAAAAAAAAAAAAAAATAGCTGAAGGCACAGTAGTGGGGATATTCCAGAAACACAGGCACCAGCAACCACAGTCTGAGGAAGTATCACCCAGACATCTAACCTGCTTCCCAAAATGCTTGCTGAAGATTTAGCTGTCAGGAAGGTGGAAGGATTCAGCCTAACTTGCAACATTTGCCCATCTAGATTTTAGTTTTGTTTCTCCATTTTTTTCCTCTGCCGCTTTGGCTTGAGCAGTTACCTTGGCAACAGCTTCCAAGAGTCCCAGGAAAAACATAAGGATGATCCAAGAAGAAGTCATAGACATTTCTTTAAGCCCAATACATCAGCAACTGTCTTCAGAGGGACTAAATCAAGGCCTACAGTACCACAGCTCCTGACATTTCAGAGCATCGTTTTGACTTCATGATGTGTTTTCTAGTTTGAGCAAAATGCAAATCAGTATTTTCATGTTGAACCTCCTTTAGTCTGAGAATATCCAACCCCACTAGAGAATAAGATCTGCTTTTACCTGTATGCAACAAATGAGGTGTGACAGAAGAAGGGGATCTCGAGAGCATATTTCTACCCTCCTATTGCAAGCAGCAATTAGTCAATTTTGCCCACATTTGCCTCTTTTAAAACCCAAGCTCTAAGAAGATAATAGTTAAATTAAAATTCAGAGCTCAGTATGGTATTTTACATATGCTGATGTGACTTAAAGATGTCAGCATGCCTACCACTTCCTTCCAGGAGCTCTCTCTCCCGTCTTTTCTACCAGGAGATGCAGACATACTTCTCTTTTCTTCCTGATACATCTTTTCCATAGAAAATAGGATAGACAAGACTATTAACCAGCTGACTTCACACTTTCTTATCAGTTCTGCCTTTCTGTCTTCAGGGCAGCCCCCCTACAATGGGAGTCAGAGGAGGTTGATCTCGGAGCAGAGCAGAGGCAGTCTCCCCACTTCTGGCCTGTCTTCTCTCCAGAGGTAGCTCTGGTGCTTGCCAGAGCCCACTCCCCATCACCACAAAGGAATGGAGTTACTCACATTTCATGCTATTCCCACCTCCATTTTTAGGGCTATAACATGCTTCATGCTGCAGTTTGTTTATTTATAAAAGTAGGATGCAAAATGCCCCCAGACCTCATGTTCTAGTCAAGTGCAGGCTTAAGCACTTTGCTCAGCTGAGGAGCAGAGCCAAGGCCTGAGTAACATTTTTAAGAAATAAAAACCCCATCTGTGAGGAGCCCCTTCGTACCCCACCACAGGCCATGCCTGTACCGCAGTGCCGTTAGGCCTCTAACTCATCACAGCTTTGTGCTGTCACTTCCAGCCTGGCTTGCATTTTCCTTCCAGCTACGTCTCAGGCCTTTGGATGAGCCCACGCTTATTTATTCGCGGCTCAGTTTTCAAATTCTGCGACAGAGCCAAGAAAACGGAGCAGTTTCTCCAGATGAGGTCCTGGAAATTAGCTACAAAGATTTCAGTTCAGTGGAGGAAGAACCTGCATTTGTTTGCTCTCCAAACTAAATGAGGGCTTGCAACAGACACGGGTATTGCCTAACAACAACAAAACCATTTCTAGCCCCAACATTTACTGTTAAAGAAATCTAAAGTTTAGCTTACCTACCTACCCCAAACCTTGGCCTAAGGGCAGGGACTGGTTTCAGGTTGGAGCTCAGGGGATTTCTCATCTGCTGCTTAAAACCACTGTTGCAACTGGATGCGATTACCACCATTTCACCTAAGCAAAGTTAGCAAGCAGCAATAGAATTCAAGAATAAAGTATACAAACAGCCCTGCCTTCAAGAGCTGCTAGCATACCTCTGGGTACGTGTCTCACAGCTGCACAGTTAAACTGCACTGAGTCTTTAAACTATTTTTGGTCCTTAGCTTGTTAAAAAAAGCATTGCTACTTCACTAGTTCAGTGATTTCTATTTTATTTGTTTTAAGGTTTTTGTTTATAAAAGCCATACGCGTAACAGAGAGCTAGATGTGATTCCATATCGCTGTTTCTGTGCCTGCAGCTATACCATTTATAATGAGACTGATAGAGAGCTTTACTTCGTAAGCAAGATGCCTGTCTGTAACTGGAGCCAGAAGTCTCAAGAGCACAAAACTTCGTTCACATATAGCAAGAGACTTCTTACTACAGAGATGAAGCACTGATTAAAAAAAAAACTCCAAGAAGACAGAAAAGCAGCTGAGGCTCCCCCTGCCCGCTCAAGCGAGTCGCAAGTTTAAAGAGAACAAAATGAACTTGGGTTTCATTCCTCTGTGCTCAGAATCCCTCAGTGACGATTCCCTGCTGCCAACACACACTCCAGCTCTGAGCACGGGGATGGTGGTGGCCAAGCCAAACACACGCGTGGCTGGAGAGCCTCACAGCAGATTAGACGGCTCTTCTCTGTGCTGATACATGAAACACATCTGGGGCACCGTGGCTATATTAAGGGCACATTTCTTAGCTGAGCTAAAGGCTGTTGTACACCGCCACAGGCACCAGGGATGCTCATCTCCGCAGCACTATCAGCGCTGGCACTTCCAGCAGTTCCCCGAGCTGGCAGATGGAGATTCTTGGGAATGACAGTTGTGAGAAGCCCTAAAAGAGTTTATATTCTCACTCAGATTATCTAAATTCCAACATGAAAAACATGCCAAAAACATCCTTACTTTGAATCACAGTGAAGTGTCCAATAAAAGACTGGATTTGCAGCCAGCTGCAAGCAAAGGCAGCCCTTGGTCATCAGCATCACCAGTGTCTTAAGGAGCCTACTCAGATCTACTGTACATGAGGTAGGAACTCTACTTGCAAAGCCAAATTTTTAACCATGTTGTACCTCTGAAATCAAGCCATTGCCACTCCAAACAACATAGCTCTCTACAGAGTCTGTATCCTGAAGAAACAGAGCTACAAATTGTCCTTTGTCTCAGTTTTTCTCTCTCCTTTTCAAAGGAATAGAAATATTAGAAACCGTCTCTTACAGTGATGGTGTCATCTAATGAAGAAATAAAAACAGAACACGGAGTTCCCTTATTATCCTTTTTCATTAAACAACGGCACTCTTTTCACTACTTTATAACCTGACCATCAAGAAAGTACAAAAAACCTACACTGAATCACTTTAAGAGCCAAAAACACAAACCAAGTGTACCAGGCTCTCTTTTGGGCCTGCACACCATGGGTTTTTTTCATGGATTTAGCAGTAAAACCTTCAACAATACTACATGAATGTCCAGCTAATATCAGCAAGTACTAGTAGCATCACTGCTCATATAAATCAGAGGTAATTTGATGGGGCACCAGAAGATTTAGGAGGACAGAAGACACCTCTATCCACAGCACCCTCTTGCCCATGAAGCACAGCCTGGGCCAGTAAGGACTCCAGCACCTTCTAGTCCCCTTTGTGTGAGTCTTGCCACAGTGTTCACACTTTGCAACGGTTTCAACTTTCCAAATCAGAAGCTTTGCTGGATTTCCAATTTCTCAATTTCTATGCCAGCAAAAAAAAAATATTCTGAAAAATTTTAATTCTTTTCCAGACTGCATACCAGGCCTAATTCCGTATTCTCCGTTACTATTGTCTGTGAGTTCACTTGACAATTTTCAGCCCTTCAGATTTACAGCCATTCCTAGCAAAGTATTTCATCCACAAATAAACGCAACCATCCTTTTTCTGAAGGCAAGGGGAAAATATATAGAAAGCACACAGATGTTTGGCAAGTACATCAAAGCAAGGCTAGTCAGTACAAAAGCCCTCACCACGAAGACGTTCTCGTTGCTTCAACAATACAATCACATTTTAAATATGAACAGAGCAGGCTTCCAAGTGGGTGCATAATGTCTATAATAATAAATTAATTGGAACTGCACAAAAACCCGGACTACAGAAAGCTATATGCTAAATCAAACATCTTCATGGGTCGCTTCACTATGTGAGGCCAGTCGCACGGAGTCTGAGCAAATCTTTGTTTTTCACATTAATGTGAAATTAGATGAGGTTGGGCAGCGATATCAACTCCTGGCCAGCGGGTATCAACTTAACTGACTTTGGCACAGCTGTACTTCTGTTCTCTCTGTAAATGGAGAGTACGGTATTTGGCTCTTCAAACCATGCAATTCACTGCTGACCCATGTACATTCACTTAGATGCTCTTGGATCTTTGGAGAGCTGAGAGCACTTTCCCCTCCGACAATATTTCATGACTTCAACACATAATACCTTTTCCAAAGGAGGACAGATGTGCAGGAGCAGTTTCAGTCTTCCAAAAAGTTTTCCATTAGGATCTTGATTTTCTCTGGCTGTGTGTAGTCCAATAGTATAACCATGGCTCCTCGAGGCTGGAGAGGGGAGGCTGCTGCTCGAGCAAGGCTTGCCAAAAGCAGGCCATCCAGCTGAAGTACTGCCCATTTGCTGCCCACGTTCAGACACGCTGCTGCAAGGAGGCCACCGGCACACAGATACTTACCCTTTCTGGAGAGCTTTGAAAAGTGCTTTGTGGAAGAAAAGCTTGATCCCAGCTTGCCTTACAAGAGAAATTTCAGCCAGAATCCACCATGCCAAAAATTCAGGCTTTTGAGGCATAGAGGTATCGTACAGGCAGCAGGGTAAATGGCTCTTTTTGTTTTCAGAATACTGCATCTCCGAGTTACAGGAAACAAGCCATCAATAACCCTTTTTTTTTTTTTTTAAAAAAAAAAAAAAAAGTTTTGTGGACTTTGAAGGGGAGAAGGATGAAGAGGAAAGTCATGAACTCCAAGAATTTCACTCTCAGCATGCCAAAGCCATTGGTGAAAGTGCCCGGATTTTCTACAATGGCTTGGATATGTGCCTCAGTAAGAGAAGCCACTTAGTAGTAAACTCCTATCCATGAGCAGAATCACACTTCAGGTCACTCAGCTTCAGGGAGAAGAGGCTACTTCCCTTCCCTACAGGGAGAACACATCTGCAAGTGAACTGCTCCTGCACAAAGAGCCATCAGGCTATTCGGTCAACCTCAAGGACTAAGTGCACAAGGAAAATCAGTTGTCATATTCCACAGGGAGGCATCGGATTCGTGATGGTATATTCAGGGTGGATTACTGTGGGCTAAAGTAGTAGAAACCCTTCAAAAGCAGAAGGGAGACAGACTTGATGGGAAAACACATGGCTGTATTCCTAAAACTCCATGGGAAGGTCAGGTTTTCATAGGAATTTGGCGGCTGGAAGCAGAAAGGCAGTCACAAGTCAGCTTTCTGATATTTGTGTACACCTTAGAAGTGTTACTCATTTCTGCACATTCCTATCAGGACTCACTAGTTTTTGCTTGCTCTCCATTTTTTTGGCCAGGAAATGCTTCTGCTGCTGTCACATGATTAAGAAGTCGCACACTAACTTCAGCAGAAACCTGACACTCAAGTGTCTTTGGCCGTAGCCCCTATACAAAGAGCATTTGGGATTCTGTGGCATATGACAGCTTCCCCCTCCTCCAAGACTGACATTAACCAAAAGCCTCCTATCCAAAACAAAAACGCCAGACAGAACACAACTTACATTCCTCCTATTTTGGGAAAGTCTGGATTGGAAACCTAATTTCTCATCTTGAACTCATGCGTAGCTGTTTAAGTGTAGCTCAGGAGCCGTATGACATTAACAGCTTATTCCTGTGAACGCTATAGAAAGCTAATAACAGAGCAAGAATCTTCAGCAAAATGTACTACAAAATGCAACACAGATAAACTGGAGCAAACACTGATCATATTCCTACCACCAAGGACCTCCTGCTGCAGAGAAGGGATGTGTTGGGAAGAGGTAACTTGGTGGCAAGTTCCAAAAAAAATGCCATTCGTATAAAGGGAGGCTGAGCGCTCAGCTCACATTTCACCCCAGGACTGCTCCTGATTTCCATGAGAAGCTCCACTTGGATTTTCCAGAGTCTCTGCCACCTATTCAGAAACCGGTTTTGAGCAGAAATGGCAAGGTCTCACTGCCGCCTGTTCTGCAGCCCCTACCTGATCACACCATAAAGTCCTCTGCCTCTTATTGCCTTCCACCACCTTTCAAATGGTGAATTCTGAACACTTTGGGGCAAAATTCCACGTACAAGATACAACTGACTCTTAAGCAGAAGAGGGCAGACAAACATCCAAATACAAATTGAAAGCACTTGCTCAGAAGACTCTACTAATATCTCAACATTTCTTGACTAGTCAACACCTTGCAGTTTTATTTTTTAAAAAGTACTTCTGGCATAGTTTTGGGGCCCCTTAAATCAACACCATCAAATTCCACTACGGATTTAGACTTCACAATGTGACTTCAGTTCTCCAAGCACAAAGTAAGAGTCTTGTGAGAAGGTTTCGTTTCTGCCAGCATCCACTTCCAAGTTCTCCAGCCGCGGATAACAGAGAAACAAAACGGAATGACTGCGTAACGGCAGTCAGCCTCCTACGCGCTCAGGAGCTTCCTGGCTACTACTGCATCACAAATTTCATGAGCTGTCGGTGAATGTAGCAAGGTCCAGTCATGTACCCACTAGCTTTGAATCACAAAGCCCTACGTGCCATCCCAAGGCAATATCCTGTCACGACTCAGTGACAGGAGGCACAGCTCTGCTGTTTTAAGGAAGATTATAATGCTGTACACATCCAACAAAACAGAAAAGCCTGATGTGACCATGGAAATGTTCAAGACCAGGCTGGATGGGGCTTTGAGCAGCTTGCTCTAGGGAAAGGTGTCCCTGCTCATGGTAAAAGGGTTGGAACGAGATGGTCTTTAAGGTCCCTTCCAGCCCAAACCATTCTGTGATTGTATAATCAAGAGATGGAGAGGAGCGCACAAAGCTCTGTTGGGCACTTGATTACAAGAACTGGGATGATCAGGAACCATTTGCTGACTTGAGCAAAGCTCTTGCTTGCATCCATTCACTAACAAATCTCTGCAAGTCTCAGTCAACTACTCCTGAGCATTGGCTTCCCTGAATGCAAAGCACCAAAAGAGCAGAGACAGATGAAAAACGTGACCAGCTACATGACTGATCTTCCACCTTCTCAATAAAAACAAACACTGCAGAACAAAGGAGACAAGATAATTAGCGCAGAACAGGGTGATATATTTGAGAAGACATCAAGAAAGAAGCCAGTTTTGAAGTTCTTTTGCCTTTCACAAGGCACCTCCTGTAACTAATGCATGTGGAATGTTTTCAAAGACATTAGCCACATACTTCTTCCATCAACTTCATGGGATTATCCACACAGCCTGTGGGATGAATCACTCTTATATGTTATTTTATCCCACTTAAAAGATCTCAGAGGGGGAAAGCAGCGGACTGTTCATAGAGATACTCTCCCCCTACTCCCTAAAGACAAGTGAAGGACTCGCTATGAAATGGGATACTGCTGAGACTACCGATATGCTGCAGAGGAGCACACACCACAGAAGTAAAAGCAGCCAAATGGCTTCACACCATTAGCTGTACCACCTCTGGGGCTCTTCAGCCATTATTTCTAAGGCTATTTGTTGTATCATCAATGCAAGTATAAGCATTGCCCATAGGTAAGAATTTGGTGGAACTTTGCTGTTTCCAGAAAATGGCCCTTACAAGTCCACTTTCTCCCCAGAAGAGTTACTGTTCAGCTTCAGAAGTCAAAGATGAGCAGTTCTGACCTGTCATGGCTCCACTTGAGTGGGGGAGACTGCAGTTGTGAAGTCTGCTTTCTTAAGTGATGACTGCTTTTACCAATCTAGGTCAGTGCTCAACTACAGCAATCGAGGCTCTTTCTTGCCAACTCACTTGCAAGAAAAACACCAGTACCAGGGGATGGTCTGACTCCAGAGCTCTACCTTATAAGTGCAGCTCTGGTCAATCCACCAGGACATGATGAACGCACAGCTCAGAGGCAGCTACAGAAAAATGTCTCAGCATCACGCTGTCAAGGTTGATTAAGGCAAAGCTTCAGTCCTGCAGAAACGTATAATTTTGGTTTCCTTGACTGAGGAATGTGTTGCATTATGTTTCCTCAGATCAAAACGTACTCCTGACAGGCATAAATTAACAGAGGCTTTAGCTACCAAAAGTGATCAAAAAGCATTTATCATAAGGAACTCTCTGTAAAACATGCAGGAGCTCAGTGGAAAGGAACAAGAAGAGTCACAGAGTAAATGACACCAGGAAGTCACTAATCCCCCCACACTCAGGTTATGCTCCCCACAAATGCTTGTTAAGTTTCTACCAGATTTACCTGGGGCCAGTCAGATGGTCTGCTCAGGAGTCTGATTAAACAAGAGGCCAAGAAGAAATAGAGGAGGAAGGATTATATGATTTGGGGATACCAGAATTAAGAGTTCAGGCAAGTTGCAGCTGAAGCAGACTGTTCCTGACTCACCAAGGACTTGGTGCTCTTGTTTTACTGAAGCCAGAGCAGCTCACCTGGTATCCCACAGCCTTCCCTATGGGTGCAAATTAGTCTAGCACAGGCACCACACTTATTCTTGATGCTGATGGCCCCCAGAACACACACGTGCATGCCCAGGCACTTGGCCTCCATCTTGTCTGTGTGTAATGGGTGTATAAAATGGACCTTGTGCAACCCTAATGCAACATGCGAGGAGGCCTCAACACTGGCCTGTCACAGCACTGCACAGGGCGGCTACATCTCATCTATAATGGTAGTTTCCCTGAAACCAAAACCAGTTTCCCCCAAATGCCACTGAACAATTCCTGTTAACCCGAGCCAAATTTAAACCAGTGTCAGCAAGTATCTCACAAACCATCCCCAGAACCGTCTGGTCTCCCAGTTCCCACATGCCCATTCTGAAGGGAGCATCCTCGTTAGCGGATGGTGGTTTCTGTTTAGGGTCGCTTGCAAGGGACACTCCTTGGAGCAATGCCCTTTCATGTGGTTGGTTCTCAAACCTGGGTGCTTCTCAGAGATACTTAACTTCCCATTCCTCAGTTGACTGAAGGGTTCACATACCAACCCCGAGAGGCTCATTTCCTATTTTAAAATTAACAGGCAAGAAGCCCAGGAAGTGCACAGTCTGCTCCAAAAATACACCAAAGATGTCTGGAATGACCAACTGTATAATTTCACTTTTAGCTGGTTCAGGAACCAGCTCTGCTTGCTGTAACTCAGGAAGAAGAAGAGGCATTTTCTATAGGGCTCAGTTGTCCCATTTGCTTGATGACAGAAATAGCATCCCATTTCTGGTCATTCTACTTTTATTCAAGGACATTTTGGTTACAGAAGATCTACTTGAAACAAGAGAATCACTTGCAAGATCATCCCAGAAATACAGCCATCCTGTAATTTTGGTTCTTCATGCTCTGCAGAGTTTCCTTTTGGTAAGGGCAAGGAATTTTAGACACAACTAAGAACAAGACCTCAAAGAAACTGCCTCTCATTTCTGATCCAGTTTTCAGGCAGATGAGCAAGCTTCACCTTCCCTCCTGTGAGTCAGTTCACAGCCTTCCCCCTGCACACACCCAAAATACAGACCTCAGAGTGGTTTCCAGGGCACTGAAGAAATTAGCTATGAGTTTAATCCTAGGGTTTCGAGTGCTCAGTGACAGATCTCCACAGGTTCATGTCACCCATCCCAAATCTCCAGGTATACTCAGCTAAGACAAATGTGTCAAGTCTCTCCCAACAAATCAGGTTCTCCCAGTGCAGGGAGGCCTCCAATAACATCCAAATGCTACAAAAGCCCACATGGGAGATTAAAATGCCATTTATGCACTTCCTAAAGTTCAAGACAATGATTCAGGTTTAATATCAGATGCTGCTCTTCCAGTCCTCGAGTCACCTCCACATGGAGACTTGCCCTGCACCCCGTCACCCTCATCGTGACCCACACAGTTTGAGTAAGGACCGTGGCCAGGACTTCCTTAACTTTGTTTCAGTATGCTGAAATTTGCTGTTCCAGTTTTGCTTTTTGTTTTGTATGCAGAGTCCTTAAGAGCTATTGTCCTTTAAGGACAGATTTCACCTGCACACATGTTCACCGTTTGAAAGTCAGCGCAGTGCCTGAAATCAAACCACAAAGGTGTTATCTTACACTTGTCAGGCAGTGCAGACGTGTGCTTGCCAGCGTTGGTCTAGCTGGTCAAGCTGCTGCAAATCACAGCAATGCAACAGCTTATTTTCTTTTATCCAAGCACCAAACCAGCCTGGGATTCTTAAGCAAACATACGCCAGCTGTATCACATGGGGGCAAAGCACAGCGCACTGAGGCTCGGTCTGTAGCACCAGCGTATCCAGCACTGCCCCTCCAGCTGCTGCAAGATATGCTCTCATTAAGGCCCATCCTACCAGCACACTTAGCAGAAAGGGTGTATGTGTGTGCAACGTGAGAGGGGAAAAGAGCAGCGGGAGGCGATTCTGCAAACAGAATTAAAACAACTTTCAAAAGCAACAAGCTGGGGGCTCTCCAGCACACATTTGCATTGCGGGGAGAAATAAAAGATACGGATTCAAGCAAGGTCTGGGAAATACTTGGCATTATCACTCAATCTGAAGTTCAGCTATGCTGCCAATATAACTGCCGTCCAGTTTCATTTGAAATAATAAAGTGATGTCCCATTGCATGTGAAACTTTCAGATGAAGTCACACAGTATCAAGATACAGAAAACCAAACCTGCCAATACAAATAGTAAAGAGAAGCCAGCCAGTAAAACAGAGATCCAGCAGAGCCCCTCTCATCCCCTGCGCCTTCCAGAACTACTTCAGTTAATCCAGCCATGAGCCAACATCTTTCTACCAAAAAATAGCCTCCATCAGGAATGCTGGAAAGTCTGATGTTCCTGCCTGAGGGGCAGAAGGGAAGATACACACCCCTCTCTCAAGCCACCCCCTGCCATACCCCCAATCTCTGACTGTATTATGAAACTCCTAAGCAAGACGATTACTTTTATAGGTTTTGCTTAATCTGAAGATGGACAAAAACATTGGTTTGTGGGGAAACTGAACTCTCTTTAACATGAAAACCAACAGTAAGGAGCTGTGCTGCTGGTTGCAACTGAAAGGCGTCTGCTAATGATTACAGCTTCCATTTTACTGCCAAAGTATTATTAGAACTGCTTATTTGCTGTGCAGCTTGGGGAAAAAATCTCTTCCATCCTTTATTAATCTTGTCCTCATCTGACACAACAAAAACGCACCATCAGTCTTTTGCTTACTTTGAAAAAAACAGGCTTGAAAGTCACCACAAGAGCCAAAGCCTTTGTGTATAATTGCTCTCTTGATTAAGTAGAACAAAGGGCAGAAGACGTCAGTCACTATGTATTAAGTTTACTGTTCTAGGGGCTTATTTAAAGTTATTTCAGTGACATGCTTTCTGAAGAGAAACTTTGATGTAACAGACCAATAAAAACCAATTCTGAAGTTTTTTAATGCAGTCACATCCCAAGGAACATAGCCCACAAGGCAACTGTGGGACCGATGGGAAGGTTTCCTTAAGAGCCCTGTATCTTCCTGGCCCCACGTAGTTTCTTGCAGCAGTGCTGAGCTGGTGACCTATTTGGCTGATATAGGAAACCCAATCATTAGAAAGTTTATGTATTCTAATATGAAAAGCAGATTTTCCTTGGAAACATTTTCTTGGGGCAGGTTTCAGGGTCCCCAAACTGGCAGTGACTGCATAAACAGAGGCGGTAATGAGTGAAGGCTCCAATCAGGGATGCTGTGTAAAATTTTTTCCTTTTCAGCCTGCCATCCCGGGCTCCAAGCAGGGTATAAAGTGGAAACAGAACGACTTTAACTATCTGCCTGAATATAAAGGCTCAGCACGGCAGGATTAGAGGGGAAGGGAAAGAAGAGGGAACTCGCAGGCAGCTGGAAGCTTCAGAATTGAAGATTTCAGAGGTCTGGGAGAGAGGGTACTGCTCAGGAGTACCTGGCTGTGCTGTACAGCAAACTTAAAGGCAGCATTGCTTTTTGTCATGGCTTCTCCACGCTTTGACACACCCTGCTCCTCCAAGGCTAAACTGCCTTTATAGAGAAATGAGGTACGGAGTCCGTGGTTTCGGTAGTCAATTCCCATCCTCTCCCAAGGCAACCAGACTCGCAGGGCAGTCTCAGGAGCGCCAGAACAGACTTCGTGCCCACACATAAAAGCCCAGACAGGCTTGTTCCCTCTCTGCTCCTAGATAGCTTCTCAAGGGTTTCACTCCCTTGAATATGGGGAAGTGAGAGCAGCTGCAGACAGGAAACAATCTTTCCAAAGGCTGACATTGACTTTTCCCCTGCTTTGAACTACACTCCTCGTTGTTTGCAAACAAGAATGTCCATGCTTGCTGACCTGGTAACCTTGTAGGACCTCTCTCAAGACTGCCTGGTGCCCCTGCAAGCGGGCTTTCTCTGCTGGGTGTTTCAAGGCAGAGGAAATCCTCTCTCTAGCCTTCAATTCCAATTTCTTGAGAGATTAGAGAAATGCAGAACCAGAGATGGGTAGTATTTTGTTCTACATCAAGCCAGGTGAAGGGAAGTTTAAAACGGAACCCATTTACTTCAACAGTACGCTGAGAAGACAGAGGCTAAAATGCCAGCTCTGTAGATGTAGAGCTCTCTAATATATCTGAATACTTCCTATTCACAGCAATAACGCTTCCCACCAAGCTTTGCGAAATTTTGGGGGTGGGAGAACTGTCCCGCAGAGACATGACATCAGCTAAAGAAAATGCAAATGAATGCAAAAGTTAAAGTGGTTGCATTTCAGATGGCTACATAAAAAGGGAGAAAAAAAAAAAAAAAAGCCTAACTAAGCTTATTCTGCCAGAATACCAGTTGCCCAAGATTAAGAAAAACAATGGAAATACAATGAAAACCAGACAAAAAAACGTGCAAATAAACCATGTGCTACTGCCCAAGGCATTTAAAGAAAATATACTCTATATAAGAATGATTTCCAATTGAAAGTTCATTTTTGTTGTGTCTCTATCTGGAGAGAGGTTCCTTAAAAAAACAACTTAAAAGCCAACTCTACAAAGATAGGATCTGAAATACAATTAAAGAGGAGATGCTTTGTAGTAGTATGACCTCATGACATCTTGTGTCCCTATTACTTGTTAATCATACTTTTCCTTCTATAGGAAAATTAGATGAGGCAGCATAACTCGGAAAATAGTCATTAACTCCTTATTACACTGAAAATCTTCATGATAAACGCGAGGAAGCAGCACTACTAGCCAACATTAGCGAGGCTTTACAGATGTGCTGAAGCTGACATAAGCTGGACATTGAGCTGTTCCCAACTCAAGTGGGGCCCAAAGAGCCATGAATCCATTCCTCCACCCCATTAAACAAAACAACCCCGGCAGCAGGGATCCAGAGCAGCGTGGAGGTGTCCCCTGAAAGCTCCAGAGTTAGGTGTTGCAGAAGGCATGGAGGTACCAGGCAGTCATATTTCAAGTATTCAAAGAGTTTATGATTTTGAAGAAGTGTGCATGGAAGAGCAAGGACACACTGCAAGTCTGAGCTGCACAAATGAAGCAACGGTGTCCACGAAATGCAGAATGGCTTCCCAGTAGAGATGGAAGCAACACAGTACAATTAAAAGGGACCAACTCCTTGTCACAGGGCTGAACAAGTATTCCCAGCAGAAAAGCAGAAGCCCAGGATTAAGATCCTTCTGCAGTGTCCCAGAAACACAGGTATCTCAGATGCAGCGATGGAGAACAGCTTCATTTCCCACAGCGACAGAACACAACTCTGGAAACCGGAGCATTAACAGCCCTGCTTTGGTTCCAGCAGAGCTAATTCCCTTCCAAGCTCTTAAACTCAGAAACGCACAACACTTGCCATGTAGGTTTCTAAGTAGAGCAGAAGAAAGATATTTAGACACCACGAGACAGCAGCATGAATATTACAACACATTCATAATTCAGACATTTTATACAGCAGCCTCCCAACCTCAGCTGAGATGTTGGTGTTCATGCTCTGCAGAGTTTCCTTTTGGTAAGGGCAAGGAATTTTAGACACTACTAAGAACAAGACCTCTCATTTCTGTTTTCAGGCAGATGAGCAAGCTTCACCTTGTCTCCTGTGACTCAGTTCACAGCCTTCCCCTTGCACACACCCAAAATACAGACTTCAGAGTGGTTTGGTGCTCAAGCAATAGGAAGGTTCAGAAACATTAGCCCCAAATAGCCTATTGTTCAAGCACATGTACACAGCATCCTTGAACCACAGCTAGGCAGTAACTGCTTCAGAAACATTGCAGCATGCTTCCTTTGAGAATTTAATTCAGATTTACCGTGCCCACAAAGCTTGAATTAGGACTTGAGCCATACCAAGATCTCTTTGACTGCTGAATGTTGAACAGTCAGAAAAGGAAAGCAGCTACCACCTTCTTATCCTTGCAGAGACATTTAAAAATCTAATCAGTCTAGGGAGAAAGGAAAAAAAAAAACAACAACAACAAGAAAAAAACAGCAAGAGAGAAGGGGTTAGAAAATAGCTTACAAAACAGAATCACCAGAGAGGTCAGGGTAGGCTGTCAAGGGCTGCTTCCAGCGTAGTACAGCTGCTAAAGTAATTAGACAGTGTCACCCCACCCTCAGGTTCCCAGGAGCAAAAGCAGAGGAAGGAGAGTTCCTCCTCATCTCCTGCTGACCTGGCAGTTTCTGGTGAGAGCGTAAATTCTCTCTCCATCCATTCAACATTTTGCAAACAGGCCACTGGAAGAGGGAGTGCCTGTTTTGCAGGGTTGGTCGGCCACACTGTTCCCAGAAAGGAGCGGATCTCCAGTGAGAACTTGGCTAGAGCAAGTCAACCCATCCAGTTTTACCTCTCTGCTCCAAGCTCAGGCTTCCTCTGGAGTCAGAGAGCCTGGATCAGACTAAGTGTTCCTGCCCATCCTACCAATACTCCATTGACCTCATTTCCATTGAGGACTTTAAAACAAGGCATCCAGGCTCCCTCCACAGACTCCAGCTTCCAGACAGCTAAAGCTTAAAATAAATCCCACCAAAGCACTGACAGAATTTGCTTTGCTTACATGGCTGCAAAACAAAACAGGAGAACAACCAGCCTTGATCACCAGCTCCAAGGAGCCTGAAGACAGAGTCGAAGACGCTGCTACAATGACACAAGCGAGTGCCACTGAGCATCCTTACCCAACACAGACAGCTCTGAAACTCCGCCAGCACAGAGAAATCCTTCTCCAGCCATGGAGCTGCGAGTGTCTGAAGGAAAAAAAGCATCTATGTTTTGCCAGCATTGTCCCTGTTTGGAGGGAAAACTTCTACAAAAGCTGTTTTTTAGGATTTTAAGCAACTTTCCAGTAACTTCTAGCCAAACATTCCTCCTCACCCACCCTGCCTCCTTAGATGGCCTGTGTTGGTCTGCCTTAGTACATACACACTGGGCAGAAAGTCACGGCAGGACAGGAACTGATTCATAAGTGGATCAAGTATCTTTTGCTGCAGGGCTGGTGACAGGTCCAGAGAGGCAGGGAGCACAGCAAGGCAGTAGTGAGTTCAGAACAAGACGCTGGACTTCACTGTCACAGCCTTAGTACAGACCTCAGCTTCTGAAAAAGCAATTTGGGGTGATCCCTCCTTACACTCAGTTCTGTTCATTAGAGAACTATGAATATCAGTGAACACGAGTAGTTGTACAAGCTGTTCTAGGTACTTAGTGTTGGCTGCTCACCTAAACGTGTCTTCTTGGGCGAAACCACCAGTGCTAGGAAAGGTATTTGACCTAAGTGTTTGGCTTCTCCTCCTAAAATTCAAGGCACGGCTCAAGGATGGCCTGTCATTCTAGGGAGTATTTACTTTTTATATCACAACTGTGGTCTCTTACAAAGTTTGCAATTCAAATACACAGCCATGCCGGGAAGGAGTGGAAATGCAAAGAACTGAAGTAGTTTTCTCAGATCAAACAGCAGGTCAGGGCTGGATATACAAACAGAAATTAAGTCCTGAGT
Source organism: Nettapus auritus (assembly GCA_011076525.1). Taxonomy (NCBI): domain Eukaryota; kingdom Metazoa; phylum Chordata; class Aves; order Anseriformes; family Anatidae; genus Nettapus; species Nettapus auritus. The sequence goes on from CM021770.1 coordinate 24,287,400, forward strand.
CACATCTGCTGGACCATGCTCTCTTGAAACACCCTGTAAGGAAAAAAAAAAAAAAAAAAAAAAAAAAAAAAAAGCTTTCCAGGGAAAGCCAGCACGCACAATTGCACCTGAAATAAAGCATGATGTCGGCAATTAGGCATACTGTGTGGTAACACATCCAATCAATGGATGCACAGCTACTGATATTTCATAAGTAAACATGGTAATGGCATTTGCAATTTGGTGTAGAGCTGTACCCACGCTTGAAGCCTAGGAAACAGCTAGCTTATCACTGATCTGTTACAATAAACAGAAGCACACTGAGTTTTGGCCAACTTGCAAGGTAACAAATTTACTACCATTGCACATAGTGACATGCTTCCCCCAAGTACAAAAGAGGGAGCACGCAGACGGTAACATCCTAGAGAGAGGGGGGGAGGCAGCAGAAACCAGATGTGAGACTGGAACAATCATCCTCACAGAAAAAAAAAAAAAAAACACACACCCTAAAGAATGGGACTGAAAAATAACACTAATTGTGAAAGTAAGCAGGGCAGAAAGGAAAGGTTGATCCACAAGATGTAAAAACAAAGCCAGAAACATGTTTCTGTTTCTATTTAGACTACTTCAAAGGTGCACCTTTAACTGAGATGCAGAATTTCATCATAAAAAGTAATCCTGGCTTTACATGGTACCAAATGAGAACAGCTACTAAACCCCAGAAAGCAATACCTCTGAATAACGGGTGCAGTGCTCCCCATGAGTAGGATGAAGTCCAGCTGAAAGCTCTCAAACTAATAAAATGAAACTGGCAATGAGGAAGCCAGCACACCCCCAGGAACCGATCACAAGAGAGCTGTGGCCTCTCTCCATCCCCTTCCCCAGTCACCACTGCAGCCAGTGAGGGGCACAAGTGAAACCACAGGGTAACAACACATTGCTAGGGGGCACTAATCTCCTGACACTGGGGACAACCAGCAAGTCCCAAGACTCCTAAGCCAGAACACCCTAACATGCAGAGACCTTCCCTATGGTGACACTGTAGCACTGTGTCCCACATCCCAGCACAAAACAGGATGAGCAGGCCTCCCTTCTCAGAGGTCCCTCTGGGTCCCAAGAAAGCTACACTAGCTATAACAGCTTTGTTTTAAGCGTTGTATGCAATATAATATCAGGAATTGGTCTGCAGTTATGTAATTGCAAAGGAAATGGCTACGGCCCTGCTGAAAACACCACCCCGCGATTCCCCCACCACAGAGGCAGCTCGCGGGGGCTGTGAGGGAAGAGCAGCGGTGGAGGCCGAGGTGCTCGGGAGCATGCTGATACTTCCCCGTCCGTCAGGTTTTCCATTGCAAACACTGCTGCCACAGTTCATAACTTGACCGTTTCAAGCCACATCCACGCAAAACTTGGCAGAGAAGGAGTTGCTCGGGCCCAGTCCCTCCCCCTTCTACCTTAAAGAAATCTGCTTTGGATTTCTGCTTTAAAATCACATTTCATTGCTGCAGCACAAATACATATCTTCAAATCATCCCACAAGGCTTTTTCAGTTAAGGTTTTAGAGTAGCAAACCTGCTGGACAGACAAGACTCAAGTCAGCTATTCACATTATTCTTCTGAAACTGCTCGGAGATGTTTAGACAGCATCGGCCAGAGCAGGTTGCCTACACAGTGCATTTAAACAAATGAGTCGCTTCAGGCAGAAACACAGACCCCGTAACTGCAGCCTGTTCCCGGATGCTATCTGGAAAGAATGTAAACGTCCATTTTTCTCTTGATGCATTTGTGTCCATTGCTATATGCAGTTTTTCTCTCCTCAGCTGAGGGGAGAAAAAAAGAGATCCCTCAGACACATCAGGCACCATGTGGGCCTTCCACTTGTATAACCAGAATTCAGAGGAAGGTCTGAAGGACAAATTTTGTTGTGCCAAGGTAGGCATTTACTGCCAAAAACTATTTTCAAAGACTGAGAGCTGGTACGTTACTGAATCATTTGTTCTGAAGTACAGAAATCCTACAGACTTCTTTCAGTCCAGTGAGATTTGCTTCCACAGCGACTGCAGCAACAGTCAGGTTACAGTGACCCATGGTCTCCACAACCAAGATTAAAGGTCTCAGAATTTATTCACCACACATGTTACATTGACCTTGCTTTTAAAGTCATAATACCGAACAGAAGTTTCAACTTCAAATGATGTCCAAGTCATAACTCTCACTGGCTCAATAATGAAGACACCCTTACACATTCTGCTTCAGTGACAGAGAAAATTAAGTGTGAGGCAAGGCCCTACCAAATAGGTTTGCACATGTCTGACTGCAACATGCCTCAAGCCCCATCACTTACATGGCAAAAACAACGCTAAATAGTACTGTGTAGTAAATGCAACACACCTAAGATGAAGTTAACCTAACTGATAATAACTAAGACTTCAGTAAATCAAACACAAAAAGGTTTTTGTTCCTCTCTACTTCTGCCCTGTACACTGGCCTCTGAAAGCACCGAGTGCTTCCTTCCAAGGGGGTTGACACACAATTTGGAGGCACACAAACAGAGGAGATGGTAACTAGCTCATGCCCTGGAAACATTAAGAAAACATCCAACAGGACATGAAACAGGCACCATTGCTTGGAAACAACTTTTGAACTTCCCTGTGTAAGGGCCATCTGGCCAGTAAAGCCAAGGTGTTTCTTCCCTACAAAGCTGTGCAACTCCCACTCTGGGAAACAAAAGAGCCATTAAAGAGACCCTAGGCATCGACAATGCAACCCTATTCAGGCAAGGCTTTTAAAAATCGAGCAGTCAGCTGTGCTATTTAGCTTTCCCAAGGTACAGTTAAAAAAAAAAAAAAAGAAACTAAACCAGATATATGCTATGTTATATGCAGGTATACATGTACAGGGAAGCTTGTGATATTGGCCCAGCAGAACAAACACCACGTTCAAAGCACGCTGTCCAGTCCAACGGGACTTCAGCCATGCAGCTAACAAGCTATCTAGTCATAATTCCCTCCTGTCCTGATGGATTGTACATGGCAGAGGTTCATCGCAGAAACTGTCGTGCTGCAGTGACATACTTAACACCTTACTTCATCACTGCTTGCCAAAATCAGGAGAAAGCCCAGTTCATACAATCACAGCTGTAGTTTCCCACTTATAATTGTGCAGTAAAATGAACTGCCACACACATGCATAGTGCAATAATCTTATTTTCTTTAAAAGTGTATTCCCATATTCTTAGAATTAATAACCACATCTTCTAGACATGCTTGCCTACACTAAACAGTAAATAAACACTAAAATTCAAACAATAAGTTATAAGTTTAAAAAGCTTACTCTTCAGAAAACTTTAGCTAGTTCCATTACATGTCATTTACAGCTTCAGCTGAGGAGACAAGAATTCAAACACTGAAGTCATTCCTGTGGTATCCCTAACCTAGGAGAGGGTTGGAGTGTATGTTTAGAGTACTGTTCTTGGAAAAAGTAAAACACAGTTTCCTTGCCAGAACGGTTTAGAGAAGCATCCAGAGCAAGTGATGCTTGATGTACATCACCAATTGGTGACGTTTTTTCATAAGGGCAGAACCATAACATGGAATTCAGTGCTTCATACTCCCTCTTCTTGTTTGCATGGAGATTAAGAGATCTAGCTGCTAAGCTTCAGAATACGGTCTCAAGGACTGTAGCCCAAATTCAAGGACGTTTCCTTAGAGGAGGCACACTTCTGGACCCACTACTTACATTCAAACCCTTTTGTATCTCCACATGTCACGTGGTTCAATACAATATGCTGTGAACTGCGCAAGGCAGAGAGGCCACATTAAAGGAAAAAGACAAGGGAACTGTAATTTGAAATTCAGTCACTTCTTGCATTATTTAACAACCCAATTCCCTTGGCTCCATAAGCCATTATCAGAGCCAGGGATATCATGGATATGAATATAAGTTGCCACAATAACCAGGCTTGTTCAGATAGCACTAACACCCATCACTGACAATGAGGAGCCCTCAAGCTTGTCCACTAGTCCACAAGAAATTGATTGTAAGAGGGGGTGAGAGGGGAAATATCTCACAGCTTTAAAACGGGGCAGATGAGCATTCTGGCTTCTACTAGTTTTGCAAGCGATACAGTCAATACCCAGAAGACAAGCATTTCTGTTCCTGCTCGCCAGTGCATTTCCACACACTCTCCTTTTGGACACCAAACCAAGTCACTGGCCAGCATCTGCCTGCATCACTGAGCCAAGCAAGCATGAGGCTGTCATACAGCAGAGAAATTACCACTGCAGTAAAAGAAAAAAAAAGTATAAATACAATGCGTGGTCATCACTGTGGATAACCTGACTCAGAGCTCTGGGAAACGGACTTGAGCTGGGACTGGGGCGTCCTGGTTCCTCCACCAGCGTGCTCCAGAGCCAGCCGGCCATGGAGCTGCACACCACGAGCCTTTGCTCGAGTGGCTCCAAATGCCATCAGCTCCTCTGGATGAGGACACACAAGTCACGAGTGGGCTGGAAAACAGTCCTGGACAACTGCTCTGGATTAATACACAAGGAGTGCTGGAGGGTGGAGGGGGAGCTGCTGAAGACAGGCGGTTATTTAAACCAGCTGCTAACCCGCTCCAGCCACTCACATGTGCACAGCCTCATGCATTTGTTCGGGCAGACTCCAAGCCAGCAGGCATCCAAGAGTTAAAATACACAAAGGACATCTATACCAACACTTGCCAAAAATCTCATTTTCCAAGTGCAAGCTGGTTATTCAGTGGATGGCAGGAGGGATTTCATCTTGCTTTTACATGACAGGCTCTGCCTCCTTGCCTCAAAATTCCCAATTAACACTTCTGCAAGAAGTTTTGAAGCCGTGCATGGCCACGTATTTGTCTACGCACGTTCTCTCCCCTCCCTACTGAGCTCTGGGCCACGGGCTATGCTGTCAAGCCAAGTTTCATCCGAAGCAATTTTTAAACATCCTATAAATCCTCCAAAAAGGGAGTTAGTAATGGAAATGCTGACAGAGACTCAAAGAGACAGCATGGCAACTATATCTTCTACTATACATCAGCTTCATTAGCTGCAGATCCTTCTCTCCTTCACCTTCATTTTCCATTAGTGTACTTTGGCTAATTAACGCACAAAACCTATGAAACATTCTTACAGTAGAAGGCAACATTTGGCCTCCAGCCCAAATCAACACTGAGAAACTTCAACATCCTCAGCCAGACATAGTAACTGTACCAGATGGAGCTAATGTACGGCTACAAGTCGTGATGAAGAAACCAAAAGGAGAGGAACACATGCAAAAATCCGACCATTGGAAGAAGGAAAAGCAGCAAACTTGTCTTACCACTTTCGTTTTTCTCTATGACATCCACGACCTCTCCAGCCTGGAGGCTGATCTCAGAGTTCTCCTGCTTCTCATAGTTGGACACCACCACATATTGCTCCAGGATCATGGGTTCAGAGCTAGCATCAGCACCTGGGGAAGGGAAAAAGCAAGCCGTAAGCCAGCTTCCAGCCATGGCTCCTCGAGAGCGACCTCCGTCCATCCGATTCACGACAGGCCAAGTTGTCACCAGAGCCAAGCGAATCAGCAAACAACCTTGGCTCGCAGCATATCCCCAAATGGCTGGCCATATAGAAATAGCCTCCTCTGGCCCACAACCCAGCAGCACAGAGGGACATTGGAGAGAAGAAGAAGAAAAAGGGGAAGAAAAAAAATTTTTTTGGAAGAGGAGCTGAAAATACAGTGAATTAGTTGCAAAGTTTCATGATGGATTCTGAAAATAAACCTCTTCCCAACATGGTTTCCACAATCCTTGCTCCCATTCAGAGAGAAAAATCCTGGGCAGAAGCAGCATAAATCCACAGCTGAGCCATCCCCCCAGTAAACCAAAAGAAAAAACAGCTCTCCCCTTGGCGTCTCAGCTCCTTCTCCACTCTAAAGGCTTGAGCTGAAAGTCAAGAGGGGGCTGTAGATGCCAATCATATTCGTCTGCACTGCAGCCCTTAAATAGAAACACATGAGCGGGATTGAAAGAGAAGGAGGTGGGGTGGAGGGAGAGAGGGAGGGCGGGGAAGAGTGTTTACTTGAAACAGAAGAAGAAAAAAAAAAGTTCTAGCGCCAGATTCTTGCTAAAACACGGCCACCCCCCGCCTGCCCCCCGCCAGCGCCGCAGTTCCGCATTCCCCACTGCAGAAACAGCCCCTGCGCGGGGCTGAGCGCGGCGTCCCGGCTGTCCCCCTTCCCTCACCATCGCCCTTCGGTGCCTTTTTGGAGCTCTTTGAGCCACTCTTGCCAATTGTTCGGTTTTGTTTCATACCGAAGGCTTTTGGCTGTCCGAGCCGTTTATGAATGAGTGTCGGCTCTCATGCAAGCAGGGATGAAAAAAGGCACAAAATAACCGTTCTGCTCCCTTCCCCCACAGTCCTCAGGTTGTTCTCGGGTGGGTTTTCTGTTTGTTTGCTTATTTTTGATTTTTTTCCACCCCCAAATGGAAATCCTGCATTTTGGGGAGGAGCCGCGAGGCGGGCACGGAGGGAGATGGTTGCGCAGCGCTGCTCGCTGCGTACGATGCGCCTCGGTTCTGATGCAACACAAACAGCGTGGAAAGGGCATCTGCACCTCCAGCACAGGCAAGGACAGGCTGCCTGCTGCTGCCTGGAAACTGCCTCTCAAAGTCCTGAAAACCTTTAGGACATCAGGGCTTCTTATTTTGCCCTCAAACACTTTCACATCCCGCCAAGTGTCCGAGCAGCACAAAAAGCACCTACCGTCTCTGCACTACGAGCCCCCAGCCGCCTGCCTTCCTGCAAAATTATTTTACAGGTTTCCTGAATTGCAGCATTGTCTATTAAGGCAGAGCAGTTCGGGCCAACAGTATATGATACATTTTACATAGCAAGAGGCAGTTCCTGTCTCTCTAGATTAAGACGCAGATGGGAAGGGGAGACAGAAGCAGATGTATGGCTTTCTGAGAGCCCCATCTCACGTGACGGGGGCAGAGCCAGGAGCAGACTCCAGGTCTCCTGAATCTCTGAAGACAAATTAGCTCCAAGAGACAGGAAGGAAGCAGCACGGTTTGAAGCTGTCCACCGGACAAGTCAGGGGACTAAAAGCCAAGCACAGGATGCTCAGCGCTGCATTTCCAAAAGCAGCACGGTCGGATGTGTTCGGGCTGAGGATGCAAAGTGATTCTGCAGGCAAATAATTAGCATCCCTGCCAACAGAGAGGTAAAGACTGCATCAGCCATTAGAACAGCATCCTGTGAAATTAAGATCCTTAAACAAAAAGTAATTAATTCAACATTTTCCTGAAAGGAAGCACTGTCACAACGCCTCCCTTTGGACCAGTCTTAAGAAGTCCAGAAAATTAGACAACTTCCTTGCTCCCTAAGTGTGCCTCTGACTCTTCTCATGTTCTATAGGTTGATTTCCTTTAAAGAGGAGTCATCTCCTCTAGAAGCTTGTGTTTAAGAGATTTAGCCCTTCTGCGGATGGCTGAACCTCTGCCAGTAGCAAGAATAGGAGGAAAAGACCGCAACAAAGAACTGACAGCCTTAAGACTTATAATAAAATTTTCACCATAGATGTTCATTCTAAATAAGTATAATTTCTGTTCACAACCAACCAACTTAACTCGATTGTTCTTGTTTAAAGGAGTGCTAATTCAGGTATCTGGAGAGCAATGTGGTGCCTTCCCCCATTTCATGCTGCTTTTCTCAGACAGCCTGGAACGGGGCAGCAGCAGCAGCATCTTCCTTCAACCTAGATAAGCAAGTAGCACCTACAAACCCCACTTCATTTTTTTTCCTGAGGTAAATACCAGTTCTCTAACCAAAACCAAAAGCCATCAAGGCAATATGTTTGTGCAAAGAATTCAGTGTGTATGGAAAGGAAAGGAGAGACTGAACAGTTGCAAAGCGATAAAGGGACATGCAGGAAGCTACTTAATAAGTAGTCACTCCACATCTTCTCTCTCCTCTAACCTCCTAGAGGCTTCTCAGGGTTAGGATAAGGAAAAAACACCACACAGCATTGCCTTGGTGTTCACGAGGTGCATGCATCCCTGCTGGGAACAGAGGGCAAGCCTCGAGCACAGGCTGGCAAACACACCACCAGCCACCCCTGCTGGCCCAGGGACCACGCGCCAGGGGAGCACCTTGGCCAGCAAACCCAGAGAAGCAGCATTTCCCATCCACTTCCACAGCTCCAAAAATAATATAAGGAAAAAAAGCAAGATAGATTCTACCTGCATTCACATATGTGAGAGTCAGCAGGACATCACAATATTGTTTACCCTGTCCTGCCTTGGATGAAGTATTCCCTACAGGACTTTTGTCACTGCAGTGGCTGCTGCAACACAGTTAGGAGAACATTTTAATAGAAGCTTGTTTAAGTGTTACAGGACTCCTATTATGGCAAAAAAATAGGCTGATAAATTCCTTGGTCTAGGAATTAACCAAGGTCAAATAAACCTGTTCCTTTATAGCTACAGCAGATCATACCCTTCTTTTTGGGGGGTGGGACACGTGTCGGGGTGTCCCTGTAGTTCCCAGGGTGATGCTCTCCCAGGATTAGGCACAGCACAGTGGGGAAGACTTCACCAACAGCAAAGGAGGGAAGAGAGTAGGAGAGAAAACAAACAGCCTCTCCCAGTAATTAAGAAGCCTGAAATGTTTTCTAGGTAGCGTGGTTTAGGCTGTTACTACATCCCCTCCAGACACAGCCAGCAGGGTAAGAACTTCAGCCCTGCTCAGCTCCATCCCTGGGGCACACCTTTGGAGAAGTGACTTCTCGGTGACACTCGGGATCCCCACAACATGCTCTGTCAGACCACAGACTCCCTCCCCTGCAGAAGGGGGATGCAAAAGAACGAGGCAGGCAGCGCTGCAGAGAGCACAGCACCAATTACTCCAGCTGCCGTGGGCGCTTCCGCACCCCTGCCCGTTAGCGGGGCTCTGATCTGTACCACAGGACGCGGCACCACGTCGAGCAGCCGCAGCCTGCTCAGCCTGAGCCACACCAGAGAAGAGGGATGTGGAGCAGCACGGGTCCCCAGCAAGTTCACATGCATTCTGCAATGCCCCGTGGATATTACAAACCTACTTTTTTAAAAAAATCTTCTACAGTACAGGCAGGAGAAATGGAGTGCAGAGGATAGGATAAGGCTGGTGTGCCAGGTAAAGCCCCCCCTGCTCAATTCCCCCCCGAAAGCAGCATTAGTGCTTGGGTTCAGCTCCAGCTCGCAAGCCCTCCCCCGAGCAGAGCGCACGATAGATTGCTGGCTGAAATAAGAGTTTGCTTGCCTCTCCGTTTATTTTTGCCTCGAGTCCGTTTCCTGGTTAAAGTCTTGAGGATAGCCCTCCTCCTCTCCATAGGGCTCCACTTTACAATCCTCCCGCTCCTCACCTCTGCGATTACCTTCCCGGGACTGGGCAGAAATGTCATCGGAGCTTGTCCGTGCCCCCCAGAGCTGGTGCTATGAAGTGACACAGTCGCACCCCGTCCCGCTCACCGGGCAGCGAGGAGGGAGCATCGTTCCTCCTGCGGTACTCAGAGACCAGCAACTACCGTGAAAGCCTCCTAAATAAGAGCACAGAGCGCCTGTTCCAAGCAGCTTCTTCCTCCTCCTCCTCCTGTGTTGCAACAGCTAAAAACCTATGATGGTTTTGCAATAGCCAAAAAATTAAAACCACCAACTGGACTCCAAAAATAAAATCATCTGGGTATGGAAATCTGAGAGTCCTGATCTTTGCCAGAGTACTCTGTTGTTATCAGGCTATAAACATGTCTGCTCTTTTAATCTATACAGCATGCAGGCATTTATATCGCCTTTTTATGATTATCAATCAAGTGTTTACAGATTCAGACTAAATGACTTTGTACTGGGCTGGTCAGTGGAAGGTTTGTAAAGAGCCAAAACCACAGAAACGGTCAGTAAGCGCCACGAGCATGAATCACAGCTGACTAAGCAGCTGGCAGGTGGTCGGGCTTCTCAGCCGCGGGCACAACTGCTGGGGACACGCGCGGGGCACTCGGCGGAAAGCATCCCAGTGTCACGACGTGCCACACAGCAGTCAGAGCCTCACGCTCCCCGGCATGCAGTGAGGGACAGCTGTGGGAGCTTACATCCAGCGCTGATTTCTCGTTAGAGCTAATTCCTCAAGGGTAACCCTTTGCACATCTTGGGAAAATGCCTTTGGAGAAGGAGGAAGGTGAGGAATGAAGAAATACGAGTGCCCAAACAGCACCGAGCCTACTTAAAATCCTCAGATCAGACTCACAACAATCACATCCTCAGCTTTAAACATGCATTTTCTTTACCTAACTAAAGCTTTTACTTCTTTCCTTTCTTATCAGAAGGTCCACGCCTCTGTGGTCAATAACCACATTATAGCTGCATGTTTTCTTTGAGCCTTCTGCCAGCGATCCATCCCAAAGTATTTTAAGATACAGAGCTTAGTTCTGCCTAAAAAGTGGGCTAACCATGTACTGCACAGAGGATAAAAGACTTCACCATGAAAAGCACGTGAGATTACACAAGAGCTCAGGGTCTCGGAGCAGACTCAAAAGCAGTTCCCAAACTAACCAGTTCCTGGAGCAAGCAGCACAATGAGACTAGCGGAGCTTTCCACAAATCTCCTTGGGACAATATGGATATAAAGAACAGTAGGTTCTATTCCTATTCGGTTTCTTTATGTGCTTGAAGCAGTCAGGCCTTCAAGTCATCACCTGAATACTCCAGCCTGGCCACCCTCAGCCCCCCTTCCCCTTCAAAATCCAGGCTATAATTGCACATCAATTATTCATGGTGGTAAAAGGTCAAAATGTAGCTTGTATCATTAGAAAACGGGATCCATCTCCATCCTGTCTGCCAGGCAGGAATCCCCCCCAGTTCTAGCAGCATTCACTTTTACAGATCAGCAGCTCCTGCTGTAACAGTCTGAGCCATGAAACTTTAGGGGCAGAGACAGCATTTCAGCACCACCTATAATAATGAAAAGGATTCAGAACAAGTCCAGCCCAGTCTCCGGCTCCTAGAGATAAAATTAATGGGACAAAAGGGGTTTTGCCGTTATTTAGATGAAAATAACTATTTGCAAAAGGCTACCAAATGGGTTATTAATACACTTATTTCCATGGCTCCTTTTCTGAGCTCAGCTTGGTAGCTCTTTTACTAAGGACTAAGCAATTCCATGGAGCTTTCTGAAGAGTTTCAGAAGGTGACATTCTGCTGTTAGACAAAGGCAGGATTAAAAGCAGAAAGGGATGGGCTCAGAACTGTCCTTTTGAAGTAACTTATAGGACTCCAAGCCAGAGAAGTTTGGCCTAAAACCTCATCCAACACCCAAAGTGTCGGAACATGAGTGTGACACGAGGATGAGCACCGTGCACCCAGTGATGGCCAAGTCACTACACAAAACCTCTCATCGTTAAGTTAACAGCCATCATTAAGGCACAAGAAGTTTCTTCATAATTGAACATCCGTGCACACACCTTCCTCCACTCCACAGCACTTATGAGCTCTGCAAGCCTTTCTGTGCACCGGGCAATAGGCTCCTCATAGCGCAGCTACGCCTCAAGTCTTTGTTACCTGCGGAAACCAGGCACAGATGGCAACTCCGTGAGCTGCATTAGCTCCCTCTGGACCCCATGGGCTGCTGCTACCAAGAGCTAAGGGGAGCCCAAGCCGAACACGTGCACAGTCCCCAAGAAGGAAATACGGCCAGCAGAAAACCAGCGGTACTCCTGGATTCGTTCCCCAGCATACAGGGTGCGTATTTTTCCCTAGTATTTCTAAGAAGCGAGATCTGGGTAAGCCTTCAAGGGCCTGGGACAAGTGGCAGCCTGAAGGTAGAGAGGTTTCCAGCGCCGGAGTACGTGTCCGACACACAGCGAAAACCAGCAGCAAAACACAGCCCCACGGGGAGTGCATCGGGAACGAGCTTGGCCCACGGTAAATGGCAGGCACTCTCTCAAGTGAGCACACCACTACTGTTTCTTCCTTCTTCACAGCCCTCAGCAGCGTTTCCAATAAAATCCTGACAAACGGAGAAATTCAACGCTGACTTTGCCAATTGGAGCTTGTTAGGATTTTTATTTTTTATTTTTGATCTGCTAGGTTTTAAGAGAGCGCCAAGAAAAATTAGAGGCAGGAGGGTGAAAGGGAAAAAAAAAAAAAAAAAAAGTTGAGTCCTCTTTCCACTCCTTCTTGGAAAGTTGGCTTTCTGAACAGCAATCCCAACCAACTAGGTTACAGGTAGCAACGGTTAAGAAAACTGAAGTATTTTGCACACAGATCTGTTAAACCATTTGGAGATTTTTCACACAGCTGCGAGACTGGGTCCTCCACCAGGCTGAAGTCACCTATATACTTTGGCATTCACCCTAGTCATGCTCAGCGTGGCAACACGTTCACGTTACTCCACATCCCACCAAGCAAAGTAGCCAAGGAATTTAACAGCAGTTGGGGTGCCCCCAACTACCCTACTGGCATATGGGCTGCAGAGCGGGTGGAGAGGCACCTACTAGTGTCCCACCACAGCACTCCTCATGATCTGGCTGTATGCCACCCATCTTTTCCCAAAGTAGGAAATTAAACCACTTGTAAGCCCTGGTTGGGGTCTCCACTTTGTGAAGCAGGTTCGTGTCCTAGGTTGGTGCTCCAGCAGCACCCAACTGGCTTCTGTTCAAGTCTCCAACAGCCAGCTTAAGACACGAGTACATACTATGAGAGTTAAGCCCACATTCAAATTCAAGTCTACTCTGTCGATTCATTTGGATGAGCCGCAAACAAATATCATGTGAACTGGAACAGCTTAGGGAGCTAGAGACCTGGGCAGTGCAACTTCACTGTGGGACCTTGCATCAACCTCTCCCTTTTTCAGCACTATGCAGTGCAATCAATCTCTTATATTTGCCCTATCATCATGCATGGGTTTTTGAAGCCAAACTAGCAACATGCATTTAGCTAAAAGCAGTCAGTGGAAATGAAGCTATTTTATCTAATAAGATTTCACCTTCTCTCTCTTCAGAGAGCTTAAAAGCCTTGGTATTTAATTTGTCGTATTACACATAGGAATATAGAACAGTCCCAAGAGATGCAAGAAAATCAGAACACCAATCCCAACTTCCCCAAACCAGGCAATTTGAGGGCTTCTTGTCACTCTTCCCAAAAAACACCACCTCTTCTCTGCTTCTCAACATGTTGCCCTCCTGCTCAGTCCTGTTCTGTTTCTGTCTGAACTCCCTCACGACCTGTTAACCACCAGCCTCCTGTGACCAAATACTTGAGATATTTCTGCGCTGTTAGGTCCAACTACCACCCTGAAATCAGATCTGTTCTGCTCAGACTGAAGAGAACATCCCCCAGGGGGTATTAAACTTCTGTCAAAGATAGCATTTCTGAAATCACAGCAGTATTACTTACTAAAAGCCTCTGAGAAGCAAGCTCTCATCCATCAAGGATGGTGGGTTTTTGCTTACATGCTTTGAGCAGGGCATGCGCTTGGATATTTACTAAATTAGGTGTGGAAAGCAGCAGGTTTTTTTCCATCCATCCTTGCCTTGAATCCTACGGGTGGCTTTAACTGACAGGGTGACTAGGCCAACATCCTCACAGAGAAGGATTATCATGAGCCACAGACTAAGTTTGAAGAGAATAAAAGAATGGTATCCCACATCAGGTGGCAAATATTTGCAGAGAAATCCACAGATTACTCAGGAGAGAACCTTATACTAACCCTTATACTACAAAGCTTAGCTTTTGCCTTGTATTGGGCTACTTTTCCCCATCCCTAACACCTCTCCTACAAGTTGTTTCCCTGATCCCTCCTCCTTCCTGACTTCTTGTGACAACAAGTCTGAAGCCCCATGAAAATTTTGCAAGTTTTGCATCTTCCTCAGTCCCATACATTCCATAAAACACCCTTTCTATTCGTTGTGCAAAAGCAAGTAAGCATTTCAGAACAATGAGCATGCTGTCACATTCATTTCCCTTATCTCAATCCACAAGTTCTCACTTTTGTTCTTCTTCTCCCCCGTCCCATGGGGATAGCGAGCAAGCAGCCGGGCGGGTGCTTAGCTGCAGGCTGGGGTCAACACACCACAAGAGGAGAAGTTGCTTCGGGTTGTGGGGCTGGATCTGGATAAGGAATGTGTCACACAGGAAAACTACCATCTAGTACTAGCGATAGCGTCAGGGTGAGGCAGGAGTCAGAAGAGTCATGCCCTTGTCATAACTCATGCATTATAAAAAATACAATGCACAGGCAGACAACAGATCCTGGATATTCAGAGACCCACATTCAAGACAACTCCAAAACCACACGACTTAAACAGACTTTTCAATAGCATGCAGAACACCCAAACACGAGAAGTTACCTGGAGCAACACTCTTTTTGGGAGTCTCAGACAAACTGGACATCCAAACTTGAAATCCAAGAAAAGGGCAGCCATAAAAAGAGAAAGTCATTAGAGAAACAAGAAAAGTCATAGCAGCAAGTTCGAAAGCTGAAAGTTAGTTAGAACAGAAACAGTTAGCACAGTTGAAAGAAACACTAAGCTTTTCTTTAGAGTTGCATTGGTGTGATGGGGACTCAAAGGTCAAGTCACACGAACTACCCAGTTAAAACAGAAGTTAGGAGACTTGCAGAACTTATGAGACTGATCTGTAGTGATCCGAATTTAAGATCAGGGAATGAGATATGCTCTGAGCTTATTCCCAAAAGGACAGGAAATGCATACCAAGAGACAGCTTGACTCATTAAGTCTCAGACCTGCAAAAGTACTTAGCTTTGCAGCTGTTAATGATCCCCATAAGACCAACAAGCAACTCAGAGATCGAGCTTTGCAAATACATTCACGTTTCTACGAGCATTTTGTTACCCTGGTACTGCAGTAAGGAAAGTAACAATAGACAAATAATGCCCCATGGAAAAGAACACAGAGCTCTAATGAAGGCATATTCAAAGCACAAATAGAAATACCGTTTTTAAGCCAAATATACAAGGCAGAAACCTGGTTAAAGACAAAGTTAATACAGTTACTATCAACAAGGTCAAAAGTTTTCCCTCCCCCTCCATGAAATGAGGTGTAAATACTTGACTTGGGTTTCTGGGAATAATCTTCAAATATTAAATACTGTTTTTGTTTGAACACACTGGAAGCATGTTTCAGAAGTTAACAGGTCTGCCCTCATTTCAAAATAAGAACCAGTGAACACTCCAGATCTGAGAGATGGAGGAGCATAAGGAGAGCTGTTACCCTCACACTGCCTGGGAGAAAGGATAGAGAGGCATTCATATAATAGGCTAAGAACTTCCTGAATATTGATAACCAACTCCAAAACACATTTTTAAAAACCCATTTGCAACGTGGAACCCAGTTCTGGGCCTATGATAACAGCAAGGATGATGCATCCTTCAGGTACTGGGAGAGAGGGTTGATCTGTACTGGTGGCCGTGTCTACTTGACTTGTTATTGTTTTTTGATCCATGCAATATTATCAAGACAACCAGTACGCGTGTAACTGAAAAATTGCTAGCACAATACGAAGCCTGAGAAACAGCTTTCAAACATTCCCACTGCAAACCTGAGGTCCAAGAAACACTTCGCTGCATTTCCTCAGCACTAAAGGAATGGTGAGGTTTTGAAATTCTTCCTTTATATCAGGCCCACAAGTTTAATTGCATTAGAGCAAGACTGGAATTCAGATGGATTTGGCCTTGTGCTTTTCAGTTAGTTCTCTATAGCGGCCACTGGAAAAAGCAATGACAACTTCCAAGCACCTAGTCCCCAAAGCCACGCACTGCACTGTCACATACAGCACGGAATACACCACGATAAGTTGCAATGAATTGCTTTGGGTTGCCGTTAAAAAAGGGTTCTGCATTGGTAGAGTGCAACAGGAAATCATCTGGCAGGGTAACCGTGCTTCAGCTTACAGAGGGAACATACAGCATGTTTCTATTACAGGCTCGGGGCACAAACGGGAAAGGGTGTGAAGGAGTTGTCAGCAACTTGTCTATTAGCTTTTTAATACACTTCCACTGCCTTCAGGAAGAGGATTATGAATGTCAGTCAGCTGTCAGATCTTTTTCCAGACAGAAGAACCTGAATATGGCAGGGATAAATAGGGAGGAAGATGTAGAAACAAGCGGGAAGATTTTGGTTTGCCCCAGTCCAAGCTGGTGGCAAGAGGCTGAGACAGCCAACAACTGGGAAGAGAGGGAATAAGCTGTGCTTCAGACAAGCCTGGGGCTCTCCTGGGTATGCCTGCCCAAGAAGGGAAGGAGGGAGCTCAGCCCCACACCTCCAGCAGCCTCACCGACAAACACCCCGTGACATCTCCCAGCTGAGGGGGAACCACGCTCACCACAAAGGAAGAAAACAAACAGCTCCTAGCTTTTAAACAACGCATTTTTCTCTCCTTGTCAAAGCCATTGGTTTATCCAAATCAGAATAAAAAGGCAACCTCAATAGTAGCTGGTAAACAACCCCACAGGCCCCGAGCGTGGGCTCCCCAGCACCTCGGCGGCAGCAGCAGCACTTCCCGGCTGCCCCAGCCTGACAGCAGCGAGATGTAGATGAGGTTGCTACTGAAGCAGAAGACAGCTAGCATATTTCAGCTGCTCCTGCACATCTGCTTAGCATTAAACTTGCTTCTTGGGGATTTTTTTTTTTTTTTTATTCCAAGACGTTTAAGCTGTAATTGCTACCAGCTTCTAAGAGTTCCCCCTACAAATAATAAAAATATCAGACATTAGTGATGGATTCCACTCCGCAAAGAGCCCAAACGGAGAGCTGTGGAGGGATCCAGGGTACGGGGAGGAGGTCAAGGGCCCCAGAAGCACGCTGTGCCCATGCCAACAAAACACAAGTTTTCAATGGTCCCGGGTTTCCCCTTCAGGACAGAGTTTTACTGGAATTCTGCACAGGGCTTGGAGCCGCTTTCCAATGGGATTGGTAACGGTAAACGAACAAACCCTCGCTTCCTGCCTCTCCTCTCCCCCTCCACTGCACGGCCAAGCGCCGGCTGGTCTCAGATGACTTGGAGGGGGGGGGAAGTCTCAGTATTTGGAAGGGAAATTGAAGCTGCCTGCTCAAAGCAAGCCACTCCTAAGGCAACGGCATCCTGACTCTGCTCCTAACGCCAGCCCCCCCGGTCCTCGCTGCCGGCTTCAGCTGGAGCCAGAACAAACCCCTCTGATCGGAATTATTTTTAAAAGCTCCAAAGAAACGCAGGTCCATAAATTACAGCGAAGCCACGGAGCCAAGGCAGTTGTGCAGAGCGCTGAGGAGGCTCCCTTCAGAGCCACATCGCCCAGAAATAGCCGTGGAGCAGGCGCGTTGCTGGAGCCCGTCCCGCCGGAGCTGCGAGGGAGGTGGGGGACCAGGGGATGGGCCAGCCCGAGTCCTCAGGTGGGGAAGGGAAGGAAGGAATTAGAGGGACAAAGGCTCTGAAGGCTTAATTAAGCCAGTTGTCATGGTGAACTAAAACACATGAAACATGATTTTATTTAGGTTTCACCAGAAGCTTTTCTGCCGCCACTGAGAGCCATTTGTTTGCCGCTCCTCCCACTGCTGGCAAGAGAAGAGGCGCCAGACTGCTGGGGACTAACGCTTTACACTCCGATACAGCCCCACTCATCTCATTTGAGTAGCAGACTGTTTGTCTTGTATGCAGCTAGAGCAGAGAAAGCTTCCGGGAAAATGCCTGAAAAGATCTAGAGTTGAACACATGAGCGCAATGCTCCCACATCCACATTCACGATCCACTCCAGCCCTGCGCATCCAGCCAGGTCCTGGTCCAGCAGGTGCAAAGCAGCTCCTCATCCACAGCCCTCCCAGCAGCAGCTCCTGGTGCAGCTTCCCTTTGGTCAGTAACATTGAGAAAATGCTCAGTTCAATGCTGACTACAGCACCCATTATTTAATACCACTACATAGGCTAGAAGCAACATACATCTAAAGATTCACAGGTTGCACATTGCTGGGTTTATTGGGTTTGTTTTGGGCTTGTTTTAAAACTAGTACCTATATAGCTGTCTAGCTCATTAAGCTCTATATTGCCCAGCCATATTGCTGCAGTAATTCCCAGAAGTGAACTGGATCATCCTGGTCCCGAGGCTCAGCATGGTTATACTTCTGGCCACGTGCCCCTTGCCCAAGTTATTGCTGTGCACAGCTGAGAAGCTAACCTGGGCCAGAGACATCCCTCATGAGGGAACCGGATGGGACTGTCTTGCTTAGGACCATAAAAGAAGTTTAATTATACAGCCATGACCTTTCTATGGAAGCTGCCTTCCACACAGATAACAGCAATAGAAGCAGTTAACTAACAGGCTCTTTTGTTCTCTCGAAGCCCTACCTCAAACATCTCCTGGGAATCCTGAAATCTCCATAAAGCCATGCAGCTACAGGGTACAGCAAAAAACAGAGAAAAGGAGTATAACAACAGGTGGCCAGGCTGCAGAGGTGCTGATATCTGAAAGGGGCTGCCCTTCTCCGACTGGGATCAGCTCTGTAGGGCATTAGTCCTCTCCATAATCAAATACTGCTGGCTCAGATAGCCAAGGGCTGCAGTGGTGAGTGCAGCTGAGCATTTTGCAGATTCATTTCCCAGCCATTCACCCTCCCTAACTTACCCAGAAGGGTGAAAATAGTAAGCAATATAATTTTAGCGTGAACTGAAACTACATTGACTTCCTGGGAAGTCAGCAATCAGTGCTCCACTTCAGAGAGCTTACTGGTGGTCCAGTGATTTCTCAGGCTGGAGCTGGGGGAGGTAAATGCTTTTTCTCCTTCATCACCATTAAAGGCATTAAGAGATGACCGGGGGTGTTCTCATCCCATCAGCAGTATTTGATAAATCAGCAAGAAAAAGTTGGAGTGGGATGGCTTTTAGAAGCTGTCCAATTCTTAGAAAAGGCTAGAGTCTTGTTCACTGTTCCTCACCTAGGGCAGAGCTGAAAACAGAAGCTAAGCCTTCATTTCAATCCTCTCCTTCCTGCAAGGCAGGGCTGGCCATCCCCACCCCAGGAGCACAAAGCTCAGTGATGATCCCCAAAACTGTGGGGCATGTTCCTGCTCCCATCCACAGTCAGAGCACCATGCTCAGTGTTTCCCCCAGAAGCCACCTCCAAGGCCTTGATCCCCCACAGCCATTGACCATCCCCTGTCAGCCGGCTGTTGGATTTCTGTTTTAGGCTCTTCACCTCCAGCTGGGGCTTGACAGTGGTTAAATGAGAAGGTAAGAAGATACGATAGAGCTAGAGCAGGGGAAGGGGGGAAAATACTGCGTGTTACTAACCTGAGTAACATAAGTACCTGTTTTTAGCAGTTATCCTGTATCAGAGTCCACCTACAACATGGGTGTAGAGCAAATCACAAAAAAAAAAAGCAGATGCGCCTCAGCCTGAATGAGAACCATTTTCACACATCCCTGGCTCACACAATTAACTCATTCAATTAGGCAGAAAACAACAGAGAGCAGGAGAAACAGGAGGATGGCACAGAAAGGCTAAGATGGCACAGAAAGGAGTGTTTTGGTCCATTGCTTCAATCCCTACTGCCCAAAGCATCCTGTTTAACTGTGCCATTGATGTTTCTCCCCCCAGACCCCAGAGGGACCTAAAACAAAACCAACATTTGTGCCCAGTGCCTGACCCAGGGTGGGCCCGCTAACCACCCCGGCCCTCCCCACAGCTGCCGAAATAAGCTTCCCTTGTTCTTCTGTCCGTGGGACATTGGTGCAGCACATCTAAACCATGTGTTTTAAGATAGCCTTTGAAGGAATACAGATTTGTTCAAGCCCGTTTTGTATTTCTTTTTTTTTCCCCAAACGGAGCCTGTGTGTGTTTTAAAGTCTCTCATCTGCAGGGATGTCTCCTCTCCCACACACCTAAAGCAGAACAGCTTCACCTCCACTCCACACGCCATCTGCTCGACAGGCAGTACCTTAAAGAGCTACATCTTGGCAAACATTTGACTAGTTGATAATCCTCAGCGTTTTCCCAATATGCAAATCCAGCTAAAGCGCAGGAGTAAGAGGATTTGACAGCAGGCATTAAAAAAAAAAAACTTTAATTTTAGTCCTATTCACTGGGTTCAGCCTCCTGCAGGGCTCGGAGGGGCCGTGTGTGTGTAGGGTGGGAGCAGAGGGGCTGAGCCCGGGCAGCTCCATCCCCTCCTGGGCAGGAGTGGCCATCCCAGAGCCGCCGGGGCTCCTCGCCTCCCCGGCACCACGCTGCACACCAATCTCAGCCCACTTCCACTTGCCACGTAAGCAGGGCTGCCTGGCGCACGCCGGACCCACACACGCTGCTTGGAAAATGTTCGCATCTGGCTTTCACGTGACTCGAGCGTGCCTCAGAAATTCATCATCTGGATAACTCGCTCCTGCCGGGGAGAAACCCACAGCAGAGAAGCCCTTGCCCAAGTCGGGACGGGGCTGCGGGGTGAGAGGACGGCATGAGACACAGCACAGCTCCCTGCTTGCCCGCTGCACTTCAGCAGCCTCATTCAGCCCTTTGTCCTTCACAGGAGGAACAGCTTGGAAAAAAAAATGGAGTCCCAATTTTCTACTCTGTTTACTTCTGCAAAAGCCCATCCTAATCCCATTTGTGAGCCCAGAAGTACACAGGGCTGTTTAGGTCTGGTTCTGGCAGCCATCATTCGCATTAACTCTTTCCACATGGCAGAGGAGGACTGCTTCCCACATGATCGCTGCGGTCCCTGCACACACAGCTTTGTAGAAGTTCCCAGATTTGCTGGAAAGTGCCTAGAATATCCGAACACCAGTCCACACCTACAGCTGTACAAACTGACAGCATCACTCGTCTGAGGGGGGATAAAAAAAGAGCCCTTGAGAGCGCCAAGGAGGAGGGCAGAGAGCCCCCAGCTATTGCACTTGGAAAGTCACAGGTACGTAGGAATGCTAGGAGTTGTGCATGGCTCAAAGCCTCAAAAATTATATATATATAAAAAAAAAAGAGCCAGAATTAAATCCCCACTGCAAAAAGTCCCACTGCCGAGCACAGGGAGCGTAGTGCAGCAGCAGCATGTCCAGGCAGCCTGGTTTAACCGGCAGCAGGCTGAGCTGGCCCACTGATGCATGTGTGGTAACTCCTGCTGAGCACCTACCAGTAATGTTTTCAGCCATCTCTGATGAGAGGAGCCACTCCAGCCAGGTCAGACTGGTGAGGGTTTGTCTGCCACATGGCTGGACACAGGCTAACCCAAACATGACAGGGAAAAATCATGCATCAAGCTTCAGGCCCTTAGGGAACACTATTTGAAGGGCTGAGTGCTCTCAATAGCCTAAGGCCACGCACCCTGCCATCCAGGTTTCCTTCTCAAGAGAAGATTCAAGTTTCAGGTGCTCAGCAGCATCTGAGACTTATCCAAACCCCCAGGTGAAAGCTCCGCTCCTCCCAGGCAGCCAGAGCCCGCCGGTGCCACGCACAGATTCCTGCAGAGGCTGAGGACCATCACCATGCACTCCAGCCCCTAAGTGCATTTCTCACCTGCCTTATCTAGCACACCAAAACGAAAACCTGATACCACAGCTCTCTGTCTGCAGGAGAGGAAAAACCCACGCAAGCAGCGTTAGCACCATCTGCCACTTGACAGACAGAGCAGGAAGGCCGCGCAGGAGCAGATGGAGAACACAGGACTCCCAAAAACCAGGAGCAGAGCCATCGCACCCCTTCAGAGAAAAGCACTGAGGTGTTCACCAGGGTGCACGCTGCCCTGCCTTCCATCGCTGTGCTGAAGCCACACCTCATTCCTGCGGCCCTTCCCTGCCCACCCGGCCCTCTCCCCCCGACGTGGGGCTCTGCGCAGTGTCAGCTCCGAGCTGGGAAGCGCAGGGAGCACAAACACATTCCTTTCCCTAATCCCGCACCCTGTCCCCACACTTCAGCTTAAAAGCCAGGCGGCAGAGCAGAAAGCCCACACAACGCACAAACAACTGTTCTTCTCCTGTCCCCTCTTCCTCCCCGCAGCATATGGGCCACCCAGAAGAGGCCAGCGAGCCCATGCATCCAGCAGGCTACACATCTCGTCAGCAGGAAAGCAAAGCAGCGCAGGAAGAATAAACTCTTCTATCTGCTCTTCTCTTCAGTAGCCTCAGGCAGAAGTCCAAAGCGTTTCAGTTTAAACAGCGACATTAAAAATGTGGTGTGCAAGGAGGACGGCGAGATCAGCTTCCTCCTGTCAGAATCCCACAGGCTGGGCTTGGAGGGTGGACTGGACAGGTTTACACCATGATCAGAGATGCAGAACGGTGTCACACGCCTGCAGATGCTGCAAGGGGATGAAGACAGCCTGGCATGGCCAGAGCTCTTCCTCAGACCCCTCTCGGTGCCGGTGCAGCTGAGCACAGAGCAACAGCCCTGCTTGGGCAGAGGGGACGTTGCCTCAGCTATGTGGTAACTCACAGACTTGATTAAAATAAATCAGGAAAGAAAGTGAGCTGCTTGGGGAATTATTACATCAGGCGAAAGCCAGTAAACTGAACGGCAGTTAGAGCTGAGCAAGCTCACTAGTAGAGGGATTAATTCCCCATCATGAGGAGAGGGAGCTCTGCCATCAGGAACTGAACATAGGATGCACATCAGGGTCAAGAACTACTGGCTCCCTCCAGACCCAGGCCCAGGATGTGCATCCCCAGTAACCGCATGTTAAATTTTGTTTGGGCCTTGGTTGCTATGCTTCTGCTTACTCTATCCTTTTTTTTTTTTTTTTTGTTACTAAATCCCTTTATCCTCCTGCTTAAAAAAAAAAAAAAAAAAGGGGAAAAATAACACTAAGTGAGAACCAAGATGTTCTGCCAGAATCTGCTCTTGTGATAAAACTTCATGTGGTAATTAGTACATGGAGCCAAGAAGGTTAATTGTAAGTGGGAGAGGAGATGCTGACTGCTGATCAGGAGCACTCCTGTCGGCACACGTTTGTGAGGCTGCAGAGCAGCGGCTGGCAAACGCCCCAGGCCGGCCAGCCTCAGCACCCGGCCCGAGGACACCGGCGAGGCAGCCCCTGTCACTGCTCCTGCACTAATTGCAGGCACCAACACGAGGAACACGGCACGCACATGTGATTCATCAGGGCACAAACAAGAGCACGTGCCTCAGTGTGCAGCAATCATGTCGCGCCACAGAGTTCTTGCAAGGACTAAGACACCGAGCCCAAGCTATGTGGTTTAAGATGTTCCTGGGGCCTTGCCACGGGCTTGGACAAACTCGGATCCCCATTCACTGCCTAAAAACACAAGCAAAACCCCTTCTTGGCCAAAGTTCTCCTTTCAGATAGAGAATGGGGAGACATGAACAATGAGAGCAGAATGACTGAAGCTAATATTTGGGTTGAAAACCACATTTTAGCTTCTGCTGCTCTCACCTTGGCTCAGGCCCATTAGGCAACAACCAGCTGCCCGCTTCGTTACTCATGCACACAGGTAGCCCCAAGACACCTGCTGAGTTACCAGCCTGACAAAAGATGCACAGCGTCGCAGTGGGATTCACCACGGTAGTTAATTGGATTTTTCCAACATCTTCATAAGCTTGCTCTCAGGTTTGGCCCCTTCGAAGGCCCATTTAAAAGTCTTGTTGTGCACAGGGGGAGAGGAATGGCAGATGGAAATCAAGACATTTAACAGCCAGCTGAATGAGTTAAAGCATGCCCACAGCACACCAACAGCTGTGTTCACAGCTCTTCTGGTATCAGAAGGGCATAACTCCAGATGAAATCCTATCAGTACTACAATAGCCTTAAGACAAAGGAAAGGCAGGACTGCTCTCTTGGAGTTACCTTCCCCCTCTCCCTCCACTGCAGATCTCCTAAATATCATAAAATACCTGCCAAGGCTCTCTGCCCTCTCCTTATACAAATGCACAGCTAAACCCCTGCCAGAGAGCTATGAGCTAACAGAGGATTCCGTGTTCATAGCCGTGCCAGCAAGACTTTATCCCTGGGGTCAACTCCCAGATCCTGGGACAGGTAGAAACAGCCGCAGCCACGCAGGTCCAGCTAATGGCTCACACATCTGTGACCCTGCTGAATGATTAAGCACAGCAGGGCTAGCACACACCATTCATTTTTCTCTATATTACCTCAAAGGAGGCAGTTCAAACTGAAGTTAAGAAAATAAAGCTCGTTTATAAAAATAAAAGAAACCTGCAAGACAAGCCATGGAGCTGTAAGGGCAGGCTAGACGTGTGGTGTGACGGGACCAAAGAGGTTAAGCTCTGAAGCGACGAGCATAGCTCTGCAATAAACCCAGAGCAGAGCCAAGAGTTAAGCCATTCCCCTTCGTAATTACAAAGAAAGTGTGAAAAAACCTATCCCTGATAACTCAAACAGCAATTAAGGCATCTCCCTAGAGCTGGCACAACACGTGCACAGCACTCTGCTTGTCCTTCACTCGGAGGCCCTCATTCCGGAATTGCCATAACTCTCTCAACTCCGCTTAATTTCCCCATCGAGGGATAAGAGAACATTACAGAGACGTCTATAAAAAGACAGAATTTAAGAAGTGGCTTCAAATGGATTCTGAAGTTTTTATTTACTTAGCCAGCAGATACATCCTTCCTCATTTTAGGCTGCAGAACGGAAAGGAACCGGAGATTGTCATCTGGGTGCTGCAGCGCTCTGCGAGTCCAAGAACTGGACGTGGGAACCGAACTGAAGGATGCTTCTCTGTGCTGAGGAAGCCAAGCCTCATCAACATCCTCACCAAAGCACCACTGGCTTGGACCGAGCTGCTAAGCTAATTCTCTAAGTGCTCACTTCCAGGGGCTATTTAAACAGCCTTCAGCTGGCAGCCTCCACCAGAGCCCGGCCAGCTTGATGCAGGCAGGATCTGATCAATTAGAGAAGGGAGACACCGCGGTGCTGCTGGAGCCATAAACCTGAGGTTTATTTCCCCTCATGGAGCACATCCTACCCCTCAGCAATGAGGGGTGGGAGAATCTGCTAAGCTCGAAGCCAGCTGTGCCCCTGCAGCAGGCAGGACAGCGAGAGCGAGCAAGCAGTGGGGTTCTGTTATGCTTTCAGAAGCAGGGGTGTCCGGCAGTGCTTTTGCTACCAGGCACTGAAGGAGTGTGCACAAGAGCTTGGCTGCCTGCAGGGTGGGTGGCAGAAACAGGTTCCTTAGCTTTGAGAGCAAAGAAACAGCATCTTCTGCCATCTTTGTTAAAAAGGGGAACTCTCAGTAATTGAGAAACATGAAGATTTAGTATGGAAAAGCTGTGGAGACCACGTCGCCTCCCTGTTGCCTCCAAATACCATGTCTCAGATGCTTGCTCCAGCATCACGACCAAGAATCTGACAACTTTGTCATGAAGCAAATAAAGATTCTCAGCAAGGGAAGAACCATCATACTGCAGGAGTCCGCAACATCTTCTAGCCAGCAACGGAGTAGTGTATGTATGGGGGACATCTTTGGGGAGAAACATCCTCCACCTGCTTTTTACGAGCCACATCAGGATCAGCAGATGTCTCAAGGGTTAATTAGTTCACCATGCACAGATGGTAGCTGGTAGGGTTTGGAGAGTGGATTAACCTAATTTGTGGTTTGTAATGTACCATGCAGATATCCATTACCAGACTCCAAGTCATTCCGCCCTTATTTTGATTTGAGGAGAAAGAGTCACAGTGGATGCCTGCATAGAACTAACACCTATTTGGAGTGACAAATGAGCTGCTGCTCCCTTGGTTAAGGTGACTGACAAATCAGAGTCTGAAGGGTAATTCCTTCCCTTGCTGCTACAGAGGGTCTTCAGAGACCTGGACCAGAGCACTTGTTGCGAGCACGCAGAATATGCCCACCATAACTGAGGCCTCGTCGGCACTGACAGATAGTTGTAGAGCAACAATTCAATTGACTGGAAATATGAAGGCAGCTTTCCAGAGCAGCTCTGTGGCATGTCAAGCAAAGCCCCAGAAATCCAAGGTAACAGCACACGTGGCGCTTCAGGCCACAGCAAATGCCCGTGCCTACGCAGAGCCTCAGCAAAGCTCCAGCTCTCTGAGCTGGCTGCAGGTTAAAGCATTTATAATTAGATCATAGCCAAGGGAAGGGCTGCGTGTTTATAGAGCTCTTTGCACAAGAGGAAGCCTGGCTCAGGGCTGGCACGCAGAGATGCCCCAGATCAGTGCAAGACCCTTCTGTTTAGCTAAGCTAGGGCCACGCTGTTGCGCGTGGTTCAGAAGGTCTCCAAATGTTTACAACCAGTATCAGCTGCAGTGATAAATGTTTCCATAACTCCTATTCAACTCCGAACTTCTCCAATTTCCCCCTGCTTTAAGGGTTGAGCACAAGACCAGCTAGAAATGTGCTTGCTGGCAAGGCAGAGGTCAGCACGGAGGTGACGCTGGCTGTCGGAGGCATTCCCCAAATGTTTCTGCCATCAGCCACACTCGTGCCCTGCCTGCCACGCCTGAGATGCAGCAGCTGCGAGATTCCTGCCCGACAGCAGGGGATCGCTGTGCTCACGTGCAGGAGTCTCCTCCCAGCTCGTCCTTGGTCAAGGCAAAAGGCGTGCTGTCAGGTCCGATTTGTTGGGAGGCATCTGCACTTAAAAGTGCTGATCTGTCCCATTTAAAGATGGAGTCATGCTTGCACCTACAGAGGAAGCTGCATTTCAAAGTTATTTGTTATCTTAAAAGGCTCTTTACAACGCAGGCTGGGAAGCTGTGCTTATTTACCCCCTCGCTAGATCAAGTGTCATAAAGCTGCTCTTTGTTAGAGGCTGTAACCACCAACTCCCTTGGCATATTCCTTGGCTCGTTGTGCACGTACTCCCACAACATCCAGCTCCAAGCAGAACCAAGCATTCCCCCGCCACCCTAAATTCAGGCGAGAAGATGGCTGAGAACAGAGTCCCTTTATCCAACTCCCTTTGGTCAGAGAGCTGCTTCGCATTCCTGTCAGTACAGCCTAAGTGGAGAAGGAGCATCCCTAAAACCCCGCTGCTTCCAAGTCTTGGCTGTGCAAGCAGTCAGCCACCAAGAAGACAAGAAACTGTCCCAAAAGGAGCCCCAGCAGCACGTAGAGGTGGGAGAGGCGAGGAGGGGGAGCCCAGCCTGAGCTCAGGCCTCCTGGCTGGATGAGCATGGCACTGGGGATGCCTCAGGGCAGGAGGCCAACGGAGAGCACCAGGCACAGTCGGTGTCTCAGCTCTGCAGGCTCAACTCAATCCTTCTTCCCCCAGAACCATGGTAGATCAATTCCAGCCTCTCTCCAGAGCTGCTGGAATGGAGCAAGAACAGTTTCCTCATGCTCCCAGAGCAATTCCTCGCATGCCTTGCGAGAGTGATGCTGTAGCTCCTGTGCATGACAACTGGTGCACTGGCCCCAGAGCTCTCCTTGTTTTCTAGGGCTGTTCTAGGTCAGCGCTAAATCAGGTCACCCCAGGGACTTCTGCAGCATTTTTCAGCACATTTTGCAGGGCCCCAAAGCCCTCAGTGCTCTGGGTAGGGCACTGTGAGCCAGGAGCTCTTGCAGCTCTGCAGCCTGCCCCTCGGGAGCGTGCTGCTGCCCATTTAATTCACTGCCCATTTTGCACAAGCAGTGCAAAGATCACTTAATATTAGGTGCTAGAAGCGCAACTGCATCTCTGTAAAGGGACCCGTTTTAATTGCAACACAGATGGAAGCTTTGTAGGACATTGGGAAGATTAAATCTCCTCCAGTTCCTAGTGTCAGGCCAGCACCTCGTGCCACATTGCCCCTTTGTTACCACCCCCACCTGTATTTACAGTAACTGCTGAATGAATTCAGGGGAAGAGCACCACAACCACTGGCCTGCAAAGGCAACAGCCATTTAATGCACGGGATGGCAGGGAACAGCTCTGCATTACTGTATCACTTAGCTTATTACAGGGCTGCAGCATAAAAGCTCTCATAATTAGCAAATCAGTCTAGGTAGTGGCATTCATTGAGATCAGTACTTCGCATTCATCTTGCCCAGAGACTCAGCCATTGCAGTGCTTCTTCATCATCATCTTAAAGAGGGAAAAAAAAATAAAAATGAAAAAATAAAACCCTCCCCTCCCATCCACACAGGCCAGAGTTTTGCAGGAGTTGCTAATGGCCCCGAGGCCCCTTTGGATGCCCTGACTGCCATTTGGAGCACCCAGGACTCCGAACGAAGTCAATGAGAGTTGCAGGTGCACGGCGCTGCTGAGGAGAAGGGAGGGGGAAAGCCGACCACGTCCAGCTCACAGCAGCCAAGCGCAGAGGCCCATAATTACACGTCCCTATTCCCTATTGAAAGCACATCTGTAAAAATCACTGAGAGGTACAAGGGGAGGAGAAAGTTTGCTTTTATGTCGTTTCAGATCAGGGTTTTATAGGACATCTGAATCCAGGAGTTAAAAACAAAACACTGAGCTTGAGCCATTGATTCAGCCCAAACCCTGACACAGGCACAGGGAACATTTTGCATCAGAAGCCTTACCACATCCCCTTAGAAAGGCAAAAATAAAAATCAGATCAGAATAGAAAAGCATTTCCTCCCTCTTCCACCCCCACAAAAGAGATCCCCAACTCTCAGGCTGCATTTTGACTGCGCTCAGGTAAAGACACACTTAAGGAAAAAAAAAAATAAAAGAAAGAAATGGAACACAATTACCCCTTGGGTTAGAGGAAGAGCTGTATATATACAGTTAGAGGAAAGCAGTCATTTCAATTGCAGTACTGTATAAGGTGGGTTTCTTCTCCTTTCTAGCAGGGAAGAAATAATCTGAGCCTGCCTGCAGCAGGCTTCAGCAGTCCAAAGTTAAACTGCTACACAATTTCATGCAGCACAAGATAAAGGGAAGGTTTAAAAAGGAGAAAGGGAAAGGAAAAAAGAAAAAGTCCTCTCTGTAATCATGCAGTACATAGAAAGCCCGGTATCTTACCTGATTTTCTCTTTGAAGATCCATAGTCCCTGAAAAAAAGACAACAACAAATAGACATGGTTAGAGCTGGAAGCGGTGCCGAGAGAAGGGGCGCGTCCCAAATTTCCACCCATATGCTCAAGGGCTCATCCTGCCCACTCCCTCCTTTAAAGAGGAGGTCAGGGCTGCAAGGCATTGACAGGCGAGGGCTGGGACTGATCCTGAGCAGCACCGGCTCATCAGCAGCAGCAGCTGGGGCTTCTGCAGCACCAGGGGCTCGGGGAGCATGTGATCAACTAGACAGAGCAAACCATCCACCAGCAGCAAGGCAGGGGAGAAGGGTGTCATTTTTTCCCCTTTAGATTGAGCTGTTAAATGCATGGCTACTGAATTAACCCCTGACGTTCCCCTGGAGAGGAAAGGGAACGCAAACTGCCTGCTGCAGGGGTGCGGCTGCTGCGGGCTTATCTGGCGTGGCTCGCAGTCCCCTCCTTTCAGAGGCTGCTTAATTTGTGCGTAACCTCCAGAGCCCTCCTAGCTCTCTCTGACACGCGCTTGTCTTCCGTGAGGAAAAAACAAAACACCCCAAACTTTGTCCCTCCTTCTTTTTTTCCAGGATGGGGAACGAGCCCTCACTTTTCTATAGGGATTTCAGGTGTGTCGGCACCTGTGCTTTTGACAGAACGGCTGAAGGCTCAAAAAGCTGCTACAGAAGTGGGAAGAAATTACAGAACAGAGCTGCGAGAACTAATTTGGATAAGCAGAAGTAAGGACAGAGACACTTTACTACGGCTTTCCTTCCTCCCGGCACTCTCAGGAGCCTCAGCCCTGGCTCTGAAAGGGTCTGCACAGCCGGGGCAGGGGCAGAGCAGGCAGCGATGGCATCAGTGTCAGGCACGGTGCCCGCGGCACGGTCACACACGGCACACCCGGCAGCGATAACGGTGGGAAAATCGCCCGAGGAGCCTGCGGCAGGGGCCGGCTGTGCTGCAGGAACCCCACCGGAGGGGCGGCCGCAGCCTCTGAGTGTCCTGGGGTTGTCCCTTGCAGCATACTGTGTGCTCCAAGGGGACAGGGAAAAAAGGAGCCCCCAGCTATCCCAAACCGTGTATTTAATTCATGCATTCGATTTCAACAGAGCTCAGGGGATCATCTGAAGAAACAACACGTGTCTTAGGGGCAGAGCTGCATCTCGAGAAACTCCGCGTGCATCCCGTGCCTTGCATGTCTAGGATGTGCTTCCAGTGAGTAATAACACTCGGGATTTTTTTGCACCCTCTCCGAATTTTCCAGCGTCGTTTCTATTTCAATTAAATGGTTGTTTCCGCAGTCATGCCTGCTGTTGGATTTGATGTGAGGATGCTACTGCTGATGAATAGGCTGCTTCTTCTGCAGAAGTGATATCATATTCTGATATAATGCTTGCTATATGGTGCCCGAAACAGAGACCCCCTCAGAACGAGCTGGGGAAGGCACGACCCCCAAAATCTTATCAGCAGCCCCAGCTCTGCTCCCACGCCAGCGTGGAGCTCTGCGGTTGCTGTCAGCCCAGTGCCCCCAGCACGTGGAAGTCCCAGCTCGGTCCTGCCCTCAGCTGCCTCACATTTCACAGTGCTCAGTGGTGAGGAGGGGAAACGCTGCTGGGATCCCCACACACCGTTTGCTTTGACCTAATATCCCCGTCGTGCACAAGGTTGGTGAGCACTTCAGTCCCTGCTGCCTGTCCCGGCTGTCCGCAGCCGAGCTCCTGGAGCATCCCAGCAGCACAGCCTGGAACTGGAAAGGGGCTGTTGATGGATTGCTATGGCTGGCGAGCAAGCAAAAACGGATCAGGGTGCTGCTGAACGTCTTTGCCCACCAGATCAGGCCAAAGTCAGTGCTCAGCTTTGGAAAGCACGGTGGAAGACGGTTTGGCTGTGCCCTCGCTCTGCACCAGTGGCAGACACCCCAAAACACTCAGAACTCAGACCTCCGTCCCGCTGCCCTTCCGCATCAGTCCCCAGTCTCGAGCTGTTTTTCAGGGCCTGCGTGAGTGACTGCAGTAAGCTTTTAAATGAGGCTTTTTCTTTTAATTATAAAGGAATCATCAATGACTCATCCATGCAATTTAAAGAAGGCAGAGATTAAAAAAAACAACAACAACAAAAAAAAAAACAGATTTTTGAAATTGTTTTCCTCTTCCTCCATGCAGATCATGGGAGGACAAGCGATATTACTCCATAAAGAGCTTTTTCACACTTATCTTTGCTCCTGCTCTAGTTTTATCATGTTCTGATTTGGGAGACTGGACGTGGACCCCCTGTCTCCCTGTCCCGTACATTTTTCATACACCCACATTTCCCTCACAAAATCAGGACAAAGCAGTGAAATGGACCTAGAAATAAAACCCTCATTTCCCCAGTGAAATTGTGAAAGCCAAAACTTGTTCCTCCCAGCAAAGATGAGAAGAATATCGCTGCTGAAATAGAAAGCAAAGATGGCATAGCAAATAATTTCTCTGGCTGGGTAAAGCACTCCTTGTATACATATTGTTCTCCTCTCTGCTGCTAATGTAGAAAGGCTCGTGCTAGGAGCAGCAAGGAGCCCTGCCTGGCCCCGTATTTATGTTTTATGTCCCATTATTCAGGATGTGATTCATTGATGTCTTTCCCCTCTCACAAGTGACGGCCTAGATAGTGAATACCTCGTAGCCTCGCTGCTTTCACAGGAGCATTGTTGTGAAACCAAAGTATCAGATCATGTCCAACACAATAAAGGGAATTCTTTAGTGGTTTCTCTTAACTGGAACAACTTCCAAGCAGAATCTCTGACCTCCTGCAGCACGGACTGCACCTGGCACACTGCTCGCCCTTCAGTCAGATGAGACACCTGGACTTGCAGAAGGAAAACCCTTCCAAGGAAAGGTGCGGGCATGTCTGCAGCTACACATGGAAGCTTTCCCTTAAGCTCTGGCTCTTTTTCTCTTTTTCTCTCTATACACACACATATTTCCCTTCTGACTTCTTTCATTTCTCTGTGAGAACAGACGCGAGCATCCTAATTTTGCTTTCAGCTATAGCTACAAGAGAAGCAGTGAAACCAGCGGGTGGAACTAAGAATAGCACTGGCAGGTCCCTTCCTCATCAGCCAGGATCACTCCGTACTTGAACAAATGTCTTTCACAAAAAGAAAATAGCATACTTCCAGCTTTTTTTAAAAAAAAATATAATATAGCAATTTGTGTCTAAATTCTTCCCACGGGGCACCACCCTTAGTTGACACTGAGCCTTGTTACTGGCAAGGAAAGTAGTTCCCCCTGCTAATGATATTAAAATATTGCTGCTGCCAAGTTCATCACAAAGGCTGCACACACTCTTCTTGCTTTAATGACAAAGGAGAGGGAGGCTGGATCTCCTTTCTCATCAGTATGTCACTTATCTGACTCAGGATATTGTCACTGATCTGACTCCTATCAATGAACACAGAAGAAAAACCATCAGCATTGCCTCAGGTATCATTGCCTTGTTATCACATGAAGCTACACACAGTTGGTCAAGAATTTTGTGAAAGACCAAAATATCTTATCTTATATCACTGAATTTGTATGTCACTTGGAACCACTTTAATCTAGATGGTGACATTAATAATGTTTTTGAAAAGTTTTATGGCACATTTTTTCTTTAGGGACTAACTTTGCTGCTGTATTCAGTGAGAGATAATGATATAAACATTGAAGCGTATTTGTGTTTTAATCTAACTAAATATAGAGAGATACCTACAAAAAAGCGGTGACACAATTGGAAAGTTGCTTAACAAGTGAGTATCTCAGTATTTGCTCAATAAAATCCTATTGAAGTGTTCCAAGCGGAGAAGACTGGAGGTGAACAGCTATGTCTGTAATGCTGGGTCCATCTTTCAGCCATCTCCCTCATTCTGTGGATTTGTATTTGGCCTGGAGGGTTTCTCCTGCAGGCTCCATGGGGATTTGGCAGGTTGGCAGAAGCCTCGTGCAGGACCAGGGATGTTTGCAGAGGAACAGAGCTACAACAGCGGGGCTGCAAGGCTGCAGCTTTGCTCCTGCACAGCCCCTTGGAGGCGATGTGCTCGGTCAGGAAACATCATCTGTGCTGCAGGTGGGATGCAAAGGCTCTTTTAAAGGCTTCTCCCCTTCGCCACGGGGCAGTGGACCCAAGCAAACTTACTCGGTGGGATTCCTCCCAGCTCAGACACATCACCTCGAAGCCCCGGGCCTCTGTGTGCCAGGAAAGCGAGGCTTGGCTTCAATTCCTCGAGCAGAGATCTCAGACAAGCGTTGAGTTTTGGCCGTGAGAGAAAACAGTGCCTGCACAGCGTGGGGAGCCGGCAGAGCTCGCGGAGGAGCGCGGCTGGGGGAGCTGCACAGCAGACATTTCATCAGGCGAGACAGAAGCTGAAGGAAAAATAAATCTTCTTTCTGTCCATTTCCCAGTGTTAGCTGTCCAAAGGAGATGAGAGGGTGACAAACTCTGAGTAATGGAGGTTAATCTGTATCCTCCAGAGTATTTTAATACATAAATTGAAATTGTTCTGTATTTGTTGGCTTTAGCTAATTCGTGTTTAAATACATTGGAGGCGTCTATGTTCCCATGCTCCTTAATTCCTAAAACTCTGTAGTGCCGTGGAGAGGCTGCGGTGGACATGTATGACATTTCAAACAAACAGCT
The DNA here is from genome assembly GCA_011076525.1 of Nettapus auritus. Lineage (NCBI taxonomy): Eukaryota > Metazoa > Chordata > Aves > Anseriformes > Anatidae > Nettapus > Nettapus auritus. The sequence continues at coordinate 24,320,946 of CM021770.1, forward strand.
CCGATTATCATTTAATCACCAATGATTTGCCAGGCAGATTAAAAGCACAGCAATGTTTTAACTAGAAAGTCCACGCTCTCCCTGCCAGCATCCGCGTGGTTTGCAGTCAGTGATGAAGACTGCTGGCTTTCTCAGGAACTACTTTTCTTAACATCTCCCCCGGACTCTGGGACAGTGTTTTTAAAGCAAGCCAATACAAAAATACCTTGCTGCTGCTCCTTACGCATACAGAAATCCGAGCCTTGAGAATATTCTTGCAGTTTGAAATTCTCCCAGCTGATTTCACCAAGCACAAAACCTGGCATGCCCAAGACCATTAGGTGCTCAGCTACCACTCAGTTGGAGGAGCAACCGAACTCTTTAATACTTTACAAACATACAGGGGCTGGATGGAGAGTGCAGGGTTAATCAGACCGACGATGCCAGAAGTGCAAAAGTTCAGCCATGTGCATTAAGGTATCTCCGCTCCCTGAGCTCTGAGCCCCACGTCACACACAGCTCAGTAAAATTACCTCTATATGCTATGCACCAGGAAGGCAAACTCAAAAACGTAGATGCACGCAGCTACACATTTCCCCCTCCTGCACTCCATGCTCAGAAATCACAGGGGCACAGCTGATCTCTTCCCTCAGCCAAATAAACAGATGGAGGCTTTTTTTTTTTTTTTCCAAAATATTCTGTTCATTTCCTGACATAAATCGTTGCATTGTGGAACCCTCTCGAACATGAATCTGTCCTTTCTGAGCAGGGGTCGGGCTTTTCAGCCGTGTCAGAAAGGCTCCCATTGTGGCAGTGCCGAGACTCCAGAATTCCTCGCCGCGAGCAAAAGGGACTCGAGGGGGCAAGAAGCAAAACCGGCGACCTGACTTCAAACACAGGCATTTCTTGCTGGCTGGTAGCAGTCTCTGCTCGCTGCTGAGGAGGGTAAGGCAATGTTGTGCAATCAGCTCCTTAAGAGAAAGGAGACACTGCAAAAGAGAAAAATTTGCCTTCCTGCCACCTTTTTGTTTTCACAGCGCGGCTATGCTCTGGCATGGACAACCAGCACAATTTACATGCATTAATATAAATGTGTATATTTTTATAAGTTATATATTTCTGCTTAGGCTGCAGTGTTTTTCTCAGCATCATAGGACAGCAGTGGCCCAATTTGGCTCACCGGGACCCAGCTGGAGGTCCTCATTTAGTGCTGGCTTCCACCAGCTTCTTTCAAGCCAACAAAGTAAAAATCAACCCAAGTTTTCCCCGAGAATCTCCAAGCTTTCCACTTTCCAAGTTTTCCACTGGAAACTCTTCCCTATGTGCAGAAGACATCTTCCCTACCTGGGTAACCTCAGCTCGCACAGAAAAGCCCAGGCTGGAAGGAGACGGACTCTGCCTTCTCTCCAGCAGTGCTCCTGCATGAACCCGTGGATTTGTATCACAAAGGGGAGGTGCAGGACAAAGAAAACCAATTTCCTCTGCCCTGCACTCAGGGGGGACTGGAAATAAGCCCTGCAGAGGACAGGTCGAGCTGTTGAGCTCTGCCACCAGGTTTGGGGTGCTCTGAGACCAATGACACCTGCATGGACCTTCTCAGCCTCATGCAGACTCGGAGCTCAAGGGGCTGCTTGCTTTTCTTTTGTGTGTAGAAAGGGTATCGAAGGACAAGAGATGGGTTCAAGGCATCCCACCGCTTCCCCAAACGATTGGGAAATGTCACAGATTTCTGTCCCAAGATTCCTCAGCGGTGAAGTTGTTCATCTGGCTCCAGAGTGCAGCTTCAGTATTTGGCTCGGGCTGATGAAATGCAGAATTAGCCTCTTGAATTTTTCACAATTACATTTTATTATGATGAAATTATCCTCCTAGAGGAAGATGGGGCTTTGGAACTGCACATTCAGCAGTTCAGCAAGCAGGCTGTGAGATAGAGTGATCTGACAGCAAAGCCCAGCCTCGCCAGTACCGGGGAGAGACGGCTCAGCACCACCAGGAGGCTGCAGGACACCGGGGCAATGAGCTAACGCCATGTGATCCTCCACTGCAAGGCTTCGGTGGCCTTGAAAAAGACAACACGAGTGTTTATGGCAGGCTGTTTTCCTGGAAAGAAGTATAAAAACAAGATCTTGCCTAAGAGTCACATCTTCATCTGGTTTTGCTTTACCCTGTTTATTCCTTCGGATTGCGAATTTCTCCACAGGACAGAAAAATGTATTTACCTTAGCAAGACCTCTGGGCGGAGGTGCTCTTCACCTCTTGTAAACTGACCTTGGTTGTCCCTTACGGAGAGGCCAAATTTATCTCTGTCTTCCAATGACCAAGCTTGTGTCACTTTGTTGTAGTATTTACAACACAAATGCTGAGTGATAAAAATGAGGTCATAAAAATAAACGACTTTCATGTGCAGCCCTTCCCGTTGTGCTCTTCACTTGGGATTTCGTTACACACATCTACATGCCCGTACGTTGTACGTGGGATATGTTTAAAAGATGCATCTAATCACAGTTTCCAATTAAGTCCTGAACCTCAGAACCATAAATTCTCGTGTACCTTACAAACCAGTCAGGCTAACGAGCTCTCACATATATCACACCGATCTGGCCAAGAGCTTAAGAACGCAGCACAGGCTTTGAGTTTTTATTTCGTCTCTGCTGAGCAATTCCTGACTTGAGGGTGGGCCCCTCGTGTTCCCAAAGGAGAGTTGGGTCTCACCTCTGGTTGGCAACCGCACGATCCATGCAGGTTTCTAAACCGCAGCCCTAAGGGTGAATTTAAGAGGCAGAGACCCTGAGCTGTACCCCGCTGGGGACACAGCTCCTTCTGCTGTTCCAGGCTAGCTTTGCTTGGAGCCACACAGTCCGTCCATGGCCTCTCTGTCCTGCCATGGACAGCCTCCCTTCCGCAGGTAACCTCCCCAAAAGGGACGTCACCCTCAGCTTGTGTGCATGCCCACGGGACGCAGGATGCCACCGCCTCTGCTGGGGCAGGTATGGGAACCAACAGCATCCTCTCCAAAAGTGCTGTTCAAGGCAGTCCTTGGAAAAGGAGAGAGGGAAGGAAGAGAATGCGTGAAGTTACAGATCTCCAGGCCTCAAGCTGAGGCCCAGACATAACCTGTCCAAAAAGGCTTTTGACGGTGAATTACCGCACCAGGAGGAATACTGGGAGCACAGCTGGTGATGGAGGAGTAGAAACAGGGAAAAAAGGGTTTCCCCAAGGCACTGTCTGGGGCTTCTTGATCTGCTTGAAAAAGTATGATCTTCCCTCAAATCGGATTAGCCTCCTTAGAGGGTAAGAATAAACAGAAGAACCTCCAGACTAGAACAGACAGAAGTGAGCAGCAATAACACTAGAAGCCTACAAAACCATGATTGACCCAGAGAGGGAGAAAATATTCTCTAATTCTCATAACCAAAAACCTGCAGAATTAACAAACCACCAGTTTAAGGCAAAGAGAAGAGCTTCTGCGTGCGACACAGCTTAATCACGGTGCTCGCTAGCGTTATGTGTTGTAATCACCAAAACCAGGCAGGGGTTCAAAGAGCAACGAGACAAATTCAGGAAGAAAGGATAAATGGTGGGTATTGTACTCCGTGCTCTGGATGCCCTGACCCACGAGGTCCCATAACGGCTGAATGCCAGAAGCAGAGAGGATACACACGGGAAGCTCGCTCTGTATTTGCTTTGTTTTTGTATTGGCGATAAGCCACTGCTGGAGACAGGAGGCCAGATGGGACCCTGGTCTCACCTCCCTGTGGCCTGGTAATATATTCTCCTGTAAAAGATCAGACCGGATTAGGATAAATTACATCCAAATCATGCTGCATTACTCAGCACATTAAATTGTCCTTAATCACATTCTTTGATGGTCCAGATTCCTGCTTAAATTTACCTCCTGTGCATATTTCGGTGCCTGCGCTGTCGAAACCGCTGCTGAGTTTCACCTGTACACAGCCAGGCCATAATGAAAAGCCAGCGAGGCTCTTTGATCAGCCCGTAATGCGACTCATCGTGGGGACACACTCCGCAGTGGCAAAGTGGTTTCCTCATCCTGTCTCTTTCAGAAATGTTTTGTGAGCCTTTAAAAGCAATTTAATCCTGATTTATGTTAGCTAAGTGCTTTCTGCTGCACATGTGAGTTACAAGAAAAGGGCCCTCCTCTCAATTTGTTACACTGCTTAGGAAATCAGTCATAAACGCTGCAGTGCCTTCAGCGGCTCTGACTTCAATGCAGCGGAAAGCAGCAATTTGAGTAAATACTTCATCATTCTCAATTCTCCCATGTGCCGCATCCAGCACTCGACCAGACACATCCTATAGGACTTTTTTTTTTTGGTGAATGGTGCTGATCCTCCCCTGTTTAAGCTGTTCCCGTTGTTTCCAGAAGATGCTCAAGGAAAGAAACACGCGGCTCTTTAACAGGGAGCAAATGAAATGGTTGTCTAATAAAACCGAGCGTGCATTCAATGACAGTGAGTCACCTCAGCACAAGTGTAGAGGCGAGAGGGATGTGCAACTGGTGACTACGCGAGCTCGCACAGTAAGCAGAGGAGCTACAGGAACTCCAAAGTTTGTGTGACCCGACTTGGCCTGCCGGTGGCATCCAGCCAGCCCGAGGCATCGGTTCACACCAGGGGACGGATGCCAGCAGGACAGGAGCCACTGCAGCGTGCAGACGGGACAGCCTGTGGCCGGGAGGTGTATTGCCAGCGGTGGTAGTGCTGCTGCCGCTGCTGCTGCTTGCTTTCGGTGTTGGCAAGCAAAGAAACACCCCAGAAGTGATGAATCCCTGAAGTAAAGGATCTCAAACAATGAGAGAGCTCTTCTACATTTCCATTTGCCAGAGAGAACATGGACTACAACTACTAGGGAAATAAGGATCTACTTTCTGTGAGGTTTCTTCTATTTCCACTTTGAATCTCCCACACCAGTTTGTGGCCACTGCTCCCGTTTGCATGTTTGCCACTACCAGCAAGAGTTTGACTCCAACATCTGTGTAATTCCCCTTCAAGAATCTGTAGGTTGTTACCTCTCCTTTGCTTGACTAGTAGCAGAAAGACAACAAAAAGACCCAAATACTTTCTCTGCCATTTCTCCTTGCCCCTCACCTTGGAGCAGAGACCCAAACGATCCAGGTTTGTGCCTCCTGCTCTCTGCTGTGCTGAAAGTCCTCAGCACAAGCAATTCCTCTTGCCCCCCTTGGCTGTGCCTGACCCTGAGCGCCGTCCCCACAACAAATCTGCAGGGGCTGGTGACACCAAGCCCAGGGGAGCCACCAGGAGGCAAAGCAGAAGAGACATTTCCAGACATGGCCCGGACCCTGTGAGACCTCCAAGCTCCCAGCACAAAGGAGAGTCTGCCAGACGCTTGATATTAAACAATTTTGTGTTGTTATCTGGTACTGCTCTGCTGGTGTCCAGCCCTTCTGCTCATTCATCTGGCTTCTCAGTAACATGCTGCGTGGACCTCTCAGCCTTGCTGCTCCTGCTATGTGTCCCAGGGGAGCGGGACCTGAAGGATTAAGACAGTAGTGTGCATAGACAGCAGATGGCTGCTGCATCTGTACTTACTTTGCACTGCTAAATACCCCATTGCCCTAGCTAGTTCTCCATCCCCGGTTAGTGGTACATCTCTCTCCTGACTTTTTAAATCATCTGCTGTACATATGGCCCTAAGAACGGTAAATATTTTTTCCAGGAGAGGCAAAAACTTACTACACACGTGGGAAGACAACATCAAGCCCAAAGTATAAACTCCAACTTGTTCATCTGGTGACTGCAGTCATTCCTCCCCTCATTACGCTTCTTTCAGTTCAACAGCGAGATTAAAACACAGCCATTTCCCAACGCTGCCTCAGCAGCATGTCCTCGGTTAGCTGTCTTGCAACATCAAATATCTTTCCAGTGTACTAAAAAGCAATGTAGCTCCCTGTAAGACACCAAATTTATATATCTTGGAATTGTTTTCTGCTTGTTTCTACAAAGCGGCACATGGAGAGATCTTTCACGTCACCGGCTTTCTTAATTTACTTGTCAGCGACATAAATCACTGCATGTAAGATCTGCGAGTTCATGAACTTGAGGAATTTTTTCTAATCACTGTCCTTTGAACTGAACTTTTTTAGAAACTGTAAGACTCCGAAACATATCTAGTAAATGCGTCTTGTAAATTTTGCTCAGTTGGCAACTCCTAAAACCAGACTTGTCTTCCCTGATTACCTACCAGCATTAGGCAGTCTTAAAGCATACACAATGGGGTTCTAACACAAAACCATCAAAGAAAAAAGATGTCTTGACTTTGTCTCACCCAATATAACTGCTGGAATTCATGAAAGGCTTTTTAATTATCATTCACAGCACCAATTAAACCAGAAAAAGAGACAGCTTCCCAAAGTCAAAACCTCTCAAACACTAGGGTTTTCAAGGTAATGACCATAACCCCTTTATATACCCAACTCCGTTATCAGGTCCCACTCTTCCCTGCTCCCCAAGAGGTTAAAGAGCTAAATGATGGGGCATTTGCAAAGAAGCAGCAAGAGCATTTCCTGAGTGCTCCGTCCTTGGAAGCATCAGACCGGCTGGACAAAGGCGCATTGTGAGCACCCCGTGAGCAGTACCCCACTGCACAGCAATGCAGTTTTTGTCCTGGGGATATGACATCACAGTTAAAAAAGCCCTTTTACTTCAAGATGGTGTAAGAGATTGTTTGTATCGGTGCCTGGTTCATCTGGGGAAGGAAACAAAGCCTAACAGCACTGCCATTAAAAGGCAAATCAAAAAAATCACATTGACCTTAAATACCTGCCTGCTTACTTGCACAAAAACAGCCCAAATCATGCCAACTGATTTCTTAAGGTGACCAGCATTAAAAATGAAGCACCTCTGGAAAAAAAAAAAACAACAGAAGATCATCCTTTATAGACATTCAAAGGTGCACTGCGCTGAATGTAAAAGCATCAAGGCATGTTGGGTACAGAAGTACCATCACACACTGTGAAACAGTGCAAAGTCTGAACAGAGCTTAAGTTTTACAGCCCGGTTTAGGTACAAAGTTGGATGTTGTTCAGACCTGCTCACACAGAAAACAGAGAATTTCTCCTCGTTCCTTTTATGCAACTCCTGACAATTCTCAATCCAGACATTAACTTTTAATTCACCTCATACTTCTCCAAAGAGGGTGTGTGTGGTATTTCCAATATCTTTTTCCGTGTTCTCAGTCCATAAAAGTGAAGAGAAATACTGAATGAATTTAATTATTTCCATCCAGTCTGCTGGTTATAGAAGAAGACCTTTTAATTTGCCTAAAAGAGAAATTACTTGTTCCTTCAACAATCACACTGCTTCACAGGTATTGCTGGCCTGGAATATGAAGGCTCTCTATGTTTGCTAGGGTAAATGCCCACTGGCAGCTTATTACTGCTGTAACTGTGCACGCTCTATGTCTTAGCAGATGTGGGTGGAGGGAAAATGTCATCCCTTCTTGAGAATTACACCCCCTTATTTTAGGCTGCTGCTCCAGCTTGCTCAGGAGCTCACAAGCCCAGAATATCGACCAGGTTCTGCCAAGCTCATGTCCTGCAGTTGGCTTGCATGCACTGTTTTCTCCCTTTTTACTGAAAATGCGAGAAGCTGGATAATAAGAATTCACGCTCAGGAGGAACATTGCCTTTCCTATCAGTGGCATGCCTTGCCATGCCTGGCTGTGAGCTCCTCCACGTGGAGCAGCACCTACAGGCTGGGATGGGGAACGAGAGCAGCCCCGTGGTCCCTGGAGGTCTGTGTGTCCTGAGCTGAGGTCTCCGCCACAGTGTCCAGCCAAGCAAGATCAAAGGCAGCGCAGACACGCTGCATATCACGCTAGGCTGCAACCACAATGCATAAACACGACTGTAAATATGGAACGCAAAGATCTGTGCTGCTCTTAGCTCCCAGTACTGAGCCAAATTCAGACTATTCATACTGCTTTGAATAACCTCTCATTGCTCTAAAATACTGCGAGGTCAAAAACCAGAATCCGGGCATATCAGCCATGAGAGGCAGCAGCAGGGATCATGAATCAGAAAGGGAAATCGTGTCCTGCTGCCAATAACCTACTTATTAATGACTTCTTCCCCAGTCATCTGCTGGGACTGAAGCTAATTCCTGGAACGGGGCCTCCCTGCGTTGCATCCGCTGGCTCTCTGGCAGCAGCTACCAGCCCGTCCTCGGCTCCCAGCATTGGTGTCAGAGCAAAAGGACAAACCCTGCTTGCCCTGCACTGCTGAGGTTCGAGGGGAGCTTCCAGGGCCCCTCTGGTACACGTCCCTGCTGAACAAATCCCTCTGCAGAGATGAGGAAAGGCCTGGAGAGACCTCTACGGCTGCTCTCTACGAGAAAGGAGGGGATTAGACAGGCACCCAGACTCCTGGCCCTCTGTGGCCCCATACCCAGCCCGTTGCCCCCAGCTCCATGCCCAGCAGGCAGTGCAGACACCCAGCACCTCGCAGCGGTGCCAGAGCACGAGCAATAAATACGCTTACAGCAAGACATGGGGATCTACCAAACTGGAAACTGCTCCCATCGCTGCACAACCATCACGGGCCCTGCACAAGAAGCAATCCTTATCTAACTAGCAACATCGCATGCCACACCAGAAACTCAGCTCTCTGTTTTATGCAGCTGGGGTAAAATCCTTCAAGCTCCGCTGTGCATCCCATCCATTAGCAGCGCCTGGGGAGCTGTGCTGAGGCCTAGCTCATGATTAGATAAAAGCTTTTCCCTCTAAATCACTGTCCAGAATAAAAACCAAGGGTCTGGAACAGTGAACTCCACATATATTAGAGGTCAGGCACGGCCCCTCTGCTGGTTATTTATGTGTCTTTGTTTTACACTGCAGAATGTGAGGTCTTGTGGTAGGGAATAAGTTACTTCATTACTTTGTAACGCTAATGATGCCAAGACCCTTCTCTCAGTAAAAATGAAGAAAAGGGAAAATGCTCCGGTTTTACCCAAGAAACACCTTTACAATAAATCTGTGAAAATAGTAGTGCAGAGCCCTATGTGTACCAAAACAAACCTGGATGGCGATGGAGAAGGAGTCGGTGTGTTTTGGCTACCTCATCACCCCCAGCATCTGAAGGCCAACTCATGCCAAGAAGGTTCCAGAACCACTCTAACCAGTGGAGAAACTGTTCAAACTGCAAACATTACTTTGTCCCTGACCCTCTGTCACCTGCCCCTGCTTTGGAGGGTTTTCAAAGCACATCGAGGAAGCCGAGCAAGCAGCTGAAATCCCGGGGCACACAAGAGGAGGATGCCTGCACAGAGGGGACTCCATGCACAGGCCCTGGGGATGCGGCTCAAGGCCATGCCTGAAGAAAATCTGGGAAGACTTCAAAGCTAACAGAAGAAATGTTAAGAAAGCTGAAAATATGTCTCCAGGTACAGCTTTGCTCAATGCTTAAAGTCAGGAACATCTCAGCAGCAAAACCGCACTTCAGGCTGGGAACCTCTGGGAACAGACCCCACTGTAAAGACTTCTGAGCCTCTCAGAAGTGGCCATGGCCACGGTACCTTCACAGCTGAGCACCCAGAAATTTGGGTGAATCTCATTCCTCAAGTACCAGAAGAGCAGGGATGAACTGCCATGGCATTTCACAAAGGCCAGCTGAGCAACAAGTACTTGGCCCAAAGTCGCAGAGGAAGAGCGCAGCCCGGGGTTTCATTTCCGTCTCTCAGCGATCCCGATTCAGCTGGGCGACCTTCATCGCATGCCATAGCGGGAGCTTAAAAATACACCAGTCCTCCAAAAAATGTGTCACAGCTCTCAGCAATAAGAAAACCAGGTTGTGGGTGGGAGTGACTGCGCGGTGTATATATATATAAAACTTTGAGTGACAGTCTTTTAAATTCCACTCTACAAAAAGTGGACTCTTTAGCACTTCAGATACTGAGCACACAATTATTATCACAGGCTCGAAGCAGAACCACTTTATGAGATAGGGGTCATTTTCAATTCATTTTTTAGGGCATGCTTTTTTTTTCTGGATTTTTTTAAAGTAATTATTTTACGCTCAATTGCAGCTTTTCACTGGTAATGTCACGCTCAATTTAGAAGATATGAGCATCAGATGACTTGGCGTGGGGATATACTCAAACAAAGGAAAAGAAACTGCTTACAATTTATGATACGCTTTGATAGCTGTGATTTAAAAATGGCAGTGCTTCATTCCAGCAAATGTTACAATAACAAGCACAAGACTAATGACCTGATGCCTTGTCAGAGATGTTCACAGGTCAGATAAAACGACCGCGCTCTATCGGCGGGATCCAGCCTTTCAAAGGCAGCCGTTTGAGCTTCTCCTGGGCTTTGATCCCCGCAAGCCGTACGTCAGCACTATCCTCCCAAAAGCTGGCCTCACGCTGAGGGTTTTCTGCCGACACGCTTTGAATGCTCCGAAATGCGTTCGGGCTGTCCTACCTCCCATCCACGGCCATCCCCGACACCCGAGCGGCTTCCTGCTTCGCGAGGAAGCAGCGAGGGAAGGGAAGAAAACCTTCAGCCCGCAGCAGGGCTTGCCAAACAGCTGGTGTAGCATAGTTCTAGAGAAACTGATACTTAAGCAACTGCGGAGGAGATTTGTCAATTTAAGAGGAGCGAGGTGAGATCATCCACTGCTTTCTGTTGTCTTTTGGCTGAAGGCGGCCCATGGACAGCTGGATCGCCCCGGATTCTGCACTTAAACACATTCGCAAAAATATTTGCGTTTCATCATCGTGTTGCATTTTTTCTCTTCTTCTCGGAGGCCTTCCCTCGGCTCGCTCCAGGACTTCCAGGCCTGTATCACATCCCTTCACACCTGCTGCGGTCTGTTCCCGTTTAACGCTGAGCGGAGCATGTGAGCAGTAACAAAGACTTTGCTCAGCGTATTTAGTGTCTGCTGGGTAAGTTTGCCATTTTTTCAGTGTTCCCCGTTATTTAAAGTTATTAGCTACATAATCTGGGGAAATCAGGCTGGATTACTGATGGACAGATGCTCTGAGGATGCCATCCCAGCAGCTCGGAGGCGCAGTAGCCAATTGCACCAACCCACTGCAATAGGGCAGGAGGCCCTGCTTACGGACGAGGACGCGCAGGCAGGATTTCAGCAGCACCTGCACTTTTCAGGCACTTCATTCGCTCCAGGAAAGGCCTCATTCCTCTGAGAACAGTGGCATCCGTCTTCCCTCACGCTGCCAACCCGTGCTACCCGTCAAGAGCCTGCACGGGGACGGCGCAGGCAGCTCTGTGTGATGGGGAGGGCCTTGCCACGGTTACTTAGAGTAACCGGAGAGATAAACGAGGTTTGCTGGGACTCTTCCACCTGTCATTGCAGCGGCATAGTAGAAATTCTCCCCTGGGCGTTGCAGAGCAGTAGCAGCACTTGTTCCAGTCTCTGGAACAAATTGCAGCCTTACCTTGGGCTTTGGCAGAGTTTTGCCCTGTATGCCTGACACTTCTTCCCCCAGAAGACAGATAGAGACACGTACAGGGTGCACTGGCATGTGAATGTTGCACCGTTAGGTGTTGGGTACCGGCTCCACTGAAGTGACACGCAGACATGGCCTTACTGAGGCCCACATGTGTGCAAGAACAACCTGCTGTGTTCAGAGCCGAGCCCCTTCTGCTTTTGTAGAAGATAGAATTTGAGGCCAAGTGCACCTTTATTCCATAAATCATATCACACAGTTTTACAGTGCTCGTCTTCCCTTCCTTCCGCAAGATGCTAAAGAGCAGCAGATACCCTGGCAACAGCAGGCTGCTTCTGGCTGATATTACACCCAGCATTCACCAAAGGGCTCGCCTCCCCTCCGTCTTACTGAGAGCACTTACAGGAAGATGTCGTGCTTCATTTCATTATAGCCCATCTGCTCCCCGTAGCTCATTTCCCTTCGCCCGGTCAGTGCTGCATGAGGTGGAAATGATCGCACAACGAGAGGCCAGGGAGTCAGGTGGAAGCTGTGAAACCCTCGGTGACATTAATCCTGCTTTCCTACCACAACCGTGAGGTGAGGCGTGATCGCCACCTCCACCCGAGCGCCCCAGCGGTGCCTGCCCCCACATTTTCAGCTGTTTGACAAGCGGTGACAAACACGCATCCCCCTCCTGGCAATCCAAGAAGTTTTCCCCGCTGTGATACGCGGACTTCTCAGCAATGCACGGCTGGCTCCTGCTATGATCAGCTGGCTTTGATCGATAGGTGTGGGGAATGCGTTTTATTCCTGGTCCTGGCAAAAGCCCCGAGTCCCTGCTGTGTGCCCAGGGCACTGACCTTTGCTCTCTGCCCACTGAGTCCCACCAGGGCTCGTCTGGCGCTGATTCCTGCTCCATTTTAGGCTCCCTTCCTTCACACACTGCCACACATCTCCTTGTCTCTCCGTGTGCCTGTCCTCCAGACCCGCAGCAGGACAAGGGCTGCTGTTAACTGCCGTGAGCCCTCGTAGCCCCGCTGGCCTTGGTTTTCAGACCAGGGATTGCTTTTCAGGCAGGTTATGGCTTGCTACCAAGTCCTGGCGGCACCCGGCCATCACAGGACGGGGGCTCAGACACGTCATCACCTCTCGCATCCTTCTCCCTCTCCAACTGGAGTCAGCCACAACGCGGATGGACCCGAGCCAGACCTGTGGGGACACCGAGCTTGGGTTCAAGCCCAGACACCGAGGCTCTGCTTTGTCTCCATCTCAGAACGGAGCACAGCGAAGAGAAACCCTTGGGATACCGCAGTGACCCATTAAAATTAATGGGGTTAAATCATCCTCGTGCAAATCGCCGACTTCAAAAGAATTACACAAGGGATGAATACGGAGCCATTATTTTTCCTCTTTCTGCCTTTCAGAAAGATGATCTTCTTTCCAGACTGCTACGCTCAGCTTACGCTCTGGTCAGCCAGTCTCTCTAAGTGATCTAACAACCTCCTCGCAGGTCTCTTGCTCCATGGTCTCCTCTGCCAACCAAACAGCTCCAAGACCTGCTCACCAGCTCGGGTCTTCCCTGCACAGAACAGCCCTCGTGCACTTCCAACTGGCTTAATCTATTTTCTACATCAGGTGCAAGTAAATAAAATAAAAAGGGAAAGAAAAAGAACAAAAGCAAAGGTTTGTTAGAGAAACCAGGAGGGTTATGAACACGCACGGCACATTTCTTCCCTACTGGAGGGTGCAGCAGCAGGCAAAAGGTGCAGGTACAAGGTGCAACTGAGGGGGAATCCTCCTCCGCTTAAAACTACAGTGCACAGAACCCAACCAGGACTGAAGTTTGTAAGTCAATTACTTTTCTGTAATTGCAAGCACTTGTCTTAGCTAAGGAAGTGCAGGAGACCAAGCAGACAGGCAGAGAAATCACCTATGTAAAGGATACGATCTCCCAGCCGCACTGATCTGCGAGCCAGTCGTGCTCCGAGATGGCTCATTCAATAGGAACGCCACAGAAGATGACCCGCAACTTTCTCAGCGAAGAGCTCAATAGCCTTAGAACACATAAATCAAGACTGCTAAAATTGGCAGGTGATTTGATAGGAAAATGCTTTCTGGGGACTGCTTTGTGCCTGCCAAATTCACCCAGACGCAGATCCACATATGGATTTCTAACCTATCCAGGTTTCAGTGGTGATTGCAGCAGAGACTGTGGTATGAACCGTGCCAGATGTGTTATTCTGGGAGAGCTGATGCGTTAGAGGTAGACAATGAAAAGCTCAGAGGGTATTTGGTCTGTGAGCAGCCCCACCTCCATAGTTCCCAGGTATTCAGCTCTGGGGGTTCTGGCACAGGAAAAGCAGGCTTGAAATTCAGATCCTGAGCTGGCTTCAAACTTTGCTGAAAGTCTGGAGGTGTTCAGATCTGGGATTGTGACTAGTAGCTCCCAAAAGAGGCTGGTAATTTCTCGGGGTGAGGCGGCAAGGAATGGAAGGAACCGGTGTTATTTCACTTTGCTCTAAACCCAGCACAACCATCTGTGCAGCCTCTACACCACGGGGCCTTGGAGGAGCGACAAAATAGTCTGAGTGCCAGGCCAGTCACTGAGGAACAGTACCTGCCGGCTGACACAGCCTGCTGCTACGCCTCAACCCCCTGGAAGAAATGCCTCCTGGCAGCTGCTTTCTGTCTCCGATGCGTCGGCCCCATCATGTCCCCGCTAGAGCCTTTGAGTGCTGCGCTCGGCCGTACACCACGGACGCATCAGGATGAGTCACGGGCTACAAACAAAAACACCGAGCAATCAGGAGCTCCGCAAAGCTGCTTGTAAATCTACTAAAAGTGGCGTGTTTCCGTAATAAACAATCCGTTATCGCGCCGCCCTGTCCCCACTTAGCGGGCTGCGGGGAGAAGGGAAGAAAGAGGCCGGTTTGCGGGGCGCTGCCGCTGAGAAGACCCGAGGAGCAGGCAGCCTGCGAGGGTCTGCTCCCTCTGCCGGCTGCATCCGCTGCACCCAGCGCCCTGTGGGTGCTGCTGGAGGCGATGCTGCTCGCTCTGCTGGAGGCCAGGCACGAGGAAATCCCCCGCTGCAACAGCTGGGCAGGCATCGCCTGCGAAGCGAGACCCGCTCCGCCGGGATTTACACGGATAAGGAATAAAGGAGACAGCCCCAAGTGAGAGATGAGGTCTACGTGGCACGGAGCTGTGAAGAAACAGCCTCCAGCTGGGACGGAGGGGACCCTGCCGCCACCTCCGTGAGCTGTGGCTCATCACCGTGCTGTGGGGATGGGAAGCACTCCAGGAACAAAAGGGTTGCAATTCTGTTACACGCAACACTTTCATTTCCCTTGCTCTGACCTCTTTTGCCAGCATCTGGACATGCAGAGCTCTGTAACTGCACAAAGCCACCCAACAGGTCTGCTGGGGACACATTCAGCTCGATATGCTTGATGGTGCCACAGCAAAAGTGGCAATGCATGAAAATCCAAACCTATATGAACATATCCAGCAGGCAGAACCAGTGATGGAGAAGCACATACGTATGTCCATGTGTTTCATGTTTGTAAAACAGGCATTTCCAAACATAGTCTTGTTGGCACTACCCCATCACCAGTAGTACTTTGGAAAGTCTGAAGGAGAGAGCCCAGACTCGTTGCGTTACCCGACAGCCACAGGCATCCTCCACGAGGAGCTGGGCTGAGAGCTGAAGCACAGAGTTAGCCAGGCACAAAGACGAAGCAGCTCAGAACAAACACTAATGTCACTCTGAACCCCTTTCCTCCACCTCACCCCAGAACTGTACACGTGTGGCCTCATCCAGCAAGGTTCCCGCTGAGCTGCCCGCACCGAGCCCCTGCCCACCGATGGCAACGGCAGGCACGGGGCAGCTCACACCTCCGTTAAACAGCCTGCTTCCTGCTAATTAAATCGTGAAGGCTAACGAGCTCCAAAAGTCTAATTCCAGCCTTATTTTTCCTATGTCACTTTTGATATAATGGGGGCAAAGCAGCCCACATATCTTTGAAAGTATCAGGCAATTTAATTTCTTGCTTCTCTGCTGATCTCTAACTAGGCACAACCCTTTTGATGTCTTGCCTCGTGTTTTGAAAGGATGTGGCAATCATGACAGTTTAGAAATCTGCACACAATTATTAATGCTAATACAATTAACAGTGAAAGGCTCACACTTGGATCACAAATCCAGCCCTTTTCCAACCCCAGCCCTCCTCACAGGCTTCCAAGTAAATAGGTCAGATAGCAGCACAGAGCCCCAGACAAAGAAAACTGATGTTTATACAGAAAAACGGACTGAGAAAATTCCTCAGAAAGCACTGAGGGTCGGATTTCATGTAGGGTAACTCAAGGCAAAGTTGGCCCAGGGATGAAGGATCAATCGCCTCGAAAGGAAAGAGCCAACCTCCAGGGAGCAGCACCTAGAGCAGACGGCTGTTATTGCAAAGGAAAGGGGTTTGTCAGCACTCTGTAAATACCACGGGCACAAAAAAAGCACGGTTTCCCAGAAGAGAGGGAAAAGCCCACTTGGCCAAACCCAGAAACAATTAGGCCAGGCACATCCCAGTCAAAGCTGGCACCGCAACAAGGGGAGGCCGTGCCACCAGCGGTGGAGGAGCTGGGAATGCTCAGCACTTCTGGGAACAAACCAGTGGACACATTTAATGGATTCAAGTAACTGGACTGAGACCGGTGCCTCTTCTCAGAAGCTTCTAAAGAAATTTCTCTTCCCAGGTCCAGGAGACCAAAGGCAGCTGGCTCAAACCAGAGCCCGGTCAGCCCACAGCACCTCAGGCTGGGTCAGCGTTTCCATCACTGGAGGCTGCTCCCAGCTTCTTTCCCTCCCCAGATCCCAAGGTGCAGGTCTGGGAAGGAGGCACCTTGCCCAGGACACACAGCCTGAGCTCCTGACCTACAAGGAGCCACGCAGGGCACAGGCAGCTGCTGCCCGAGGGGGCTCGGTGGGATCTGCTCTGGGGCTGCTGAGTGGTGGGAGGCTGAGGGAAGGGCACAGACCCTGAGCCCCCAACAGCAGCTGGACACGGCTCTAAAACCACAAGACCTTCAGGCTTTCAGCTCCTAACTGCAAATGTATTTTCCCCTTACAGCTTTTTACCAGCAGTTCAACCTCTGTGGGTTGTGAATTGCCCAGCTCTGGGCTGTCAGATGGCCTCATGCAATTGCAGAACCTCTTGATTCAATCAGGTTGAAGAGGTCCTGGGCCCCACTCCCCTTCCCCTGAGAGCTCCCATGCTTTCCTTTTCTTCAGTGCTTAAATCTTTATTCCGCTCTTGCACTGAGCCTTTCATGTCACCCACAAAGAGCAATTTTCCTTCAGAGCAGCATTTGGAGGGCTTTGATTGGAAATTTGTCCTTGTTCCATCATTTTTCAAAGGCTTTGCGGTTCCAATCTATTCCCCACTCTAGGTTAAAGAGAGCGACTTGGACAGCTGTTTGTCTTACTCCAAGGCAAGGAGCAAGGTCTGGCAGGGAACAGCTCGGCCTGGCTAGGAACCGATCAGCTGCACAGGCAATGCACTGGCAATGCTATCTGCATGGCAGCAAACATCCAGATTAGGTGCTGCCAACTCCCCTAACGGGATCGCGCATGAAAGCTGGATGTAGGGAGAGCCGTCACTCTGACTTTCACAGCCAAAAATGCAGGTGAGCCGGTGACACCTTCCACCCTGAAACTCAGCCGAGTGCCACAGCACAGCCAGTGCTGGGGACGAGAAAGGTTTCCTCTTCCAAGTCAGGTCTCTAGCTTAGTGGACCTGGAGCACAGCTGATCATGCACAACAACGCCACTGTGCCCAGCATCTGCACAGCCCAAAGGCATCGTTTCCAGCTCAGCCGGTGCCTGTAAGGCACCATCTCCCCACGGCGTGGCAGCAGCTGCCTGCAGAGCCCGCGGAGCAGGGCCATCCCAGCCCAGTGTGGAGCTCTTTCCACAGCCTGCGACGAGCTGTGCAGCCAGCACGGCTTTGCAAAAGGGTAGCAGAGCTCCGCAAGAGTCACCGAGTGCAACCCTGAAAAATCACGAGGCTGTATGTCTCGTTTCGGAGGTGTTTTTTTTTCTTTTTTGGCCAGCCCGATGTGCAGATCACCTGTGAAATTCTAGCTCCGTGACTCATTTCTAACTAGAAAGTCAGACATAAGGGTGGTGAGCTATGGCTGTGGTAACAAGCCTGTACACATTTACAGCACACCTATATGTGCACGAAGGAGACCAGGACGCTATTCCCAGCAACAAGAACCTTTTGACACGGACTTTCAGATAAGCTTTGTGGGAAAATCAGTCACAAATCTCACTTCTCTGGACGGAGCTTTTCGTGGCCAGGCAGCAGACGTGCCTGCTCACTTCCCTGGGGGCCCTCCAGCACTGTGAGGTCCCTCTCCCGGCTTCCTGGGAAGGGAGGACACGGGGCAGGTGAAGCCCGGCAGGTCCCGCTGGGAGCTGGGCCTGCTGTCCCAGCCACTGCTAGCACAGAGTGGGATGTTGGAGCGAGACGGCCTCTCCGGGGGAAGCTCTTTGTAAAACTTGACTTGATGCTCTTCAACGTCATGCTGCCCTCCTCACGAGTCCTCCTCTGACGCTGCTCCTGGAGGACACCTCGGGCTGGGATGCTGTGCCTTAGGCAGCCCTACACAGGATCTGCTGAGAGATCTTCTCCTGGGCCTCTGGACCTTGGAGGAGGGTGAGTTCCTCCACATGAAACCACCACGAGCCAGGCTCAGAGCAGGGGCATCTCCAGAAATACTGAGCACATGAGAGGCTCTCACTCGCTGCCATCTCTGCCAAAGCCTTACCAGTGCATGGCGGATGGTGCCCAAGCCCGGAGGTGCAGCCGATCACCTCAGCCTATGCAGCCCAACGCGCTGCCCCGCGCCCAGGCCACGGCTCGGCTTTCCCAGCCCAACGCGTGCAGCCCCGGGGCCTGCTCCATGGGAAAGGCAGCCAGGTGCTAACTTGCCTCTCTCCCTCTCATGTGGCTTGGACGGTGTTTCCCTCAGCGCTGCCAGCCCATGGGCTGGATGCTCAGGTGTCTGCAGGCAGAGCTGGCAGGGCGACAAGTCCGGCTCAAGCCACGCTCGGTGAGGCCCCTGTGCCAGGACAGGCTGCAGGGTGAGCAGGGCAGGAAAAGCGGGATCGGCTCCTCTCCGGCTGCCCCCATCAGGGCTGTTTTCTTGTGATAAGAACCAGCCCCGACGCTCAGCTCCAGCGCAGGAAGTTTGTTCCCATCGCCTCATTTCCCACCTTCCTCCCTTCTCCCTGCAGGTTGGGGAGGTCACAGCCCGGGACGCGCACAGGAAGGAGGCACCGAGGAGCTCGCTGCCCCTGCCACTCTCTTGCTAGCAGCCCTCAGTGTCTGTGGCTGGACCCACCAGCACAGCTTCTGCAGAGACGAAAGCCAAAGAGCTTGTTTGGTTTGCTTTGCGAGCACCACTGCAGCAGGCTGTTTGTGAACAAATCAACCAACCCCACCGTAAATCTTGTATTTGTTCCCGTTCCCTACCCTTCCTCCTGAGAGGCTGTCTCCTCCGCTGTGCGGGGCACCCCAGACAGCTGATACAACTCCCAGCACGAGGACTGGGAGCCCCAGCACTACCTGCACTCAACACTGAACGTGCTGGCAAAACCAGCTTCACTCCTTTCAATGGAGCTGGTGGAGCTGGTGGGTTACTCCACCAAAAAGCCCTCTCTGAGCCACTTCTCCACCTTGTACCCTGCTCCCAGATGTCTCAAGACATAAGTACCATGCCCTAAAACCTGTTTTTAAGTGTCAGCTCCAGCGGTCAAATGTGCTGCAATCCCAAATCCTGAGCCCATCTTAGATAACTCACAGCCCATCAGATAACTCAGATAGCTGATGGCCCATCTCAGATAATTCATCGTCAGTCTCTCTGCCTTTGGTCACCATTATTGTTTCCCCTCCAAAAGAAGAAAAAGAAGGGTCACCCATGGATTTGGGAGCAGCTGCAGACAGAAGTGAAGTAGCATCATGGCTTTTGGTGGGACCAACGCACCGAGGAGTCACCAGGTTGAGCAAGGGGAGGGAGAAGGTTTTTGAGCTGCAATGTCAGCACTTCGCTGTTCCTGTGAGCTCTGCACAGGCAGGTTCAAACTATTCCTGCAGGTCAAAGCAGTAACAACAACAACGAAAGCGCAGCGGCAGAAAACAGGACGCACACCACGGTGTGGCGCAAAGTTGAGTAACAAATCGGCCCCACCTCATACCTCCAAAAAACCTCAGGACAAGTGTATCCCCGGGGTAACTCAGCTGACATCAGCAGCGTTACTGCATGTGGTGCCTGCCCTGTAACGTTATACAACACCTAAGAAGCTGCTCACTGTGCCAAACATCGCCCAGACACCTTTGCAGCAAGAGCCAAGAGCTTGTTGCGGGATCATCCCCCGGCGAGGCAGGTCACAGCCTGCCCGTTACAGCAGCCCTAGGTCAGCCCTCGCAGCATGGCATAGGAAGAATTTTAGGTGCATGCTGTGTTTGGCGGGCCATTTGCCAGCAGGACCAGCATGCCAGAATTATTATTTTCCTATTATTTCCTGTTATTATTTCCTCTATTCAACCAAGCAGGGCAAAGCGAACCTGTTGGTATCAGGCAAGCTGCAGCCCGTCTCGACCCGAGCAGCTGTGCTACCCAGTGTTTACATTTGTTCTTCCCCCGTCTCTGTTTGACCCAAGAGATGTCAATAACCTCAAGGCTGAAGAGAGAAGAGCACAGCAGAAGGGATTCCTTCCACAAATGACCTTGCACCGTATGCATTTGTGTTTTAGAGGCTGTAGGAAAAACCTCCATCCGGAGAAAACCCGGTGAAAAGGTTCAGTCAGCCCAGCAGAAGCTCTCTTTCCCTTCCCTGCTTCTTTCAGGTGCCAAAGCACTGCAATGCCATTCAATGTCCCCATGCTCCTGAGGATCAGGGTGTGAGAATTTTACGCTTCCACACCCAAGCGGGCCGCAACACGCGCTGTCAGTCCTTCCTCCCATGCATGGCATCCAGCATCGGGTACCCAGCAAGACGACTTCTCTACCACAGCAACAGCAGTTAGCTGAGGTTTGACTCCTGTCTCAGCAGAGCCAGCGGTAACCCACATTTTAATCCTAAGCCTGAAGCAATGGGGAAGGAAGAGAAAAGCACCCATTTTTACAGCCACGAGCATGCCAACTCTGATTGCAAATGCATATTTTCTTCCCTTCTTTCTTTTTTTAGCTGTTTTCCCACTGGTGCAACATTTGAGCTGATACAGAAAGCATATCTGAATTCTAGTCTCGATAAAAAGCAAGCTCCCTCTTAGCAGTTACTGAAGCGTGCAGCAAACTAAGAAACAGATACCGATCAGCACAGGCTTTGCGGTGTTAGATGCAGCTCTCCAGAAGCAAAGGACTGCCAGATTCACAGTGCTTCTGGCGCTTGCTCCCCTCCCACCCAGTCCCCTCTCCATCTACCACCTCCTTCCCTCTCCCATGCCTCTGTGAAGCCTCCCCTGTTTGAGCATGTCCCTCAGCAGAGAGCAGTTCTTGACGGTGTATGTTACATCGGCCCTAATGGCCATCCCCATAGGGTCCTGTACGTCCGCTGCTGAAACAGAACTGGCCATTTCTGCCTTACAGCGAGTCCGTGTTCTTGCTGGGGTGAGAGGGGTCGGTGGGGAAAGTGAAGCGACCATGCTAGGAGACACTGGAGGAAAAGGACGTCTGGCCAAGCAAAGGAAAGCCAAGGGCTGAACCGCAGGAAGTTCTCTGCAGGTCTCAAGGTCTCGGCCCGGCTGCTTTTCCAGCTGTTAGCGCTGGCTAGAGCCTGCCCGGGACTCTCTGCAGTTTCTCTCCTGAGGCCAGCTGGGACAGGAGAGCAAGGACACGGAGCAGCAGGTCCGTGGCACTCTGCCAGCCGCAGGCACGCTCCCGGCACGCTGCCGGGGCTACGAATGAGACGAGAGGGAGAGGAGGCCCGGGCTGGGCACCGCTCTCACACAGCCACCCCTCAAACAGGAGTCCCGCACGTGCCTGTTTCTGCCTCAGCTCCCAGCAGCTGGAGTCGGGCTGGCTCACGTTTGATCTCCGAGATCAAAGAGGAGGCTCGGAGGGGCAGGGAGGATCCTTTTTGCCATTTGTCTGAAAGAGCAGCGGAGCCTTGGCTCTTGGCTGGAGCCTAGAGGTGTTTCCTCTGCGGGGGACTCCTGCCCCACTATACATCCCGTGGCTCCTTAACAGATTCCTGAATCTCACGGGCCTGGGAGCAGATCTTGCCACAGCAGCAGCACAGAGGAAGTAGAGCCCATGCAAAATCCGTCCCTTTTTACCAGAGTGTCAGAAAGGGGAGGTTTGCTGCCAGAATCCTGGACTGAATCAAAGAGGTTGCGACTCTTGGCTTCTCAATTCCACCCCTGTGACCTCGGATCAAGTGGCATTTAAAAGCCAACAGAACAGGGCTGAAGCCACCAGCCCTGAAAAGATGAACCAAGAAACTCATCTCCAAACGCTGGCAATGGCTGCCTCGGCTCTAATGATCCCCTCGGAGGCTCTTCTGCATCTCAGCTAAGCACAGTAATGCTGCGTTACATTTATTCAGACCATATGTAATACACACAAGAGCCCATAAAAGCTTAAACAGCACAATAAACATTTGGAAAAGCACAGTGACCAGATTTACGGGGCCTGGACACCTGCCAGCATGACCCACCAGAATCAGATCCGTAAGTTTTGTGTAAGCACAAGACGTACACACAACGCGCACATGCACACATGAATGTGTTGTTATCCCTGAAAGAAAGATAAACAGCCCCCAAAGCCCATCCCCAGCGCTGCGATGTGACAGCCTTCCGCTGTTTCTGACTGGAATTAGTTTAAATCGAGGCCATAAAAAAGGTCTTGGCAAGGAGGAATTAACGTAGCATGACAAAACTTCATCCCAAAGCACACAGTAAAACTGAGGAAGAGGGAAAGACAAAAAGATTTAGACACTTAATTCCCATTAAAGGGAAGATGAGCCCTGCTGCAGAACGAGAGCTGTGCTTCGCCAAATTCCAAGACACTTCCATGCCAATTTTCCTCCAGCAGGACGATGTGAGATCTCCTGTGCCACCTACCAGGCTGGAGGAGGGGGGGTGATAGCTCGGCAGAAGGGAAGAGGTGTGAAGAGATGATGGATCCCAGGGGGAGAAAACCAGGAACTTTTCGTCCCAAGATCTCCCAAAGCCTTGAACATTCATTTGTACAAAGCTTTTGGGGATAGTGGGAAAGCGATGCACTGGTGGGACATAAAAGCTCCCCTCACTCTCAAGGTGAAGAATGCTTTGAAAGAATTTCAGTTTCCTTATTTCTTAAGCATTTTGTAACTCATTTTTTTCCTCTTCTAAGCTTAATAACATTTATGGCTAACCCGGCGTTTTGCACACCGACAGTCCCTTCCAGCTCACAAAGACATTACGCATGCAGGAGTCGGTACCAAGGCGAGCATCCAGCACTGAAGGCAGGAGCCAGGAGTCCTGGCTCCGGTGTTTTGTGCTGTAAAACACATCCAGGGCAGAACCTCATCTCCAGCCTTACAGCAAAAGGAAAGAGATAAAAGAAGAGCAAACGATGCTGCTATTGAGAAACCTGACTCATTTGTTATGATAAAGGAGAGCACTAAGGATTAGTTGGCAATACATGGAAGGAGTTGCCCACCTCCCACGCGTAACTTCCCAGAAAATGCTTTTACAAGACGAGCTGCTACATAAAGTCATACAAAAGCAAGAGCGAAGCGTGCCGACAGATTTACTTACATGAGGCTCGGGACGCGGAGATGCCCGTGCTGTTGGAGGACCGGCTCAGAAGCACTGCTGCGCCGTGCTTATGGAAGCACACAACGAGGCTGTTTGTGTTTATCTGCCGCGCGGGGAGGTGGGCTGCGCGTCGCAGCCGAGAACAAAGGCTACATGCAAGGGCACATTCTCTCACCCACTGGCACGGGCACGCTCAGGGATGGCTTTGCGTAGGACAAGGTCCATCGTCTGTGGCAGCGGAGAACAGAGCTGGGGGCTCTGGTCAAGCTGCTGCGCGGTCTGAGCTGCTGCAAAGACCACACACTCGGTGACCGCAAAATCTAGTGAGGAGCCATAGAGCAGCAAAGGGTCCTGCGGGAGGAAAAGATGCGTTGAAGCGAGGGCCAGGACTGCGTGGGTAATGTAGCGCACGCCAATGGAAAGCCGTAGCAGCTCCCTGAGGGGGAGTTCAGGCAGTTTAAGATCTAGCCGAGGCAGATGTGCTCTTGTTAGCTCACCAGTCAACAGCCATCACAAGAGTTCTGGCTGGGAAACACAGGACAGAGGGACAGGCAGGGACAGAACAACACCAGCAGGAAGGGCAACGCACGTTCGACACGTCCCTCTTACACCTGCTTGGGACGACAGCTCAGACCAGGAAAGCTCTGCTCAAGCTCCAAACTCCCAACTGCTCAAATGGCCGCAGCCGAACCTCCTCCCACAAACAGCCCCGCGGCTGGGAAACGCCTGCAGCATCACCAACACAGCGAGCAAACGCAGCCCTAAGGGACACGGGGACAAACGGAGGAGGGGGCAGCCAATGCAGAGGGCAGAGGGCATCAGGAGGCACCTAGCACTGACTCTGGATGACATCTGCAGATGGAATAATCTGCCCCGAAGGCAGGAATTTGGGACCAAGGAGCACAGCTTTCATGCTGGGTAACACCTGAAGTCCTCACAGCCAGCACAGCAGCTCCTCGGGAGCCACACAGCACCCGGTCTGCAGCACCGCACGCACTGACCTGCAGCCGGGAGCTGCGCTTCGTGGCATCCTGACTGCTGGTCCCCTTGTAACCTAGGGCAAACTGCTTCGATGTCTCTTCAGCCCATTTTCCTCAAACACAGCATTTTCACAAAATTCAGATGGAAGCTGACCCAGTCCTACAGATCTGAGGATACTGATCTGTGTATCAGTCAACCAGCCGGTGTGCCAACAGCCACAACACGAAACTAAAAGTCAGACCTCCTGGCTCCTGTTCCAGCCTTGGTGACCTTTACAAACCAGTTCACTGCTTTTGCTTCCCCAGTTCTAAAATAAAACCGGTGTTTTACAGCCTGACTGAGAGAGCTGGTTCGTGTTCGGGCTGTACCGCGAGGTCAATGTGAGTAGCTCGAGCAGAGCAGGGCTATGCAGAGATGTTGTTGTTACTACTGTGTGGTTCACAAGATGCTTTCTTTTCAGTATTACTCTCAGGAGCAATGTCTGGGAAGATTTTGGTTGACTAAAAAAAGAAAAAAGATAGATTATAGGCAGCCAGGGACAAAAATAATCCCATTCCCATGGGTTTGGGGCTATTTAAAGGGACACAATACTTATTTTTAAAAAGTCCAGCTCTCTCCAGTTTCAGAAGACAAACAACTGACATCTGTCAGAACACAGAAATTTGGAAAAATAGACATAATATCATTTTCCAAAAGCTTTAGGTGTGCCTGAAGCGAGCCAAGTATGGGAGCAGGAGTTGGAAGCACACCCTGAGCGACAGAGCACAGCGATGGCTCCGGCAGAGCACGAGCAGGGAGCAGATTCTCGAACCAATTTGTAGAGGAGCATCTTGGTTTCAAGCCACGGGGCTGAAGGGTGAGCACAGCAGCACAGTGCTGGCTGCACAGGGGCAGTATTTTGTCTCAAATCCTAATTTCTGTTTACTGTCCTGGCTATGGTCAGGTGGGAAGAAAGCCGATGCCATGTATTCGGCATAAATCACAGTTCCACGCAATAGACTGAGGTCTCCGCTATGAAGTGGCGGGACAGAAGCCATGGAGCTAATGAGATTTGTGTTTCACAACAAACAGCAATTTGAGGCACCAGGGAACCAGCAGCTGGTGGGAATTTGCCCCAGACAGCACACGATAAAGCGGGAAGGTTTTCCTCCTGCAGCCCCACGGCCTCCTCCACGGCCGTGTGCTGGGATGCAGAGGTGCAAGGGTGGAGTGCTGGAGTCAAAGGACGTGAGCAGAGAGGGCAGGGACTGCAGGAGGAACAGGAGAAAGCAGCTGCGAGTACAGAGAGACCAGGGCGGGCGCCAGTGAGAGATGCTCACACGCAGCATCCTCAGAGGGAGATGCTGAGCAGGTCATCCACTGCTGCCTCGTTTATCTAACGACTTAAATGAAAGGCTTGGGGACAACTGCAGACAGGACAAAGCCGAACGCAGAGGAGTAAGCTTGCTTTTGTTTGTCTATAATGTTAATAGGCGCATTATGTAATTTCCTTGGCTTACTGATGCAGCAACTCTGGTTACAAGATGTGATGGGATTTCCTTGAGGTCATTCCCCCAAACTGTGTGAGTTGCTATTTTCCTGGCTCACCCACAAACAGAGCGGTTTGCTCTTCTGAAACACCAATGTCCGAGTGCTGAAAGCTTTTGCCAATCAAAACATTGTGGCCTTACCCCGTTTTAATAATCTGAGGCATCAATCTCCCCCTTAGTATGTGTTTGATGTGTTCTGCACCCTGCTGAAATATCCCCTCCAGACCTCCCTGCGCTCGTGCTCTGATTGAAGAGAGATGCCCCGCGTCGGGCCTGCAGCTTTCGCTCTGAAACTTGTAGCAGGGGGCGGTGGTAAAATGTATTTATTTTCATGCATTGAGGAAAGACCGCATATTCCAGCCTCTTTTTTTTCCATCACTCAGAGATGGGCCCGAGGCCAAAACGGTGCTGCTAAGCTTGTTTTCTATTTAAAACCTTCATTTTTATTAATAACCCTTTACAGCCTACACACCAGCACTGCGGGAGCTGCATTTCCGTGTTATGTCATCGTGAACCGTTATGTATTTAATTCCTGTACCCACAAACCCATATGGACATCATTAAACACGCACCGTACAGTATTAAAACTGTGTTCCATAAAGTGCGATTTAAAAAAAAAAAAAAGACCTATGAAGTGCAGATTTTTTTTTTTCCTAAGGTCATGGGAAAATGAAGAAGTAGGGGAGAGAGAAAAGGTTCAGTGGTGCTGCGGGTTAGCTCATAGCAGTCCATGCCTGCAGACCGAAAATCCAGCCCGCCTTATCCGCCGTGGATGATTAATTACCCAGTAACTTCAGGCCAGATATGACGAATTTCTGTTTGGCAGACCGCGGAGACAACTTCTACAAAAATTACAGGTTACAAACCCGTGTGGGACCTTGATGATTTTATTTCCCCCAAATTAGGTCTCCATCACTTCTCCCGAAAGAAGCTGCCTGCAGTGGGATGAAAGCGCAAGTCTCCCCGTACTGCTCGGGGCAGTTACCAGAGCCACTAGCACAGACGAGGTAGATCCACGTCCTGACTGCGATCCGTGGCTGCCACAGGCTTTACCCTCAGCCTCAGGGTCTTGTCTGTGTCCACGACACTCCTCTCATTCCTCTACTATATATTATACGGGTTTGGGTATGAAAAGATATTGCAGAGAGAAAGTGATGGAAGAAATACATTAGGCAGCAAATACACCCAGCGTATAGAGTACCAGTGGAAGAAACAGAAATGAGTATAAAAATGCGGACAGCAGGGCAGGATGCATTGAGAGGGAAGAAAACAACATCCAAGGGATGTAAGGAGAATGTAAAAACCTCAGGGATAGTTAAAAACAGCAGAAAAAACAGATAGGTCAGTATGAGGCAGAGAAGCTGATGCAGTCAGGGATGATAAGAAGGCAAAAAGAAAGCAAGAAATAATAAAGTACAATTTTAAAAAAGTCTGGTAAAATAGGAGATGTAACTATTCATGTAAAATGGGAGAGAAGAAATCATTTGCCTACAACACAAACGAGACACCTCAGTCCTTTATACCAGATAAAGACCCAGTCCTTTATACCAGATAAAGACCTGCCAAGCCCTATAGCTACAAGTGGGCAGCCCAAGGATTTTTCCCCATGCCAGTAAGTGAAGCCTGGTGGCTGAGACAGGGATAACTACATATATATATAAAAGGGATAAGCATATATGAAGTGAAGATGATTCTGGTGTCCCATCATCTAAAAACCTCCAGAATAGGTGTCACCTACCCTCATCCCTTGGAAAGTGGTGACTTAATTCAAGTTAAGTTTGTTGTGACAGCTCCCAAGCACATCAATCTCCAAGCAAGAGAGGAGAGCTAACATTATTTGCAGAGGGGGGTACTGAAGAATGAACCTCCTTTATATCCCAGCCCTCTGCAGAGTTTCTCATTCCCATCAAACAAACACACAGATGAATACACAAACACACAAAACACTTTGGGTGCACGTGTACTCCCGTTGAATTCAGCAGTTATTCACTGTGTAGAAAACCACGCACGTGCATAAACGTTTGGAGGAGCAGGGCTGCTCTCTGGATGGGGCTGACAGCAAGTGTAATGTTACCTAGCTGCGTTACTCTGGGGGTGAAATGTTTCTGACATGTGTCTCTGTAGGGCTGTGTCCTACTTCTTTCAAAATCTGGGATTTGCTTTGGTGTTTCCAAAAAAAAAGCCTTAGAAGAAGCGATAGACATCACTGGCAAAACTTCTTCAGGGAACTTGCAAAGGACCCTTAGAGCACCAAGCTGATAAATTATTTATTTTGGGTCAGTTCCTTCTTAAAATGAGAGTCACGTCTTCTACTTGTACAGCTCCCTAGCATTTGAGTGTATACGAACAGAACAAATCTCACATGGAAATAAGACTGGAGATTTTCTGAGCACATATTAGGACAGATAAGATCATGTCAGAAAGCAACATTTGTTTGTTGAAACCTGAAATTCTCTGCTCACTGATATTAATTCAATCTCCTCTCACAAACATTAGTTATCCTGCCAGGGACCAGGACTTACTGGGCAGTAAACCAGGGCTCAGTATTTTATATGCCTGTCAACAACAAAAAAATAAATAAGAAACACTTGTCATAAATCGGCACAGCCAAAAATTCCTAATTTATGAGGATGCTGAATGATTGAGGCGAGAGTGTGTAACAAAAGCCTTAAGAGAAAGCAGATAAAAAAGGAAGAAAAAAGGTAGCAATGACATAATGTGCTGGAGAGCAGCTTCCCAAAAGGAGAGAGGGCAGGGATTCGTTTTACAATGCTTGTTCCTTCCCTCGCCGAATAATCCGAAAGCACCTACATTTCCAAGTATTGCATGTTTCATATGCTGGAAGCATCACAAAGCATCCTTCATCAGCCTGGCCTTTTGGCAGTTCTCCTTCTCCAAATGCAAATGCTACATCTGGAAGAGGCAGGAATCCTCTCTCCTGCCTGAAAGCCTCCTTTTATCTCCCGTCCTCTGCAGAACTCCTACTTCTTGCAACCGCTCGCTCCGACATACTGCTGTATTGAAGGGATTCAAGGCTTTCTCCTCGGCTGCCTCAGCTTCAAGCCCCAGCTCACCTCGAGAGCCCTGCTCCGGAGCGGGGCAGCCTGCCAGCCTTCAGCCGAGCAGCTGCGGGACACCCCCCTCCCCAGCACACGGAGGGCAGATACAGATGAGCACCAAAACGATAACAATGACGATGAACAGAAGCTTATTTGTCAGGCCTGGCAAGAAGAGCAGCTCGTTAGCTGGTGTGGCCTATGCAGTTCGGCCGCTGGGGTTCCTCCTCCCCCCAGGGGATGACACTGATGCATCAGGAACATTACGAACGATGTTGTGCATGTCCAACAGAGCCTGCTTTGTGCATTGAGGCGGCCCGGGAAACAATAAGATACTTTTCTACTGACCTCTCGCTGGAAGAGTTTAAAGCTGCTCGCAGGGATGTGAACGATTCTCGCAGCTTTCCCTAGCTGCCCACAGCTCCTCGCTTCGTTATAAAGATGTGCGTGGAGGTGAGGAATGAACCCAGGCACAGCAGGATGCCCAGCACCCAGGTGACTGGCTGCAGAGGTTAGGTACAAGAAGAACCTGATTAACGGGATGGCAGTTTCACTACCTCAGTTTCACTACCCACAGGCTTCCCCAAATTTGGGAGATACATTGCTAAAAGGTCCTGTCCCATAGGAAGCAATGCAAACCACGGGTGCCATGTACTGATCCCTGCTACAGAGTAAAAGCTCCCCCCGTTGCTGTAGATGGATACCCACCTCGTGGCTGCCCGTCTTCAGGGGGTTGGTGACACCCTGCTTTCTGTTCCTAAATGCAGAATATCTGAAATCATTCACACCTGGTTGGATATTTCAGTGCCATCCCTGGTGTCAGTGCAGTGCCTGGGCTTTTCGCTGTGAAATCCTCCCTGCTCTTCTTCTAGGAAGCAAATATCCACAATGCCCTACGTGAGCCTCGCACCCGGGGCTGCTCGTTAATGCATCCACGAGCCCTTTGTTGCTCGCCAGATGTGGGGAGGTGAGGAAGGGCTCTGCCACCTGACGGATGCTGTCCCAGAGCTGCTCAATGGAAGAGCAGGCGGGGGGCACCGCAGCACCATGTGCAGTAGGTCTGGCCCCAGCCATGCTGGGGACCTCACCCAGAGACCTGAACGCTGCTGCAGAAGGGGTCACCTGCAAGGCCAGCTGGCACACGCCTCCGTACACGTCTGTCCACTCTCCAGCCATCCTGCTGCTCAGCAGAGCTGAGGAAAATTATCCAAGTTTTGGGACCGCATTTCAACAGGAACCCAGAGAATCATTTGTAGTAAAAGACTTTGATGAAAACGCCACTTCCAGACAGATTTAGAGAATAACCAACATCTCTGCTAAACCCTGCATCCTGATGAAAATGAGATTAATTTCATCTTAACTTCCTCACAAACTCGAATCAGGTACCCTAGCAAAAGAGGACAACGCTGGTGTGGATCTGCTCATAGAAAAAGGACCGAGCAACCTGCCCAATGGGGAGCAACAGAGATGGCAACCCGGCTCATTCACCAGTGAGCCTGGACAGATTCAAGCCTCCGACAAACTCTGTGTCTGGTAAAAGTCATTCACACTTCATTCCCAGCACACTTGGATGGGAAAGGAAAAGGTTTATCTGTTAGATACGGTGCCCCTTCAGCCCTGCCGCCCTAACCCCGCAGTTGTTGCACTGGATCTCCCCTCATAAAGCCAAACACGGATATTTTGGCCCCCAGCATCCAACATCTTCTTTTATATTCTCCAGCACTTGGTATCTCAGGTTACTGGTGATTTTTTGCGGTGGTTCCCAAATGAGCCTGAACTGCTCTGATTTTTCAAACCCACAAGACTGTAATTGAAAGCAAATGTAATCAGACATATACAATGTTCTGAGGTTCACCGCAGTGCGTTGCAGTCAGCATTACTGGAGTGGCTATTAAAACTTCTTGGAGCTGGGAAGCAAATACAGCTTGCAGGAATCCAGCAAATAACCAGCATTTATTAGATTAGGCTAAAGTATTGCAAAGCCACAGTCAATCCTCTATTCAGAATATATCTGAGGGCTGTTTAAACGAACATCTTTCCTAGCTTAGGCCAATTGTTTTAAGAGCTGTGAATGGAAAGAAGGGAAGAATTCTGCTTTTAACACACAAAAAAAATCTGCAATCCTTACATCAGTGTAAATCTCCAATAGTCCATTACTGTCAGCAGGGTCGTTCCAATCAGACTCTGGTGTGGCTGGAAAAAGAAGGCTGCCCAAACACAAAGGGTATCTTTGAACCCAGATACACCACTCTCGCTGGAGATAAGCAGTAGCAAATCCCTTCCATAAACCTCCTAAACAAAAATGCAAGCATTAAAAGGGGTGGGGGGAGGCTTTTAATTGAATTCCCACTGGCTCTCGAGTCTACACTTAAAAGCAAGTCTAGGGTTATCTGTGAAATTTCAATTAAATCAAAAGCTTTGATAACATGATAAGTCACTCCGGAGTTTGGAGTCAAAACATGTTGTTATTTGATCCTCTGCTTGTGTTTCTGGGAACAGCACGTCTGAAAGACAGTCAGCTGCAGACAAGTCAAGAAGATGGAAAGGGTGGAATCGAATCTACTGATAGATCGCTGTGTCTGCTCCAGCCACAGCCACTTGAGGTCTGGTATTTTTTATGCAAACTCAGGCCTAACGAAGGAACCACATCACCTCAGCAGACAGAAGGACAGAGCAAATCAGATCATCTTGGGTGCGTGCAGCTCTCCAGGGGAGGGTTCCCTACTGCCAGAAATGCCTTTTCTTTCCAGGCTTGCTATAAACAAGATTTTAAACAGCAACAGCATTGACAGCTGAAAGCAAAACTCTGTGGACGTGATACCCCAGCACCTGTCTATGCAACTGAATGGACTTCCAGCTCAAATCCTTCTGATGGCGAGGGGTGAATGGGTGAAGCACAGTGCACAAGAGCTGTCTAACAAGCTGTTATACAGCTAAGCCAGAAAGCAAGCCTAGGCCTACTGCTACCTCAAAGCACGAGGAAGGGGCTCTCCAGAGAGACCTGCCTGGCTTTACCTGTCGTTCTGTGCTCTCTGCTTCCTCACGTGTCTTCCTCGCTCTTCAATAGCAACTGCTGGATGCTAAGGGCAGTACTCAGAGTTTAAAGTCCTGCTTGCCAAGGAACATCACCTCTACTTGATATACTCCACCTTAAATAAATGTGAACTGTCATATCCATCCTCCTTGTGTTACTCAGCATTACAACACAATTTAAGCAACACCTTCCCTTGTTATATATAGCACGGAGTGCTCGGCCTGATAAAGCCCTATGAAATTTAGTGGGATGTCTTACTTCGCCCCCAACCAGTTCAGGATTGCATATATGGTTACACTAGGCACGTGTGCAAGAGAAAAACACTCCTTTTATAACCAGCAAGGCCGCTCATTTGCAGCGGTGTTGGAAATAAGGGGAGTCTCCAGATAAGCAGTGTCAAAATCACACAGCAATCAACAATAGGAAGCGCAGAGCAGTGAAAAGTCTCATCCGACCCCAGGCGCCACTGGGGGATAATTCATCACCCTGGCAGCAAATGCCCCATCGAGCACGTCCGTCCCTACTGCTCTCCTCCTCAGAGTGGAAAAAGATCTTCATTAAACAATAGCCCAACGATATTAAATATAGACAGGGCAATGACAAGCTGGATTCTTCCCCATTCTGTCATTATATTTATAACACAAGCTGCCTATTCTCGTATTGTAGAGACGTGACACACAGAGATCAAGATCGGCTATGTTAATTCTGTTATGTTAGTGGAAAGAAATCCCCACCCCAGCTCCTCCTGCCTGGCAGCTCATGAGTCAACGGTGACAGATACCCCAGTGTGTGCAATTAACCTGCTAGCAGGGGCTCGCTGCGCAACAACAAATGGAGATAAGACGAGGAAGTACCCATCCCTCTTCCTCTCCTCAGTTCCAGGCCCATCCCCAAAGCACAGCAGCACCTGCACGGACCTAAATATCTCTCGTGTGCTCATCAACATCAACAATCCAAGCCTTTTGGGCTGCCCCTGTTCTGGGGTGTCAAACCAAGCACCACCAGCCCTTGAACAGAGGCGTTCAGAAGATCTTGTTTCACTAGGTCAAACATTTCCAGAAGTGGGGGGCCCAAGGGTAACGGGTATCCAAATTCCCTCACAATGAGCTTGATAATCTCTGAAACCAGTTATTTTGGTTCTGCTCCAATCCTCCATTGCCAGATGAATAAATTTGTTCTTTTGCCTCCCTAGCTGGTTTTGAACATAGAAGCACCAGCAGAACAGGCTTTCCTGACAGGTTTTGGAAGTCATGTTTCTTCCAAATGGTCTAAAATCAAAATATTTTTGTAACTGATCATGTCTAGAATTATGCTGCAAGAGGAACAGGGTTTATTTACCAGAATCAAATCCTCTTAGCAAATCTCTGAAAGCGTACATCTGCGATCATGCTGTAGATACAGCCAGGAGACGTAGGAGGCCTTTCCAATGTCACCAAATAAATAAATGAGACAAAAAGGAGCAGACTTCCAAACCCCCGCGACTAACCACTGCACTCCATTTCTCTGGACGGAAGGAATTTTATGGGTTAAGTTAAACATTAAGTAAACGACTACTTTGTAATCTACAAAATAGGCATTGGCAAATTGTCAGCAGTGATTGTTCCTTTAGGATATGAGGAAAAATTACTGGACAGGAAAAAGGCACTCGAGCCAACAGGCCTGGCATTTAGTTTTTCTAAAGGCAATGTCTGCTTTCCAAAATACCTCTTCAGTCCCCACAATTTTATAGAGAAAGAAAAAAAAAAGTCTCTATTTTGTGTTGATAAGCTGTAAACCTTTGCTAACCCTGACACCACCGCTGTTCTTGATCCCAGCAAACCAGTTCCCGGTACCACCAGTGAAGTAGGAGCCTGGTGGCAACACTCCCACCTCAGCCACATTCTGAAGCATCCAGAGTAAGTCTGGTTATTCTAAATCCATCCCGTGCCCATGACAGCATGTCACTTTTAAACCCTGCAGCGTGGTCACAGCCAATCCAGGCGAAAGCTATTTATGTACGCTTGGCCACCACTGCCAAGTGTTAGTGCATTAAACTATCTTCGCTCCTCAGCCCTGTGTCCTTTCACAGTCAGATCTACAAAGCATGAGCAAATCTAAGTGTGATATTCACGGCAAGGAATAAAATTCTTGCTGTACAGTAACAGCAATAATGTATGCTGTTCCAACTACCATTCTTCTACATCTTTTTTTTGTGGTTGCCGAATCTATTTCACTTAACATGCATTATGCTTTCCCTCAGGTTTATTGTTTGATATTTATCTGCATATAACCTCTCTTTTCATTTTTTTGGCCAAGAAGCAAAAAGATTCAAATCACGTCTCAGAAAGGCTGCATTATGTGCTGGTAGCATTGACACCGCTGCCAGTAGCAAATTTCAATACCCTCCACTTGATATTCCAGCCCAAATCATTCATATGTTGTCAACAAAAGGGGAATTTCCCATGTGAAAGAGGATGTGTAATGCACCTGTTAGGATGTGTAATGCATCTGTTAGGGTTTTTTTTATTATTATTTTTTCCATACCTAGAGACGACTCCATCCCTGCGTTGGCGCAGTTTATTTGAGACAGCAATCTCCAAGTGGGACCTTCTCATAGACCCTGGAAGCAGGCAGTACGAAAACCAGCGTGCACTCTCTGGGCATCTGACAACAACCAGCTCCCAGAGTCGGAGCTCCTGCTCTCCAGGACAGAGGGACGTGCCAGGAATCAGCCACACTTCACTGCGGTGCTCCTGGGGCACCGGACTGCCTCCCCTCTCAACCCCAGACTTTTACAATCCCCCGCTATGGGCAGCATATTGTGGAGCACTTCGGTGACTTAGAAACCCAAGAAACGTTTTCACAACAAATTTAGGGGCTGAGGCCAAATATTTCCAGATAAACACAACTCTAAAACAAGCACCTTTGAAAAAGTAAACACAGGTGCTCTGCTAAGCTGATACTCAAAGAGCTCTGGCACCTCGTTCCTGCTGAAATCAGTGAGAGCTAGACGACTAATTGGGAGTAGCCAGCAAGGCTCTTGGCAAACTCAGCCTAACAGGTCATTACATCCTTAGCTACTTAAATCTCGGTGAAGGTGATTAAGTCATTTTTTGAAAATGCGAAACTTTTCTTCCCTTCAGAACAATGGGTCTTAACTGCCTTCCTTATCTTCATACAAACCTTTCTCAGAAAAATATCAGATAATTTTTTAAATCTTTTTTTCCTGTTCTGTGCAATGTGATTTACTTCCCAGATGATAAATCATACCAAAGCACTACTTCCATCATGTTCTGATTTTGCATTTCTTAGGGAAATTAATTTCCATTCTGCATCTCTCAAGTGGAATGAATTTTCCTAACAAAATGCGTTCATTGAGCAGTCACAATACCATCGCCAAGCGCGCGCCGTAATACTGATTGTCACAGAACGGTGCTGACTACATTCCCAAATGATGTGAAAATGATCTTCCCTGTAAGCCCTGTCAGAAAGATCAATTGCAAACAAACCAGAACAGATATTCCCCAGGTGAAAAAGCTGCCTCCTCTATCAATAGGTATTACAGAGCACATCAGAGGACATTTGGGAAACAGGAATAGTCGTCTGTAAACACAATCAAAATAATGAAATAACGGGTAGAAAATAGGCTGGCAGGGAACTGTGCTTTAGCACCAGTCGACTCACAGACTAAAACTTGTTTAATGTATTACCCTGGCAATTTCTTTCCAGAGTCCTTACCAAAACTTTGTAATATGTGAAGAATAAAAGGAGAATCCAGCTTGCATTTCCGAATTACTGCCTAGCATCTGGGTATCTGAATGTTATACCAGCATTTGTATGATGGACATGGGATCGGTAAGGCCCATGGCTACAGACCACATTAAACATTTCTGTACTTCAGTAAAGGGACCATCATCATTACGTGCATTCTCTGCATCAGCCCTCATGATAATATGTCGTGTACTTAAGAATTTCCCTAGTTTGCCTGGATTTGCATATTGTTTGAAAATCACTTTATGATTCTTACAGGAAAATATTCTCAGATAATAAGCACTGCTTTAAGTTCAGTTGTTAATATTATTAGTGGCGGTTTAAAAAGAAATCTCTTTTGAGCCTGTATGAATTTCTGCAGGGGGAGTACCGGAGAAATGAGCCTTCAGATCTTGGTCTGGTTTTTATACTGGATGAAGACCCAGAAAGGAAAAGTGAACTCTCATACGCACAGCCTGGCTGTGATATTTTGAACCAAACAGCAAAAATACCCTAAGAGCAGTAAACCATATGCAATGTCTATTTGATTAATGCTACTCTTTGGGTATTTATGTTATTTTTAGTAAAAAAGAATAATTTAAAAAATGGTTTCTGAGATTTTGTTTGTTGACTGTGAGCCCTGGCCTGACCTCAGCCTTGAATCCCAATCCCCAGTAGAAGTCTGAAATTAATCCACCTCTGGCTTAGTTATTAGTAATTATAATTATTAACAGAAGCGTCCAGTAAATGAATGGCTTTCAGTGACATGGTGTTTTAATGTAGAATACTGGAAATATAAAACATAAAACACTTTCTTCTTACTTCACAATAACTTTTCCTGTAGCAATACAGGATCTGGTCATGGGCGCAGTAAAAGACACAAGCCCAACCATTTGCCTAATATATGTACATTTGCTCAAACATTAAATTTCCATGTCACAAATCTAAGCAGTTGAAAACTTCTCCTCCTGTACCAGAGCTCACGATTCGAGGTTTCTGCTCCTAATCCACGGAGCAGAGCAAGAGCAGAAGCAGCAAATCCTTCAAGTGCCCTGAGCTCCAAACCCCGCTGTGCACATCCACATTCCCAACACGTGCCAGCTCCCTTACAAAAGACACATTTTCACTACATGAAATGGTCCGAGAGAGCTCCCAGACTATCCCATGGAGGGATTTAGTGTCCTCCGATGGTCTCCCCCATGCTGCATGAAGGGAACTTGCTGGCGTGAGCTACCTGACCCAGCTGTAGCACCGCTGTAGGCACAGCCCAGCTTCACCAGCAGGAGCAGACTCCGCAGACCATCAGCTGGGTCATACGTTGTGATCTCCTGTGACATCTCTCCAGCAATCTGCCTGCGAGCTGCTGTACAAGGAAGAGGTTTAATGGTGCTGAATGGCATACCTTCTGCCTATTGTCACAGGGCTCGAAAGCCTGGATCATCACCAGAACAGGAAACAGATAACCTAAGCAGCAAAGCCAACCGAACAAACTGGCTCCGTCCGAACAGCGTTGGGAAACCCCATCTTTTATTATAGCTGGATTGCTGCTCAGCACTGTGGGAGCTCAGCAGTAGTAGGAAATGACCCTGCAGGGAGCAGCCTGCAAGCCAAACGAGGCGCGACGCCGAGAGCACCGCACACAGAAGCAGCGAGGACCAGCAGGGCTGGCGAGGAGTTATAACGAACAGCTTAGGAACTCATTTGTAAAAGTGCCACTACAGGGAAATGGCAATTTTTTTCAGGACAGCAGGAACAGAAGCGAAGGACACAAATTCACGACTGAATTACTGCAGGAACACGTAAGTTACTGTACATGCAGCATCGTGAGTTATGGCTCAGCAACTAAGGGCATGGAGACCTCTCAGCAGTCCCAGCTGTGAGGTAAACCAGGGGGGTTTTCCTTCTCCCTTGAAGCTTCCATGTTCTTCTGACTGGAAGCACCTGCTCAGTCCCTGCCCTGCTGACTTGCAATATCCCAATTGACTCTCGAGGCTCATCAACCCAAATGCCCACAGGATTAAGGTCACACTCCTGAAAATTAGCTAACAGAACTGCAGGTCAGGCTTCGACTTAGGAGGCTGAGGTTCTGCAGAAAACCAGAGCAGGTGATCACAAAACTAAAGACCATTTCATGGTGAGCAGAGAGAAGACACGAGGGCAGCACAAGCATCCCTTGGTGGCCGAGTCCCTCACTTGGGGGTATTTGCTCTCCTTTAACTCAGGCAGCCAAATGCCATGTCTCTGCTGACTCATCACTACGCGAACAATCGCTGCACTGAGGGCTAAAAGAAGCAGCTGAAGAAAGATAAAATAATCACAGTAGTCTAGATGCTGCCTCCAGGCTACCTCGCTCCCCCCCCCCCCAGCAGTGAGATGAATGGGGCCATGAATGAGACCCAGGGCAGACTGATTTCACAGGGCTCAGGCAGTGCTGGAGGGGCTTGGCAGAGGAGAAACCGAGGGAATGAAGCAGGGATTTCTCTTGGTTGACCGCACTCCTTCGTGCAGTGGCTGAGAATCTCCCTAGAGGTTTCCTTCTCCCGGACCCTACACAGAGGTCCAGCAAGCCCCTTACCTCTTCCCTCCGCCCTCAGTTCACAGAAGAAAAACACTAAGATGTTTCCATTGGCTTTTACATCATCTTTTTGTGGAGACTAATCTTCAGTTTCAACAATACATCTTTTGTGAAGCGCTCCCAGCAGAAACCTTAGACACCTTCCCTAAGATCTGTTTGCTTACAGAAGACGAGGTAGGATTTGTTTAAACCCAGCTAGATTAATGTCTTGCAGACATTAGTGAAGTGAGATTTAATCAGGTTATTGCTCTACATTTTCCAGGGAAATAAATCACACTTATTACTAGGTTGGAATAAGATGCAAGGCTCGGGCTGAGAAAATTTAGTCTTTTTTTGTTTTTCTGGGGGGAGCAAATGGGTAACTTGAAAATTGCTGCAAGGCTATTGAACAGGGTGCTCAGCAAAAGGCTCTCGACAACATATAGGAGGAAAAAGAGAAAGAAAGCCATGATGGGAGAGCAAGCCTGGGGGTGGGCCTTGATCCCCATTCCCTGCCTTGCAGAGATCCAGTCCTGACACTGCTTTACTCAGGGCTAACTCTGTAAGCCCTGTATCAGCACAGAAAGCAGGCAGGAATGTTGAAAGGCATTTAATACAGATTTCTGTGGTCTATTTGGGTTCCTCCAGGTCACCTCTACTGTAATCCTGGAGATCTTACTCCTCTTCAGGGGGTTCGTTGCTGCCCCGGACGTACGGATGTCTCCTTGCATGAGATGGGTGTTGTGGGATCAAGCAACCTTTGCAAACCTTACAAACCTTAAATGGAAGCTCTGACAGTCAGTAGGCCCCAGAGTGTAGGCATACATTGATGCAACACTTTCTAAGTTTGAAGAAGGTGTTTAGCAAGGAACATGCAACTTCACTTTCTCTGCTTGCCCCAGAAATTTCTCTAAAGTAAGCCTAGCTAGAAAAACAATAAAAAAGAACAGCTCTTTTTTCAGACCTTTGATTTTAAAGCTGCTCCTTTTATCATTCACCAGCAAAAGGGGTGCTCTCAGCTGTGCTGGCAGTGCTTTCTTCAGTACAAATGCCAATATGTGGCGTTATACAAAACCACATACGTGCAGGAGACAAAGTTTAGGAAATCAAACTGTAAATGTCCTCTCCTCTATATGAGCACTGGAGCTACAGGTCTGACCCAAACACAACATAAGACAATACAAATCCTTCTGCTAACTACAGGTTCTGCATGCCCTGAAGCGGCCAAACCCCTCAAAAAACTTCCTAACCATTTCTCATTACCAAGGGGCTGTGCTAACAGTGGTGAAACCAAATTATGGAAACACAGCCTGCAATGAACTTTCAAATTATGCAACAAGGCAGCACAAAACACAATGGGACCGAGTCAAAACATTAGAGGAGCACAACAAAATATATCCTGTTCCATATACAGGAGAAATGGAAATACTAAGGAAGGCAGCACAGTTGCTTGTAAATACGCTCTTGCCAACGCTTTCCCTCAATTAATTAGTCCTCTGAACCCTGACAGCATGAATCAGCCTGTCCATTTCAAGGTAAAGGCTACGATTCTGTTTTGAGTTCAATGGAAACTCTTTTCCCAGCCTTTTCTTGGTTTCCTGCTCAGAAAGAATAGACTCTCCAGAGACACTTTTGGATCTGGACCACAATTTTGCTCCCTTCAGATAACTAAGTATCTCTGGGCAGGAGTACATTTAAAGAAGCAGCTGGTAATTATTAGCGGTGTGCTTACTGGCAGGATTTCCCCCTGCTGCTGAGCCAATGCTTTTGGGAACTAAATGAGTCTTTGGTGATAATTATCAGGCAAAACCCGCAAGCCAGGGGAGGTTCCCTCATTAGAACTATCAACAAGAAACAATGCAAAAGTGGGCAGAGGATGGCTGAACAATGTGTCTGAGGGTTGCTTGACTCCTCTGTCCTCCACACACCTGACAGGGTTGTATGTAATTGCCGTAATTGTGGGGCATTTTCTAAGGCAGTGCTTGAAAGCTGTTCCCACACCTACAGCAGCAATAAAAGCAAACGACCTTCAGCTTCTCCCTAGCTAATCAAAAAGAACTGAGTACCACTGGAAATCCCTGAGGCACTTACTCTTTTGGAGGGTTAAGGTCTTCTGGGCGAGCCTCAAAGAACCTGAAGACTTCATCGCACTGTGAAATGTGAGGCGGAAGCCGAACCAGCGCCTGCAAAGGAAA
This sequence comes from Nettapus auritus, assembly GCA_011076525.1. Taxonomy (NCBI): domain Eukaryota; kingdom Metazoa; phylum Chordata; class Aves; order Anseriformes; family Anatidae; genus Nettapus; species Nettapus auritus. The sequence continues at coordinate 24,361,230 of CM021770.1, forward strand.
ACAAGAGGGAGAAACACTCAGAAAAAATCAAGTTAAAAACATGTCCTCAAACATCTAAACTACCAAGCAAGAGGAGGCAAAATATTCTTGGCAGGGGAAAGGAAATAGAAAAGGAAAGCCTCATGCTCAGCTACTTAACTGAGAAGAAAGGAAAGAGCATGTCTTGAATGTAAATGTCAAGTAGGGCGTGATGAATTTACATAAGGGATAGCACCTAGAGTTGGCCAATGTCATTTTTTGCCATGTGTACAAGAACAGAACTTGTTCCACATGTGCAAAACCATTATACTGATAAGTGCTCCGTGGCAGGGCTGTTTGGTGACAGGTTTGCACAGAACCTCAGACAATGTGGCTGGGGCTTACAGGCCCAGTGTCAATGCACACAAATTCAAGCAGTGAAAATCTGCAGACTCAACATCCACTAATACAATGGATTTAATGTTCCCCATAAAGCTTTCTGTCAACAGAAAAGGCAGAGTTTGCTTAAAGAAATAATCATCAAGTAAAACACAGTAATTTGCTCCAAAATTGAGAGGAAAGGAATTTGATTGTCTGGAAAAAATAAATAAATAAATAAATAAAGCATGAAGGCTACTTCTGCACGAAGAAGTGCCAAAAGAAGCCACATAGCTGCTCACAAAGAGACAGGAGAGCAGCTCGAAGTGTCATGATTCTGAGATTTACTCCAGAGGCGGCCGGCAGGAGAGGAGAAGAGGCTGGAGTTAACCTCCTCCTGTGCTAAGTTATGTCGAAAATAGGCCATGGGTTAAATATAGACTGAGCTTCTTAGAGGTCCTGTAAACCTGTTTGACAAAATGAGACCGTCTGGCTCATCTGCTACTTGAAAGTAGGACAAACAATCTTGGAAGATGGATGAAAAACTACAGAGCTAAATGAAGGTGCATTAGGGCAAACTGGTTATACTAACCCATGAGACATCTGATTTATCTTGGTCACTCACCCAAGAAGGCCCAGCCAAAGCACGAAGGCAGGACAGGGCAGTCTGTTAACCTCATGTCTCATTTTAAGCAAGCTTAAGAAGTGAAGAAATCTGTTCCCAAGACCAGTCCTGCTTAGGGACATCAAGAAAAATAGCTAAAAAATATATAATCCTGCTCTGAAACTGTAGGTCTCCAGTATTAAGTGACCTGGTCCTGTTTTTAGGTGGTCTGAAATTGCAAGTGAAGTGCTTCCAGACCTCCAGCTCACCTTTCTTGGCTGAGGGACGTTATAAAAATGCAGGAAAAATTCATCTAGTATCAGCAAGCCGGTGAAGAATGAGACACTGGCCTTTGATCATGTGCAATTGTGCTATTGAGCTGAAAAAAAAATTACCCTGTAACGAGGAAGCAGCATCAGCTGCAGAAGCGTGGCAGTACCTGGAGGGTCCAAGTGCTGGGGCATGCTTACAGAGCACTGCTGGTTCCTGCACTAACGCATGATGAAATATAACAGATGGAAAACTAAAGTCCTTTATTTTGAATGAAGGGCGCCTCAGTTCGCACTGCTATCCACTCAGTCTTGCTGTCTTGCCTAAAAACATAACAAAGGTGTGAGCTCTCTGCCCTTATTCGCAGTGTGTATAAACACAGGCATCCTGCTGGCAAAGGAAGACTAACACTGGAAGTCAGTAGCTGCTCGGGAATAGTAACAACCACGCCATGTTGAAAGAGAAAGAGAAACGCCTCACCAGCACAGACACAACAAGGGCACAAACATTAAAGCGTGTTTTCCCCAAGCAGGAGAGACCTGAAGAGGAATAATGCCACTAACAAACAGCGTAAGGGGGCTGAGATTTAGCGATGGCTCTATTACTAACACCCTTCCTGGTTTGGGCAGGTTACTTAACCTCCTTCCATGAAATTCAGCAGGGATTTATCTTCTGTTACCCATTTACAGTGCCGAGCAATAACACTTACCTAATCTGCTGAAAGGTTATGAGGCTCAGATATTTAATATCTACAGTGTGTTTTGAAATCTCTAAGGGCATGATCTTGTGCAGTCAATGGGGCAACGGCGAGCGCTGCAAATGATACATATCATTACTGGGGAAACATAAATACCCAACTAATACCCCTCGCAGGGGGTCCTGCGCATCAGGCACCTTCTCAAATAGTTGTCACTTCCCTGCATGTTGCAGGTGTTTGCCCTTCCCAAAAAACAGGCTGCAGATGTCAATACTGAATTGGAGCACAGAGGGTTAG